>OW679200.1:135931176-135962716 GCA_940337035.1 Agriotes lineatus
AGGTCACACAAATTCAGTTATTTAGAATCCTGATGTAATTATTCTGATAGTTCCTGATTATATATTGTTGTGGTAGCATCTCAAGACCGGTAGTTTGTTTGTGAAAGTTAATCATACCTATAGGGATTAATTATGGAATGATAAAGTACCTAATTATTAAAACGTATAAAGATGAATTTAAGTAGTAAAAGAACAGTATAACTATTCGAAATTTATTTTTATATTATATTTATTATTATAAAAGGGTATTATTGATTAAATTAACGAGATGAAGAAAAAGTAAATACTTAAACAAACTGTATAATAAATAAAGCTACGAATGGAATAACGGAAAAGAAATTGAGTGGTGGTAGTACAAGAAGAAGTTAAACAGCTGCAATCTACAAAATAGTTTTTTTTTTGGAATTGGTGACATGAAGTCTGTGATTTATTTGGACATCTGCACCTGAATTGGATTTGAGGACACTGCACTGAGCTTATTGATGGTTGGTTTTATATACACCTGAGTTAGATTTTGAGGTGGACTGCATCGAACTTCTTGTTTAAGGTGGGCCGCAACAAACTTTTTGTTGGAGGTCAGAAATGTCTTGTTTGATTTGAATAAAGGGCATTGCAGTCACTGGTGGATAGTCACATCTACACCTGAGTTGAACTTGGAGGCAGTTGATGTATAAAAGCGTATCCGTATTCTGGCAGTTTGGATTTAGGACAGTATTGGTGTCTACATTATAGCTACATAAGGAGCAATTAATAAAAACGGCTGTTGCAACTAGTTAAGGAGCTGCATTTACATGGGCGTTCCAGAGCATCGGTGCTTTTTTCGACGGAGAGGCTGATCCGAGTACTTAAGTGAAGTAATTACATGCATAAAAAGTATTAAGTTTCAATAGTGAGTGAATAACATATTTGAAGGAACTACTTACCATTGGCGATTTTTGAAATGATAATAATTGATGAACAGATATGATTTCGACTAACTTTTCATTTTTCATAATTTTGACATTGACAGTTGTAAAATTGTAATTTTCTTAAATAATCCTCATAATACTAATTAACTATCAAGTGTAATAATTTTCATAAGCAACACAATAGCAATTATTAATTACATGAGGATAATTTGTCATATTTTATAAAGCAAGACCCTAACCTGATTTGAGAGTGATTTTTCTACCGGAGCTAGAAAAAGAAACTCATAGTAAACAAATTTGAATAAGGGCATATTGTACATAAGTTCATCTTGATTTAAATTTATTTCAATCTAAAATACCTAATACCATACAGGCTTAAATATAGCAATATATAGTCTTCATTTTTGCTTCATTGCTTGTATGTAAAAAGTAAAAAATCAAGTTTCCATATGTATCAATTATTTTCCTATAACAAGAGAGTTTCTTAGTCCAAACAACGGACACCTTCATATGATAGCTATTTACGTTATTAGACCGGTAGCAACATTTTTATGGCCGCGCCAATACTTTACAGGTTGAGCCCTGGTCTAGGCCGGTAAATTTTATCTACCGGACTCGTTTGTAACTATGTAAACGCTAGTTACCAATTCCGTATCCTAAAAATACATTTTTTGTATTCGCTCCCCAAACTGGTTACTTTGGAAACTGTCTAGGATCCTCAAAATGGCCATTTAGAGGCCTTGTACTTAAAGTCGTCATGGCAACATTTTAGCGGACTCAAACATTAGTTGCCATGACTACTTTAAGTACAAGGCCTCTAAATGGCCATTTTGAGGATCCTAGACAGTTTCCAAAGTAACCAGTTTGGGGAGCGAAAAATACATTTTCGCGCGGCCTCCTAATATAATGCCGCGTTAATGGTAAATGAAACTTCATATTATAATGTTTGGAGAGCTAATACAAAAAAACGTTGTATGCAACACGTCCTCAAATGGCTTTAGAGGACTCATCTTCATATTACGGACTCGGCTGCGCTTCGCTCCGCCTCGTCCGGAAACATTACGACTCGTCCCCTAAAGCCTTGCTTTGAGGACTAGTTACATAAAGTACTATTATATGTGTAATTCAATCACAATGTTTCCCCCTCCGACTAGAGTGACATTTTGTTGCTACACGTGTGAAATAACTATGACAAATTGTGGTATTTATGTTTATTGTTTTCAATGTGTGCTGATGATTTTTGAACACTTGCACTCTTGCCAGTTAAATGTTCATCTCCTTCCATATAATTTTCCTGGTTTTGACATTAAAACTGCAACAAGCAGTTGTAAATAATGTCATAGCGTTTTCATGTCACAGTTTGACTTGCAATAAAATAAAAACATACAGCAGCCTACTGAGGGAGGACTTATATTTCAAAATACTTTTTATTTTTTATTAGTGATGGCTGAGACAAGAAATCTTTCAAAATTTCGAAATATCTTGTCTTGTAGTGCGAAACAAGTCTTGTCTTGTGAGAGTTTTGCATATTTCTTGTCTTGCAAAATGACGTCACATTTACTTAAATTTTGCAAGACTTACGAGAATTTTGCATGCATATGAGAAACACCGTAGGACTAATCCCATCAAAACATGTTATCAAAAACGACATAGAACTCGACAAATTACCTCTGAACTTGAGTTCTGATACAAATACAAATTTTTCCTTATTAAAAATGGACAATGACGAATGTGATTTAGTTGGAAGCTGTAGTGAAATTCTTAAATATTTTCAAACACTAACTAATATGTTTTCAGGCGAAAAAAAAAATACCATATCAATGGTAGCACTAAGAATTATATTCTTCTTCACAAACGAGCAAATTATAATGCTTTATGTGCTGTGCAGCATAAAATACTACAAGAAAACGAATTGGTTGTATTGCGTTTCACCGATTCTTGATCCTCGATACAAGAATAACATTTGAAGGAATTATAAAAAAACAATATTTTATACGAAATGGTATCCCTTCTGACGACGAAGCAAAAAAACAGGACTACAATCATCAGACGAATTTGAGTCTAATATTTATCTAAAATAAAGAGAACGGGTCGTTGTTTTTGGGATTTTTAGGTACAGAGGATGTGTGGAAAAATGAATTAGGTGAGTATTTAGCTTCAAAAGGAACTAATGAAGGGACCAACGTTTTATCTTCTCGAGATATCTTTTCCAACTCTTCATCCAACGCTACGAGACTTTTTTACTATCACAGCAACATCCATTCCCTCGGAAAGAACATGTTACACAACAGCTCTTATTTTGAGAAAGCATAGAAATCGTTTGGATGCCTATCAATGACGAGATTGGTATATTATAAGTCGGCGAAACTTAATAGTTATTTATGTATTAGGGGCATAATCAATACATTATAGCACAAGGGAATGTTTAAAGCGCGATGGGAAGCGAAGAGCTTTAAATATCCCGAGAGCTATAATGATGTTTAAGTACGTGGTACATACAACGTTTTATTTCATTTTGCTTCTTAAAATGGACAAAATTCAAGGATTTAGTATTTTAGCTACAGGCTACTGCGTCATCCTTGGGCTAGCGCTGTAAATTCTAGGTGTGGTATGGTTTCTATGAATGCTATTGGTGTTGCTGTACTACATTGTTGGTGCATGTTAGATTGCTTAGCAACTTTCCAGGCCCTAGGGCCATAAAAGCCATTTTACGCTCGTTATCGAAGACCAATAAACAAGATTATGGTTCCAAAATGAAATAAAAATATTTATGATTGAAATCGGTTTATATAGTTATCAAGAATCAGTAAATTTTGATTTTACAAATGGTTTTATATTTTTAATTGACTTCAATAACGTGTCTACCTATTTAATAGACATGTAAAATTTATGACTCTCAGCTTCAACATTATCACTACTTACCTTCGCAATATTTCTTGCTCTTACAAAATTTTTTGTATTGCCTCGGAAGACGTTTGGACAAAATCGTCTTGTCTTACTTGGCAAGACCAAGAAAAAGCAAGACAAAAGTACCAACAGTATTTTTTATTTTGTTGTGGATTTTTCTATCAAATTGTAAACCAAAGATCACCAAATTTCAATGTTTTGGAACCTACTGTTATGATTACATTAAGCTTTCGTAGATTGCAATCGTTTTTCAGTAAAATTGCGAGAATCATTTCAAGAAATTGATTCCTATAATAATTTTTATGTAGTTACCTACACAGAAAATATTTCTTTAAAATATGAACTTTCATTAGCGTAATTGGAACAATTAGTAATATCAAAATGAAATCCCAACCTTTAGTTTCTTCGAAAATTCTGTTGTTATTCTGATTGTTTGTATTTTTTCTAGTCATAATCGTCCTAAATATATTTTTATGAAGTAATTTTGTAATATTTCTAATAATTATTCCAGATTAATTATTAAACAACCATTTCTTTAAGATTTTATATATTTCAATTTCTTTTCGCTAAAATAAGCAAAGTTTCTTTGACTTATTTAGAATATGGGTCTTTCATTTTCACAGTTGCAATTTCTGGTTATTTTTCTAATTTTTTCAATTAATTGTCTTTTAGTAACATCAACAATTTTAAAATTTAACCTTGACATAATTTATTGGTGCCCTTTGCTGATGATTTCTTCGTGAATAAATTCATGAACGAAAAAATGGCCACTGGAAAAATCCTCGAAAAACTCCCCAAGAAAAAAAACAGTACTTAGTGCTGGCCGTAGTAAAAACTCCTTTTTTTTTGCTCATATGCTTGGCATGTGTTACACTGTGCTACAAAATTTGGATTTCCAAAGTGGTTGTATTTCCACTCTTGATTAAATTCCGACATCAACATGTTTTGAGGTTACTTAATCCTCCATTTCAGTTTGTTGCTATTTTTCTAATTATTCCTATAGTATAATTTCATACACACTTTTCTTACAACAATTTTAGGATGATTTTTCCCAAATGATAATGACCTATCTAGTCGTTTACAATTTCTGCAAACTTCCATACGTTTCAGCACCTCGTCACTAGTGTCAAACGAGCTTCTCATTTCAGGGAATTAGCAGAAGAGCTCCCCGGCGGACCAGCAATACCTGGATTTACGGCTGCCACAATTTTAGTCGTCCCCGAAGTATAATGTAAGCGCAGTGCTTGCCGGCAATCTGCACAAACCTTATAATAAAGGTCGTACTTTTCTACCTGGAAGATGCCTGAATAACCACCGGCATTTGGCAACTAGGGTAATTTCGGAATCCTCTTAGCGCCCCTCGCGCACCCTCCGCCCGAGAATTGCCCGGGAACCCTCCGGAGCTTCTAGAAGTTGCCGGTCGAACGTCAAATACTTGGCCCTGTTTGTTCGTGTTATATCAAGAGTTTTTAGAGATTTTACATTTTATATGTTTTGAAACCATGTCGAGTATTTGAAAACTGTAAAAAAATGTGAAAATTGTAATCTAGTTAAAGCTAGGGGGTACCCCTAAATCAATGACAATTAAAACGGATTGACTTTTTTGTCATAATAAAACTAATCTCATTTAAAATACTTAAAACTTTAAATGGTGTTAGTACGATTAAATTACTGAAAAAAATACACCTTTGAATTGGTTTGAAATGGGGCCTTGTTGGGTTTATTTATACTAGTTGGCCCAATAAATAAATTACTGGGTTTATTAAAATCCAAAACTATATTGCAGCTTTTAATAGTTTTCAAATTAATCGAGAAGTTCAGGTTTATTCCATAACGACTACTGCGACAAATCACAGGACTTAAAAGTACCAGTTACGACTCGTGTTGTAAATGAAAGGCAAGGAGTTTGTCCTTAGGTCTTAAAACTGTCCATTTTAAGAGTATTTCAAAGATATACCATCTACCTGAAGGTATTGACTTCTCTAGTTGTGTTAACGACCCTTAAAAAGTTACTTTGTTACAATGGAATCTACAATATAAATTTTGAAAGCATCGCGGTTAACTCTTCCTATCTTTGCCACCTATGTATTTCGACCATTACATCTGATCTGTTTAGGGAGCCTGTTCCTTGTCTTTTGTTCGAACTGTTAGCATAGAAATTATAAGACATACGTACCTACACTGAGAGGAATGGAAACTAACCAACTTCGTGTTATATTATACTCACAATCCCCCCTTTTCTAATAACGAACGATGCAGAACCAAACTTGAAAGCAAAGCTGTAAATAAATATTCAGGCTGAAGGTAGTGCCGCAAAAATACACACATGTGAGCAATAAGAAAAAGGTATTGAAAGCAAACGACCTAAAAGGCAAAGTTCTAATATCAACTTCGAAAATGCATCTTCATAAAAAATTCCATAAGCAAAGCAAGCTGGTGGGAAACCACTTTTGCTACCACTTCTCGAAAGGCACCCAGATCGAACAACTGCTTGTGTTTCGCAATTTTCTGAAGATGTTTTTCAGGCGAGTTACTGTTTGTAGGGGTTTAGCCATTAGATTTAAAATCTAGTTTGCCATTATCATTGTTATCTATAAATAATGTAAAGTGTGAAACTACAAAATTTAAATTTTTAAAAGAGTTCATTTTAATCAGTTTTGTTAAAATAATCGACAAAGCTTTGGGAGTTTTGAAAAACTTTCCTCTCTCAACCTGTGAAAAGGTAAATTATTTATGACTATATAATGAACACATTATAAGCATTAAAGTTTAAATGTAGCACTTTTCTGAGAGTTAGTCCATTTAAAAAAAGATTTAAAATAATGAGAAAACATTTTAAAAGAGCAACTTTAAATTCTCTTATTGTATGGTGTATATTTTTTATGATCAGCAACTTTTTAATGGATAGAACATTAGTTAGTTGTAGAAATATATCGCAAATATTGAAAAAGTCCAAATTTGTAGTGATTACATATTTTTTGCAAAATTTGTTTAATTAGAAGCATAGTGAACTGCACGGAGCCCTTAATCGGGGCGTGGAATATAAAAACCCCTACAGAGAAGGAAAGGGAACTAGTGGAAGAAATGAGCAAATACCAGATACAATTACTGAGAAGAGGTGAGACGAAGAAGAAAGGAAATGTGATACGTACTCAGATATACGCAGGAGTAAGAGGAAGACAAAGGGCAAAAATGGGAGTAGGATGAATAATAACTCAAGAACTGGATGGAAGATATACTGGAAACGGAATTACTCAATAATAAGCTTACTACCACCTTGGAAACTCCAGAAGAGCAAGTCAACATACATTACTGATAATAGGAGAATGGAATTCCAGAATAAAGAGAGACCGCCACAGACGACATGGAGTAATGGACAAATACAAAGGGAAAGACGATTTAAATGAAAACGAAGAGAAATACTTACAGGAAACACATACTTGAAGCATAAAAACATTCACAACATGACATTATAAGCATGTAATATATTATATCACAGATAAAGAGAAGCAAGATAAAGAATATCGGATGTGAAGATAATTAGAGCAGCAGAACTCAGCACATGCCACAGTCTGGTTACACGGGAAACGAGATTTCAAGCAAGGAAAAACAAAAACAAAATTTATATGAAAGAATACAAGTAGTAAAACTGCTGGAGAAACAACAGAATATAGAAAAGTATGCCAATAAGCTCAGCGACAAGTTAGAAGAATTGCAAAGTGTAGAAAAACTAGTCGCGCAACAGCTGAAAAAGTATGTTGAAATATTAGGATCAATGAAAATAAAAAGAAAAGATGTCGTTTCGGAAGAATTTAAAATAGATATTGAGAATACATGTCAGGACAATAGAAGACAATTCTGGAAAATAATAAAGATTTAACGAGGAAAATATGGCAAAACTCTCAGAAGTATTAGAAATAAAGAAGATATTTTAGTATCACAAGAAATGGAAACGCTACTATAGAAAAAAAATAGAGAAGAAAGAATACCAGAACGATAAGATAGTAATGAAGAAGGTGCTAAAACCAGAAATTTAAATTACAGAGGAAACCTGAAACTGGAAAGGCAGCAGGAAGTGATGGCCAAAGCTAGTCCACCATCTAACAAAAATATGTTACTTGGCTTAGAATATCCTAAGAATATCAAACGAGTGAGAAGGAAATATTACAATCACCATACATAAAAAGGGTAAAGCAATGGAAAGCTTAAACTAACGAGCAATCTGTCTCGCACAAATAGCACCAAAAATCTATTTCAGATGATAGAGCGAGGAATCAGAAGAAACCGAACACTAACTATACGAGCAAGTAGCGTACAGCAAATATGGGCGAGCTCAAGATCACATTTTTGCGATAAGACTAGCTATTGAAAAGACCCTGAATACAGAAAGAAGCTGGATCCAAAATTGGCTTTTTTTCTAACCAAGAATACAATCGAAAGAATCACATAGATTATAGAAAAGAACGCCAGATAGCATAGAAAAATAGTGACAGATCCATAAAGATACGCCATAGGGCAAGAAGTTAACCGAAATATAATAATAATAATAATAATAAAAAGAAGAAGACATCCAATGGTGTAAAAGTGTACCTACTACCTAAATAAATGTACAAACAATTTTATATTATTCTACACTGATCTACTGATTTTTTTGTGAAGAGTTAATTATTTAAACTATTACTATGAGTAGTATTCTTTGTAAATCGAAGCAATAAATTATTCACTATATCTAGACTTTAAGAACTAATCCATTTATGACAGTTTTGAAATAATAAATTCTAATGTTTGTTTTTTCTTAACTGTGCGACTTCACACTTTTCATTATATTAATGTATAGCTTTGCAGACAGCTCACTGACATCATAATCCTTGGAACAATGTCGGAATCCGAGCTTACCAAATTCCTGAAGAACAATAATTAATGCGCATTATATAAAAACAGTTTGCGACGTTTGACAACTGTCTCACTAGACAATTTTGTATCTGCATACGCTTGTTAATTTACACATGTCTTTTCGTGTGAGTAAAGCAACAATCTAAAAACTTATTCGTTTTTACTTTCCTCGCCTAAAAGGCGGAAAAAGTATTGTAATCCCGAAAAAATCACCGTTCGAAATTTATTCAGACCCTTTACGTTTCAGGGTCCCTAGATGACGAAAAACAGGTTTTCTCAATTGCGTGTGTCCGCCTGTTGATAATATAACTCAAAAACTAATTGTTGGAGGAAAACGATATTTTGCAGGCGGATTATATGTCTACCTGGCATGAAACCGATGAAATTTCGGTCAAATATATACATGGTGAGCACCTTAAAAAAGTAAAACAATGCCTATTTTTGTGTTAACTTAAGAACCATTACTTAAATAAAAGTAATATTTTGCACAAACCTCAGCTTTTTACCCTAAACGAAAAAGGGCATATTTTGGACGCAATATATACATCCTACAAAGTTAAATTATTCTTTTTCCTTTGATATTTTTAGTTTCAAAGTTTCCAATTGAGGTTTGTTCCGTGTAAAGCCCTTTACAAACTTTTGTTCGATGTATCGAAGAAAAAAGAAAAGGGCGAAACAAAAACGTTGTAAGGGGCGAGAGATCTAAAGCAACAGCTGTAAAACTTCAAAAGTATCTTCTTAAATCGTGTGAACAACCGGCAATTAAAAACTAAACAAAAGAATTAGAAGACACTTTTTTCAAACTGTACGATATTAAATGTAGAGTAAATTTTACACTGTCCAACAAATGAGATTTTTTATATAGAGGTTCGAGGAAATGCTATAACTGTACGGTCATCATGCTAAATGTACCTATCTCAGCTTATATCACTATTGATTTTTATCTCACACTGGAGGGTAGTAGAGCATTTCTCTCTCCCAGGTCGCAGCTGACAGGCAAAGGGAGGCTGCAGAGGCAATCGTTACACCTTTTATGGCTATGTTATTGATTTTTTTAGTTGAAGCTGTAATAGTAATATATGTGAATAAACAAATTATAGTGACTTTGTACCTACTAATATATTGCATATTTGTGTTTTGATTGGGTTAGTATTAATTATGTAAATAGTAATTATCCACGGTAGAATCAATTTTTCGTCTTTAAAAATAATACTAAAAAAACTGACGCTGTCAATATTGTGTACAATTTTTATTGCGTTATTTACCTATAAATAACTTACTAAAAATGTTGGTACCAGAATTTAAAAAAAATCAGCAATATGAAATCAGTTAGTCTTTAAAAATGTTATGTATTTATTTCAAGGTCGGAACGCTTGGTATAATCGAAATGCAAATGTAATTAGATATTATAATAAAGCGAACATGTTTAGTGAATATATAAAAATTGAAGATCTTTTAGTTTTCCTTACACTTCGACTAATTGAATTAAAAGTAATACCATACTTGTACTTTGTCAATAAATTTGCTTCAGCTCAGTTTACTCTGTTCATTAGTTCTTTTGTGAATAATTCATGTACAACCGCTTTAGCACTGTTTAGTGAATACTTACCCAAGTCCCACTATACTGACCGCAATTGACACCTGGATATCTACTGAGTGACTATTACATAAATACCACTAAATCAATAACTTTACAGTAACCAAAATTCCATGTTGTCTATATCTAAATATTCATAACTAAGTGATTTCTACCACCGATAGTCACTATATACTTTTAATTTTTTTTTAGTATGACTTAAGATGATTGAAACGTTATAGTTACTAAGCAAAACGATTTTATAAAATCTATAACTGCATCGTGAATAATGATAGTGATAGTTACCAATCTGTATCACCAAAATATGACTTCAAAGTGGCGACGACTTAAAAGTGGCTTTGATAGTTTCAGCCACGTTTGGAAACTCATTAAATTTTCAAAGGTGCGGAACTTGTTAGTGATATCTGGTGGTAGTCGCCATGTTTCTGCTATATAGAGAAGTAATTTTCGCGATTCGCAAAAGATCATTGCCTCTACAGAGTTGCTATTATCTTCAAAATACACTATGAAGTAACATACTGAGCAATTCGTGAAATGTGTTTATATTTCTAGAGCACCCCCAAAGTTTTCTATATATTTGAATTTTAAAATGCACGAAAACTCTGACCAATTGGCACCAGGAGCACTAGACGACATAAACCTTAGTGTTTCCCTTTGAGATTGGGTTAAATGATGTGGCCAATATAACATACCACCATATCACCACTGATGGGGCATTGTAGTAAAATATATGCCAGTCTTTTCGAAGGTAGCAACCACTTTAAAAGAATGAATGGCGGTATTGATATGTTGAAATTATACCAACTCTCACGGAATGCATAGGAGTTGCAGAAGATACGCCAGACATGAGACAACACTTTGCGGTTGATAATCATAGTGGCTACCACGTAGTCGTCACTACCTGCTTAATAAAGGTGATTATAAAGTGGAATATTTGCAGAATTATTAGTTTCTGCCACTTTGGTGAAGTAACGAACACTTCGAGCCACTTCAAAGGTAGATTCTCTGAAAGTAGTCATTGTATGTATACGTCAGTACTGGATGAAATCTAGTAAATTAATGTGTAATTATTGGTTTTATGTAACCAAAATTAATTTTAAAATATTTCATTATTTCTTTCATTATATTTGACAGTAAACTTGCAGTTGATATGATTGTATACCCCTCATGTTTGTCCTAATACCTACGTATTATTATTTATTTGTAGAAGTATCTTCATACTACATTGTACAGTAATGCCGAGTTAGAGAAAGCGCAGGACAATGATGGAAAAATGAGACAGATACAATTATAAATAAGTTATAAGCCAGCGATATAATCGAAAGAGAAACAGATAGTACGTCAAGTTTCGGGTAAATTGCGGCCACAACGTCTTCACGTTTTCGTTACGTAATTGCCACGTCGCGGGGACGTGGCTGCATAAGTTCCAGAAATGTTGCAGGAACGTGGTATCCACCGAAAAAAGTGTTTCTTACAACCGTTTATATAACTTAATTTAAAAACTAACAGACCTTAAGGTTTGATTAAAATTGATTATAAAATAATTTACATTATTTACAATTGTTTTACTCCCAGAATTTATGTACGAGTGCACGTGCGTTTCTCTAATACTTTTAGAAGGTAGTAATATAAATTCATTTATGCATCTGATATCTATTTATTCTAAAGGGTATAATTTTCATAATATTATCTTTTTTCTACATTGTACCATATTAAATACAGTATAGATTTAAAAGTGTCAGATAAAAGAGACGGGGAAATGACATCTTAGCTTAAATCTCCAACCATTATTGATTTTAATCTCCAAAGGGTGGTTGAATAGTGCTCTCCCTCTTGACACAACTGACAGGCAAGGGGAGGCTGCAGAGGCAATCGCTATACATTTTATGGCATTGATATTGATTTTTATGGTTGGGGTTGTAATGGTACAAAGATGTTATATATGTGAATAAACAAACTATATTGTGTGACCTTGTACTGAATTTGCTTACGGCATAATTAATTCAGTAAATAATTAATATTGGCCTAGAATTGATTATTCAAATTTAAAAACACTACTTATTATGCAAGGAAGCCTCCATGTAATATTCTTTTATATTGTTGCAATATGAAGCTCTTTACGCAGTGGAAGAAACTGAGTCTATGAATATTGTTCCTTGTTTTTTAAATATCCTGGAAGCCTGCCAGTTTTAGTAGACTTCCAGGATTTAAGATATAGCAACTTCAGGACACCTTTAGGATAGGTAAAGTAGGATTTATTTAAATTAGCAATATCGGACCTTCCATAATTCACATTTCTTATTCAAAAATTGCATGTTACAGCAACTAAAACTATTTTCTTTATGAAACATATTTGTTCTATATAAATGACTAAATTAAATATTTGATGTTTCTAACATGGACATAACATTATAATGAAATTAAATAGCGTCATCTTGTAGTCCCCTTGAAACCCTTAAATTTTAATTTGGTATTTAATTAAAGGAAGGAAAAGCTAAGTGCCATCTTCACATAATTGAAAAAGCGCCGATAAAGCGAATATGATAGTGAGAATATAATTTGTTGAATTTTGAGCCAATCATCATCTCTTAAATTTAAGACATTGGCCAATAGAACCTTCTATCATACTGACAATATAGCGACTCGCGATTTTCGATTTGGTACGAGTTAACTTCGTTTTGTTTCACGTGTCAAATGAACTAATTTAGAAATGTCATTTAATTTTTCTAGGTCTGGTCGTGCGTTTTAAACATAAAAAGCAGCAAAAAGTGTGCTTGGGGCAAACATTGATCATTAGCATTGATACTCACGTAATAAAATAGTATTACGCTCTCTCTGGTATATATTCTAAATCATTATACTCTCTTACTAAATATAATTGGCAGTACGTCTAATAATCTATCATTTTTTAAAAATATCATTTCGTTATAATTCCAACTCTCAGATTGTGTGAACGAAATCTCGGAATGTTTGTACTTAAAAAAAAAATCTGCAATTTTTATATTTAAGAACAGTCAAATGGACATATAATTACAATGTGGTAGTTGTAAACACGCCCTTCATAATTATTAGCGTTTTCTATATACATATATTCAAATACCCCTATATTATAGAGTTTGTTTTAACATTTTACTGTAAATTACTTGAGTTATTTACGTGCTCTATAAAATTTGGAAAAAAGTATAGAAAGGTGTCCAGGTATAAATGTCATCCGCAGCTCTTGAGTCCAATCATAGTCATAAAAACTGTTGTGGAGGGTTCAGTGGCGCAGCTACCCACCTTTCCCTTCATAAAATACAATATTAAGGGTTTTTGGGTCAAGTGTAAAAAATATTTTATATTGCAAAGGATTTTTTCACAATTTACATATCTCTTATGTTTACGCTCGACATATTAGGTACCTTTCGTGCTTGTATACAATATGTCCCAGATAAAAATGCACAACCTGGGGTTCTCATAAACGGTAAGTGATAAACAAACAAAAATATTCATAATCGTTAAAGTTTTTACGGTAGACAATTATAGATACTTACTTTAAATTTCAAGCATCCATTTGATAACATCAGAAAATTTTGTATCAATGCTCGTACTTTAAATATACAATTGGACCTCGAAATGTCCAACTTACCTAAGTCAAATTTGTACTTTGACATATGCATTAAGCATTTAAGGGATTAACAGTTCTCTATAATTCGAATTAATAGTACTTACTGTCAATTTCATAATCGATTTTTAATTATATCTTTGACTAAAATAGCGTTAGAATGGATTATGAACTTGACCCTTAATGTTCATGCCGTTAGTAAGCATTGTACGTAATCCACATTAATCTCTTTGAAGTGACTAATTAAACATCCTTAATTGCTTTTAAAGCTTCCTACAATTTGTGCTGGTTGGTGGCAGAGCTGGGTTTATATTGTGTTTTTTACACAATAGTTTTTGTTATAAAAAAATCTAAAATTATTTACGTATATGAATTTAAAGTAGTAAATTAACTTGAGGCCAACAGTAAGCTTGATTTTTGCCAGATTCAAAAAGGTACACTGTATGTTCAAAGTTATGTGTAACTATAATTTTCCAGTCATTTCCTCTGACAGAAAAAACGGGTTTTTTGGAAAAAAGTGGAATAAAACTAAAAAATTCCAAATAAAATAAAAATGTCTATAGTGTTTTAATAATTTTTGGATATTATAGTATTTAACAATATTAGAGCGATGTAATGAACGAGGATACATTTTGTGACCGCGGCCGATTAGGCCGAGGCAAATAAATTATCCGGAAATTATCTGGAAATTATGAAAACAAGGAAATTTATAGTATGACAAACTAATCATTGCACATCATAATTAATGTTTGCTTTTATCTTTGAAATGAGGCTGCCAACCCTTCCAAAATGGACAGACCTATTTCATGTTTAGCTAAGCGGAATGATGTGCAAACGTTTACATTTAAGGATTTGGTATTTTGTCATTAAATTCTAAGGCAGTCATTGAATGGAAAGGTTTCGAAATCTTTTGTACGAACCTATCAGGTTCACACAAAGACATTCAAGATACAAACTGTATAAAAAATCGTCAGTATTTCGAAATTATAGGGGAAATTGCAGTCACATACTTCACCCTACCAAACATCGCGGGTCCACCGATTTACTTTTTAAGGTATTTAGAAAGGTTTCGGTTCTACCTGAGTAAAAGAAGGTGTCGGTTGCCTATCATTAGCGATTTTAGTCTCTGGCAAATTATTTTTTGTGTTTTTGGTTTTGTGTACTTATTACGAACAATTTTAACATAAAAATCTCAGCGTTTAACAGCCCTTTACGAAGAGGTACATAGTGGTAGTTGCGATTCTGATAATCATTTGGTTGATTCAGATAAAGAGAAATATAATGACAGTGGTCATCAAACAGACGCAGAACTTGAAGAAGACAGTGAGGGAGATTAGGATATAGTAGACGATATCGAGATATGAGAAGAAGAGCACATAGTAAGGCAAAATTACAGCTCCACATGAAGTTCGAACCAGACAAGAAAATATAGTTTGGTACCATTAGAATTAGAGAATGATACATATTCTCGCGTGGAACATTTTGTTCGACAGTATCATCGACATTGTAGTAGGATATACCAATATTTCCAAAAATTGCGGTACAAAGACAAAAATTATACCTTTCCACCATAAAAAGAAGAAATGGAGACGTTCTTGGTCTTTTGTACTTACGGGGCGAAAATCGTGAAGGAAGAAAAACTATTTGCGAATTTTGATTTTACCAGTTCAGCAGTTTTTGGAGATTCTAATTTCCTATAAAAGCTATTACATTTGATGATACAAGTACGCGAGAATACAGAAAACAGCCATTCGTGAAGTGTTTGAATTGTGCGGTCAACACTCCAAGATCCATGACTCGGTTAGGGAATAGGTTACATCAGATAAAATGCTTCTTTTCGAGGAAGTCTAGATCATCGCATATGAAAATCTACCTTGGTGTGTAGCCTGAAGGCCTCTACAAAGTCAACAACGCCTGTGCCGCTGTCAGTCTATGGATGTGCCATCATTTTTCAGGTTCAGAAAGAAGCATTACTATGGATCGTTGGTTCAGCAGTACAAAAATTTCTGATTTAGCTATAGAGTTACAGTTGCTGTAGGAACAATTAAATGAAACAAGCAGATGTTGCAAGTTGCGACCAATTGTGACACAAGTAAGAACTCGATCAGTTTATTTTGCAATGTTTGGTATCACAGAAAAAGGCTGTCTTCAAATATTTTGCTTGTTTCTTTCTGCATATCAGTGATAAAATAGAAAAGGGACACTGTAAATGCTGGAAAAGAAAGAAAACTAGATATTGCAAATTTTGGCTATACCTGCAACACATTATCACCTGCTGTACTGAATGCCCAGAGAAGAATATTTTTTGTGCCAGTTACAGGAGTAGCATTTCTTTTCAACAATAAGATCACGAGTACTCAACTCTTGCCGGATTTTTTTTAATTTTATGTGCATTGGTTGTATAGCTATTAAACGAGAATAATTTGACGAAAAGACAGAAGCGAGTAGCGCGAGTGTTCATTTCCTAAGAATTTGGTCGAGTTTAATTTCCTTCTAGTAATCAATGCGAATTTAAAAAATTAAAATCTTACTGGACAAGATTTCTGCTTTTTTGTAATTTAAACTTTGTTTCCAAACTGTATTTTTACAATTTGTTTCATTTCTATTTCCCTCGACTAGGTCGTAGAAAGCATTGTAATCGTGAAAAAATCACCTTCCGAGATTTCTTCAGATGACTTTTAGAACCTCATGGCGAAAAGCATGTTTTCTCAATTTCGGCTGTCTGTGCGTCTATCTGTCTGTTGGTGGTATAGTTTAAAAACTATTTGTTGGAGCAATACTATATTTTGCTATATTTTCTTATTATACTTTCGGTCAAATATATACAGAGTAAGCAGCTTAAAAAATAAAATTTTGTTTATTTTTGTTTTAATCAAAAACTACTAGTTACATAAAATCATATAGCGCATAGCTCAGATTTATACCCTTGACGAAAATTGAACCCAACAGATACAAAGTGAATATCGTAAAAGAGACAGAAAGTTGCAGCGTTCGATAGCGAGCTGCCCTTGTCAGGGAAGTTCCGTGTAAATTCCTTTAGAAATTTGCTATGAGTTGTTGTAGTGCAAAGACATTATCAGTGTTGTAACGGTATTTGCAAAACCCTCTCTGTTCTTCAGTAATTACATTTTCTGCAATCACTTGAAATCGCTGCATTTTATTTTTGCATATATCTTGTATTCTTCATTAACAAAGCTTATGTATTATAATTTTACACGTATTCCTGTTACCTTTCTTGTAGCTTTTTTATTTTTTCACATCCTCATTTAATTCATTTAAGGTTAAGGGATCGAAATTTCCTTGATATGTGACCTTTTCTACTTCTTCTTTTTCGGTGTATCGATGCTTTATAATATTGGAGCCGCCTTCTTCTGTGGTATTGTTTATTCTTATTGTGTTTTTGTCTGTATTTAAACTAAATACGTTTCATTGTTGGTTGTATAGATCATGTTCTAATTCTCCAACAAATTTATCCCAACTTTCTCAGTGTGGTTCTTGAACTGCTCTTTTTGCTCTATTTTTTCCCGTATAGCCCTTGTAAATTTCTTCGTTGTCTGGTGCTTTGAATGCATTTATTACTAGTTTTATTGTATCATTCCATATTCTTAGTTCTCTTTTCTTTGTTATTTTTAATATTTTACCTAAAGCTTCTTCCACTGCCTTCTTTATTGTTTGTTGTATATTCTCAACAGTTTCAATGTCTTCGCTGGTATTGGTTTAAACTGTTTTGATATAGTGGTTTTATGCTTGAGTCTTCCGTGTATTTAAATTATTCGTCTTTAGTTCTCTTTTGCTTCAGTTTTTTTCCGAATATAACCAATGTCGACTAGAAACAAGGCCTGACGTCAACACGGATAGCTCGAGGCGGAGTAAATTCAACCATTGGGCAATTATACCTGCCTGTGCTGACGTCAGGCCGAAGCGGCTGGGCCTTATTTCGCGCTGATAACGATATAACTCGGCTCCTTTATATACGTCACCTTGCACTTATTAGCGAGTTCTTCACTTACTATTATGTAGTCGATAAGAGATTTTCTTCTTCGTTCACACCAGGTGTATTTTTGTAAGTACATACATTTTTCTTGAAAAAGGAGTTTGTTCGTTTGAGTTTACTTTGGAGGCATAAATCGATTAACTGCTGCCCATTTGTATTTAATGTTTCCTCTCCGTGACTTCCGACTACATTACTACCCACTTTAGCATTCAGGTCGCCTGCGATGATTATTCCATCACGTTTACTTATTTTGTTTATTAGTTTCTAAAGATTGCTGCAAAATATTTCGCGTTCATTGTCTCGTTCTTCATTTCAAGCGTGTAGCTCTTAATAAGGTAACTTAATTTTTTTCTTATTAATATCGCTACTCGCCTTTGCTATTTGTCTTTTCTGGTACTCCACTATGGATCACTACGTAGTTATACAACCAGGGGGAGAAAAGCATGATTTTAACGAAGGTGTAAGTTTGAATACACCTAGGAAAGAATGGCGTTTTTCTATTTTTCGACAGCCAAGAGTAAAAAGACAAAATATATGTATTTACATATAGTAAATCGGAATAATACTACAATATTTCCCAGCTTTTGAATCGTGTTTGTTAGAAATACTATGAGAAGTGACAACATATATTTCTTACATTGTTCTTATATTGTTACGCAATAATACAATTACTGGGACGGCATTAATTGCACAAAAGCCAGTTTTACACATTAGAAATTGGAAACTGGCGAGAATGAAAATATCGTTTAATTTCAAAGTTAGTGCTAATTTGTGGGAGAGACTTCTAATGAATCTTTTTTTAAGACAGTATGCATACGTAACGGTGTATAATGAACAATTATCTCCCTAGGGAGAAAATGCTTTATTTGTTTCGCAATTTTTATAACCTCTGATGTCTATTCTAGGCACTGGAAAAATATAGTTATTCTGTTATAAATTATATACGACACAACCAATGAGTGAAACAATATGATGTGAAAAAAATCACAATAAAAATATTTAAAAATATAAATTAAAAATATCTGTAATTGCGTTGTTTATGGAAACAGTTATTTGCTTCATTTAATTTATTATAACTAGAATTGAAATTATTTTTGTTGGTTGTGTACCATATGATTTTTAATAGCATTAAAAGTTGGTTTTTATAATGTTTATGTTGTAGGCACCTATATGGCTTATGGACATTGTTTTTTGAAATATTTTAATTTTTGTTCATTTTAGTGTAATTAGTTATCGTACTTAGATTTTTTATGAATTTTTCTTTGCCTCTTTCTAGTATAAATACAGGGTGAGTGAGTTTTGATTAAACACTCATTAATTTCGTTACTCTTAGGCTATTTGACAAATTGAAAATCTAATTTAAAATAGTTTTTTATGCTCTTTCCAACCGTCTACAATAATAGGCTACTACTTAGAAAACAAAAGGGCAACGGTTTCTTCTTTTTTAAAAATGACCACCCTCTATTTTTGAACAATTGGAAATGGGAAGTGACGAAATTAATGAGTGTGTAATGAAAACTTACCCACACTGTAAGTATATGACAACGTATTTAAAGCGCCTATTTTTTTAAAAACATTTTAATAACCCTCCCGGATCGCGGTATCAAAGCTTAAACAGTTTAAGTTGTTTTTTCAATGGCAGATTGGCCTAGGGTCGCTTTGCAGATCTTGCAAAATCACCACACGGGCCTCACTTCCTTAGTAATCCACTTGAACGAGCCGCCACTGACTTCAGCCATGATTCAATTGCTTTTAATTCATAAACAAAACAATTAGGAATTGCGTGCGTCCAGAAGTATCACCCTCGAACCTTTCTAGAAGGCGAGGGGCTGCATTTATCGATCGGATCCACCGATCCATCTTCTTCCCTCCAACCTAGGACAATGGCATACGAGTTGCACCCTGCAACCACCCCACCGGCGGGCCAGTTGTGCAAACCCCGTCTCTTCGCACCACCGCAGCACCATGTAAACAGACTATCGGCCGGTACCCCTACCATAACGACCATCGGCAGCTGGTCGGTTTATAAGAACTAAGACCAGCTTTGGGCCACCAGTCTGGTTCGTCTGTCGATGGAGAGCGTTGGACGGACGCCGACGGGGCGGTTTTCGGGCTAACGGTGGTGTTGTTCTTGCACTTGGATTTTCTTACCCTTTGGAGCGCTTGGTGTGGATGCACGCGAGGCCGGTGAGTGCTGGTAGTGTTTGGTGGTAGTTTTACGTGCCAGTTGTGTAGGATCTTGATTGAAGGAGCTTTTGTTGGGTATTGCAAGGGGTAGAACTCCCTGGTTTTAGATGAAACGTTCAGATTTAGTTGTTGCTTGGCAATCTTGCATTTGGACATGTATTTTTGCGGCCGGGCTCTTCAAAATTTGAATCTGCAAATTTACTACCAGAGAGAAAGCTCTGATTTTTACAAACTCTTTATTTTAAACTGAAAATCAATTGGATTTATTGATTACAGATCGTTACTTAAGGTGTGCCAGATTTAAGATAACATTTTAAATAATTGTTGGAGAAAATTCAAAGTTTTAATATTTGCCTCTCGCTGCTGACCCGAAATGTAGTCTAGAGGTTTTGCTAGCCTCCTGGTACGTTAGTGGAATTAGCAAACTTTTAAAGTTGGTCTAGGGGTTGTCCACTTGCGTTACCATTGGAAACAATACGGGAGACTATTTTCACATTAAAACACAAAATTCGGTCCGTAAATGTTACCATTTTCGATTCCTTTACGCCGAAAAATTGGTGGATTTTAATTTGTGTGAAGTTTTTGTACATTGCTGGGCTGATTTCGAGTTATATGGGTGGTGTAAACTTGATACACTATTGAAAACAACTGTTAGGCAAGTTTTTACAAAATTCTAGAAAATTTTATCGTTTTTTCTACCCTGAATATTTATTAAACGAAAACTCCATGGGTTTAAGCCTATACTTTCGACTTTGGGTACCATGGAACAATGGTTGGAATGTTCGAAATTTTAAGGTTTGATTGATTTTTACAGAAAATACCAAATACTCCGCTGAAAACTTGTGAGATTTAGAACGTGTCTACGAAATTATATTTTGTTAGGTTAGGAGTGTCTGATGCTGTGTACAGTAACATTGGGATGGGAGTTTTGTATATTTAAATTTTCGGATTTCATTCTGGTTTTTGCGCAAAATACAGTCCTGAAATTTTATATTTTTTCAAAATTATATTTTGTACAGGGTGAGTTAGAGCGCTGTATGCTTGATTGTTACTGAAAATTTAGTTTTATGTTTAGCTGTAAAGCCTAAGATTTGTCATTGGTTTAACACAAAATTTTTCGTTTTTATTTAAGCTGAAACTATTAAATTTATTGACTTGGACAGGATTATTGAAAATTGTGTTGTACTTTTTATTTCTCTTCAGTGTTTCAATTTAATAAAATGCTATAGGCGCTGTTGGAAACAAACGTTTGAAAAGGTTCTAAATGGTAAGGTTTGATTCTGAATTTTAAATAAAATTTAGTCAGAAAAAACCTTTTTAGGGGCTGAAAATGCTGAATGGATTTAAAAAACATCCACAAAATTACACCTAGGAGTTATTAATTAGTGTTTTGAGAAAGTTGTGAGTTTGAACGTTTGCCTCTGATTTTTTCACAAAAATGGGTAGTATAAGTTTGACTCTCTTTAAAAAAATTTCCCGCTTTCGTGCTAGAAATGCTAAATCAATGACTTCCTAGAAAATATTTCTTGTTTTGAAGTGTAAGTTAATAGGGTTTTAGACTTGTGGTCGATCCTCGAGAAACAATTATCTATATATTCTCAAGGTATGTTTTCAATGGTACCCACCCTAACAACTAATCAAGATATAATTTTGTGAAAGTCTTTTCAATCCTGTTGAAAATGCTGATTGGAGTTAAAGGACTGACACAAAATTATATCTTGAAGATCAGTTGTTAGGGTAGGTACAATTGGAAGCAAAGACCATTAGATAAAGATGCTTTTGACTTCAGAGGTATCGTTGCCAACGGTGGTTTGAAGAAGTTACGCGTTTAAAATGATTTTTCAATTATTTACCTTGTCAGGATAGCCGTTATTGATGCTGTTTGCTATTTTTGAAAACAATCGTTAAGAAAAGTTATATTTTTTTCTCCCCTGATACTGAAAATTGGTTGCATTTAAAATTTGATATAAATTTATACCCAGGAGTTAGGGTACTGTAGGATAAGCCATTGGAAACAGTCGTTCGAGAAAGTCCTAAATTTTAAGCTTTGACTTGACTGTTGCACAAAATTACACAAAATTCATCCGAGAAAATGTTTCTCTTTTGACGTTCAAAATGCTAGGTTTAAAAGGCTTCCTACAAGATAGTATTTTGAAGCGTGAGTTGTTAAAGTTGTAGACATACCAACAGAAACAACGTTTCAAGAAATTTTTAAATTTTAAGGTCGACTTCGATTTTCCACTAGATTCAGACAGAACATGTTATCATTATTACCCCAGTATGCTAAAATGTGTTGAATTGTAAATAGTTTTGTGGAATTGTATCCCATTATGTTTTGAGGTAGGGGTGTTGTATCCTTTGAGAAAGTTTCAAGGGTTAAGTTTGGCTTTTGCACAAAGCTCAACTGCGAAAATTCATCTCTTTTGGCAACGAAGTTGGTACAAAATATTATCTCGAAGAGTGAGTTGTTGGGGTGGGTACCTTCGTAAACAATATTTGAGAGTTAAAATTTATTGTCCTGGGTTTTTCACTAATTTCAGAAAATTCGGTGGATTTAGAATATCATGAATTTATATCACAATAGTTGGGATCGAAAATTGTTTTCTCTTGTCGCAGAAATTACCGAGTGGATTTAAAAGACTTCCTTAAATTATTATCTTGAAGATAGAGTGGTTAGGGTTCTAGACTTTCGGGGGCATCATTGGAGACAATAGATTGAAGTTCCAAATTTTACAGGGTTTTCCAATTGATTTTCATCATGTATCAATTGTGTTTCACTTTATCTCACATGCTTTTCTCTATGGTCACTTATCAATATTGACAGCTGGGAATTACATCTGACAAACAGTGAAACACAATTGATACATGGTGAAAAGCAATCGGAAAACCCTGTAAGTACTGTAAAAATGATAAATCCATCTATAAAAGACTACAAAATTATACCTTGAAGAATGCGTGTTAGGGTTCTAGACCTACGGGGCTATCTTTTTTCTCTCCTCGCGATGAAAATTTGTTGGATTTACAATTTCATATGAATTTATATTCCGGAAGTCGCTCAGGATTTAAGGATGGTATTAAGCTTTAAGGCATTATTTGAAAGATAAGGTATTATTTGAAAGAATCGTTGGAAAACGTTCTAAATTTTAAGGTTTGACTTTGGCTTTTCCACAACATTGTCCTCATTTGGCGTTGAAAATGCCAAGTGGACTTTCCACAATATTATAGGTTGAAGAACATGAATGATTAGGGTTCTACCGTTACGATAGCTATAATCGGAACCAATGGTTGACGACAATTGTCAATTTTAAATTGTGAGTTATTTACACAAAATTCAGTGGCGAATTTTTCTGGTTTGGCGCAAAAAATACTGAATGGATTTAAAACACTTCCCAGAATATTATATGTTGAAGAATAGAAATAATTTTTAGAGTTCTAAAATTACGGTAGCTATAAACCAATGGTTGGCGAAAATTTAAATTTTAAGTTGCGACTGTTATTTATAAAATTCAGCCACGAATTTACACAAAATTCAGCCACTGAATTTACACAAAATTCAGTCACGAATTTTGCTGGTATGTCGCAAGAAATGTCGAATGAATTTAAAAGACTCCCAACAATATTATATGTTGAAGAATATGAAGCATTAGAGTTCTAAAGTTACGGTAGAATCGGAGCCAATGGTTGGCGGAAGTTGTAAATTTTAGGTTGTGACTGGCTTTTACACAAATTCGTCGGGAATTTTCTTGTTTTGATGCAAAAAATTCTGATTGCATTTAGAAGACTTCTATAAAATTATACAGGGTGTTGCAAAAATTGCGGATTAACTCCATGTTACGTCATTAAGAGACACTTCCTGAGTTGGACAAAATAATAAAAGAATCCTTTGTGTTATATTTTTGACGCGAAGTCTTATTTACCTCCAAACTAGCTGAACTAGCAATATTGTTCAATTACAAATAGGTAAGGATGCATTGTTTCCATGGATACACTTGACAAATAACTTTTATGCAACTTATGAAGAACACTGTTGTCAAATGAATTTGTAATATTTTCAACATCTTTTGAATTTTGAATTTTATCAGTTCTTCGGTTCGTTAATTGACAAAAATATTTATAACTGTTTACATTCGCATCTATTATTTGCTTTAAATATGTAATGTTTTACTAACTCAATACTAAATATTAATGAAATCAATAATAAACCCTTGAGCTCCCATATTTTCAAAAAATGTAACACAAACAATGTTTTTATTATTGTTTTTGCCTCTTAATAGCATAACATGGAGTCATTTTTGCAACACCATGTATATTGAAGATGAGTTGTTAGGATTGTACCTACGGTAGGTACCACTGGAAACGGTGGTTGGGAGATTTGGCTCTGTTTTTTTTGTAACTAAATTCAGACGGAAACGTTACCTACCGTTCTTCTCCCTCTCAAAATTTGCTGACTTCTAAATATCTTTATCTACTTTGCGTTCGTACTGAGGCTATTACGATACGCGTTTGCGTATCGTAATGGACACAAAGTGATGCTATAATAAAAATACTAAAAATTTTCATTTTTTTTGCTTAAAAAAGTGGCAAAGTAGATAAAATACTCTATGATACCTCGTTTATAAGGCATTTTGTAGCACTCGCTTCGCTCGTTGTACCCTAAATGCGTGCGTGCTACAAAATGCTTCTTATAAAACTCGTATCATAGTATACTATTATAAAATTGTATCGTTAGTTATGGGTGTTGTAGCTTATAGTCTTGAGAGACCATTTGAAACCATCGTTTGAAAAAGTTCTGAATTTTCAGGTATGATTCTAGCTTTTACACACAATTCCGAAAATTCTTCGCGCATAAAATAGAATGGATACATCTCCAACAAAATTAAATCTTGGAAATGAGTTGTTACGCTAGCTACCATTGGAGGCAATAATTTGATGTACTTGAATTTCAGGACTTGACTCTGATTTTTTAAACTAAATTCAGACAGAAGATGTTATCGTTCTTTTTCCTCTTTACGGTTAACATTTTCTGGATTCTAAATATTTCCATGCAATTGTATCTCGTTAGCTTAGGAGTTTGAGGTGTTGTAGCTTGTAGCTTTGAGGCAACATTAGAAAAAAATCATTTGAGATCGTTGTGAATTTTCAGGGTTTTACACGAAAGTCAGTCGCAAAGGTTTTCCCCTTTTCAAGATGCTGAATATATTTAAATGATCCCCAACAAAATTCTATCTTGACGATGAGTTAGTATAAGGTGTTACAGTGTTTTATCGTTGAGGTACCATTGTTAGAGAAAGTTCTAAATTTCTCTTACAAAACGTTCAGTGCCTTAAATTTCCACTTTTCCCGCTTAAAATGCTGAGTGGATTTGAAGGATTGGCTCAGATTTTTACACAAAATTTATTAGGAAAAAATTATATATTTTCTTCTCGGTGGTAAAAGTCGCATGGATTTAAAATACTATAAACATATGTTGCAGAGCAGTTAACGGTCCTAACCTTTGAGTACCATTGAAAACATTGGTGAGAGAAAGTTTGACTATCGTTTTTTGCATTGCTTCTTTAGTGGGGATGTTGATAACAAGCAACAGTTTTAAAGTGTTAACCGCGTTTGTTAAATTGAAATTTCTTTTTAACTTTTAACATCCTTTCTGACTCGAATTTAGGGTTATACAGAGTTTACGGTATTAGAAATTATTATAGATTTTAAATACCTTGATGCAATCAGTTGTTTTTGTTCTTCAAAGTGAAAATTTTGTAGGTCTGTAATCATCGGAGCGATTGTTCGAGAAATTTTTAAATTTTAACGTAAGAGTTCTGCGTTTTCAGGATTGGCTCTAGTTTTTATAAATGTTAATACTAGAAATATGTTGAATTCAAAATATTCCTTGGAAACGAAAGCTTTTTAGATTAGGAGATGAGGGGGCTGACTTACACGAACGTTAGAAACAATCGTTGAAGATAACTTTTTTAGTTTTCATATAAAATATAGTCGAGGTTATCAGGTTAGATTTTCAGTCAGTTTTGACACAGATTGACGCAAAACCTAACCTGCTAACCCCGAATTCGACAGACTTACAGTGCCACCAACATATTCATACGTTTGAATTTCCACAGCTGCCCCTTATGGACTTTTTCAATGAACATGTATAAAACAGTATGAAATAAAACATTGTACCATACATGGCCGTAAAATATTATTAAATTACTCGTTTAGAAATTCCAGACTCGGCTCGTTATCTAAACTCGTACTTTAATAAGTCATTTTTCGGCCTTATAACGTAAATAACTATGCTTCAGATTAAGGTGAGACAATGTCTTGGGGAAAGTTTAAAATCTTAATGATCACGTAGGGTTTTTAAGATGTAATCAGGACAATATCTTATTTAAGAAAGTCTCAGAAAGTTCGAAACACGCGAATTAAAGGTGCTCGTTAGAAAATTCTTTGACAATTGACAAATTTTTACAAAATTATACTTTGTAGAGTGTGAATTACTAACGTTGCAGCCAGGTACCATTGAAAATAACTGCTGTAAAAAATTTGCAAAAGCAACGTTAAAACTTTAGATGAGCTTTCCGACATGCTTGAATCTAACTCGAGCCACGAGGGCGCCTGCGACGTAAAAAAACTAGGAATTAAAACTAATTGCTTTTTTCCCGCATTAATGACGACGACGTACACTTTTTAATTTTTTTAGTAATTAATTCCATTAGTCAGCAGAACAGCCGAAGCTGCCCACAAAAAGCCGTGCTATTCTAACAAGGAAGGATTTCGGTTTTATTAATTCGGTTAATTGGCGAAAACCGATTTGGCAATGATTTTTGTCGGCAATTCCACCCCGGTCGCAACGGGGGTGCGCGACTCCAAATCGATTATGACGTGACGTGCTCCTTCCCATTAATTCCTGTTTAATTTTTGAACCATCCGAATTCAGAGTTATCCGGATTTGCATATAAAACGGTACGCAAATTGACTAATTTTTAATCCCTCTTTTATCCCCGGTTCATCCCCTGTTTACTAGGTGCTCGTGTACTGGCATTAAGGGCAGTTGCCGCGTCGTGCCGGATTAAATTCGATGGAGTTTTGCTGAAAACTTTCGGGAACTGAACCAGAACTATCGATTGGGATTTGCGGGGCTAAAAAATTAAAAACGAGCTATGAATACGAACGGTACGATAAAATGTGTGTGCAGACAGTGTCGGCTCCACCATAACAACAGAGCCATTCAAGATTTTTTTGTTCTTATTCTTTTTTATTCTTTTCATCATTTTAAAGCTTGAACAAAGCACGATTATTTTATTTTATGAACGTCAACTATACAATAAGCACTGCTTGCTTTCATGAACGTATTGGTACCAAATCGAAACGGCTCCCCGCTTTTCGGCAGCTTATGGACTGTAATGGTGGTAGAGCGGCAAGAAGTAGGCCCGAAGATAAGAATATTGTAACATTCAATGAGAGCCACGTCTGCGTAGGCTCATGCCATAAGCGGCCTCAATCTGACCTGACCTCTGCGATAACGCCCACCTGTCGAGTTTTTGATTAGAACTTTCTCATGCAGCCCACACACGCTGACTATCGGGTTCGGATGAAGAAAGACCGTGTGTACAATTCCGCCAGACATCTATTCATAAATTACTGGTAAATTGTCGCACATCTTGAAATAGTATCAGCATGCATTTATGTATCCCAATCATCGGCGATGCAATTTTATTTGGCCGAATTACACATTTACACGAAAAATTAAAGAAAGATATTCGATTCTTTTAGTTCATCATCTTTTATTAATTAGCTTGTAATTTTTTCATATACTAACTCGCCAGATGCGAAATGTTTAAATCGCCGGATATGGGAAGCGTCTTTCTCTGTGAGGGGGTCGAAAATGCTTTTTTCATTCAGGTGCTGGCTTTACCATCCAAATTCTCCACTGATCCGTCACTGATCCTAACCAATTCTTTCGGGGTGAAAATTAGAAAAGATTACATTTTCATTCGTTGCTATCTATGTAAAAGTAAGATTCGAATTTCAGAATTTTCCAACTTGGCAGAAATTCCTCCCGCCTACTTTGTCGAGATTTCTAGTCTCAATGAGAAATCTGGCTGTATCACGGAGTAAATCGTGTATCAGGCCGGTCGTTGCAGTTCGTTGTTCGTGTGGGTAAATTGCGTGTTGAATCTGATAACCGTCTACTTGTAGATCGCCGGAATGACATGAAATATTAAAAGCTCGCCCAGTAAATAGTGGTATTAAGTTAAACGTCGGTGCTGTGCTGCTAATTGCCCGAGTTAATTTCAGTTTAAGCTTGTCATTCGCAGTGTTTTTTCCGGATTTCCCTGGATTTAAAAAACCAAAGGGAAAATTAACAGTTTTTCCTGGAAATTCTAGCTTGGAGAAGAGCTATCATTTTAATTTTTGCTATTACGAAATTGATATGACTGGTTTCAAGTGAAGTGTATTTTTCGTGCTTTTTCAAGATTTTTCAATACTTCATTATGAAATATCTCAAAAACTGTGCAAGCAATTTCAATCAAATTTGATAGATTTGCAGTATGGTATGACCATTTTGCTTTAGAATTTAGCTTTTTATGTTTCTGAATGTCTGTGTAATTTTTAAAAAAGCTCTCGAGCTTTGTACGGATTGTAATTGAAAGTTATCCTGCTGTTCCCGAGGCTGTTCCGGTTCGATAGCAAGTACAGTGACTTTAAATGTGTGTTTTAAACGTAGGATTATTTTAGTATACACACTTGCTGGGTTATGCATAACAACGAACGTGTGTTATAGCGATATTTAGAAAAACGAGCTATAAATAAAAAATATGATATCAGAGAATGCAATTAAGATACGGAAAGACTCATGATATGTGTGTGATTTTAACTTCCTTGACCGGAATCAGCAGTCTTTGTGTGAATACCCGGATTGTAATGAACAGGACCGGTTTAAAAAACACTATAACATACGGTTTTTACATACACTCAGTGGTAGCACCATTGTGTTTATTATTTAAATTACGAAAGATCAGCCTGTCCATCCAGCACTGTTGCTATAGTAATAGTGAGGCGCCATAAGTAACAGTTACAAGAAAAACAATATTTCTTGTGTGAGTTGTAGCCTGGCACAAGTGGTGGATCACGTTGCAAATTTAAATATTGTTTTTGAACGGATTTATTGACAAAAATTTATTATATTGAAATACTCCAGCACGACTTATTAATTCCAAAAATTTTCTGGTTATTTAAATGTACTTTTTAGACGCAAGAAAATAATTCCGGATTGATAAAAGGAAACCTTTGCTGACACATCTATTTATATATTGGGAAATCTAATGCTAATCTTATCTCGATTAGCAATTGTCACACATAAAAGCCTAGAAATGTTGTAACGACATACAAGGTGACGCTTGCATAAGCTCCAGCAATAATAGATACTAAAAGCAAGATGTATTTAGAAATGTGTTACTATTCAAATAAATTAGTAATTTGGAGCATCTGTTAATGTGAAGTCTGAAACTGAAAGTAAGGAGCTTTTATTGCTTTAAACGATTTAATTGAGCTGTTCACCTGTTTTCGCTTTATGAAATCAGTCTTATTAAAGATTATTGAAATTTACAAAGGGCGATCTCTTTCCTAGTCAAATTTAGGAATCAGTATTTTTAATTACCGTTGTTGTATTGGTTAATTAAAGATTAAACGTGAACATGCTGTTGTGGAAACGATTAAATTTTCAATTTATTTCATAACTAGTGATGTTAAGTTTCATGAAACTTATAATTTTGAAAAGTTTCATGAAAACCTCGAAACTTTTAGGATTCCTGTACATTTCAGTAGCTTTCAGCATTTTAAAGTATCTAATAGAGTGAGACCAATATATACTATTTAAGCAGAACATTAATTTTACTTAAAAGGGGTTACAAATTATGAAATTACAAGACACAGTTTTTAAAAATAACATATATAAGTAAAATTAGTATTTACTATTTAAACCTATTTTTATTCATTATTTTCTAATTCAGTGTCACCATACTCATCAGTTGTCACCTCGTCACTACTAACTTCTGCTATATTTAATGTATAGTCTTATTAATTCCTCATTTTGAGATAGAGAAGCATCCGACTCTTCTAAGTCTGTAAATCTAAGTTCTTCTTCTTCATCATCATCAATTTCATGTATTTTAGGTTGCTTTGTTTGGACTTCACTAACAATCTGTACTACCAACTTGAAACTTTTGAAACTTATGAAACTATTGAAAATTTTTGAAACATGTGAAACTTATAAATTTGAAAAGTTTCATAAAATTTGAAACTTTTCACTGAAACTTTTCAAGCTCACATCACTATTCATATGTAACTGTGTAAGTTATTATTATGTATTTATCATTTTGTCGTAACATCCTTGCAAGTAATGAAATTGATTTCATTTGTCGAGGGACGTACTAATCCCAAGTTTTTAAAAAATCCCAGGGGTGAGTTTTTTACATTCTACAACTGCTTATGATTGAAGCGATTATGTATAAGAAACTGCATAATTTTATTAATATATTTAAGGCGATTAGAATTACATAATTTTAATTTTATTGTGTGCTGTACTAATTTGGTAAATTTGAAAAAATTTTCAAATTCTCTGGGGACAGTTTTTCAATTTCTACAACTTTAAATATATTCAACCTACTGTCGAAATATCTGTACAGGCGATTATAATTAATTTTAATTTTGTTCTGTGACTTACTAATTTCGTAAAATTTAAATATTTAATAAATTTTTTCAAATTCTACAAGTTCTTATGATCAAAGCTGGATTTTGTATGAAACTGCATATTTTTACTAGTACGTATATTTAATGCTGTGTTCTAATATCCGGGCAGGGGAATGGAATTAATTTTAATTTTATCGTGTGCCGTCCTAATTTCGTAAATTTGAAAAATTTGACAAATGCTCTAAGAGGAGAGTTTTTCAAATTCTACAACTTCTTGTGATTCAAGCTAGATTTTAATATGAAATTGTGTATTTTTTTAAACATATTCAATTTTATTGTGTTACCTACTAATTTTGTAAATGTTAAATATGCATGTGAATCGTACAATAACTTCTCTACGATAGAATCTAGAAAGTAAGTAAATGTAAAAAAAAATAATTAGGATTACTATCAACCGGTCGTAATTTTGCGTGGTTAAAATTTTTAACACGTTGTTATTGACGACGTGAGCTATTGACAACATGTTATTAACCAGACTAAAAGTCAATTTTACACACTGTCGTAGATATAATTAATAAATGCTATAGAAAAGACTTTTACATCGTATAACGTCTGATTAAAGATGGATTTATATTTAAAGTTGCATATTTTTATTGGTTTATTTAACGCAATGTCGTAATATACGCGCAGAAGTGAACTAATTTGAATTTTGTGGTATGACGTAAATTTTAAACATTTAATAAATTATATTGGGGAAAGTTTTTCAA
>OW679200.1:135962816-136261292 GCA_940337035.1 Agriotes lineatus
TTTAAACTGTTTTGATATAGTGGTTTTATGCTTGAGTCTTCCGTGTATTTAAATTATTCGTCTTTAGTTCTCTTTTGCTTCAGTTTTTTCCGAATATAACCAATGTCGACTAGAAACAAGGCCTGACGTCAACACGGATAGCTCGAGGCGGAGTAAATTCAACCATTGGGCAATTATACCTGCCTGTGCTGACGTCAGGCCGAAGCGGCTGGGCCTTATTTCGCGCTGGTAACGATATAACTCGGCTCCTTATTATACGTCACCTTGCACATTATTAGCGAGTCCTTCACTTACTATTATGTAGTCGATAAGAGATTTTCTTCTTCGTTCACACCAGGTGTATTTTTGTAAGTATGTAGATTTTTCTTGAAAAAGGCGTTTGTTTGTTTGCATTTACTTTGGAGGCATAAATCGATTAACTGCTGCCCATTTGTATTTAATATTTCCTCTCCGTGACTTCCGACTACATTACTACCCGCTTTAGCATTCAGGTCGCCTGCGATGATTATTCCATCACGTTTACTTATTTAGTTTATTAGTTTCTAAAGATTGCTGCAATATATTTCGCGTTCATTGTCTCGTCCTTCATTTCAAGCGTGTAGCTCTTAATAAGGTGACTTAATTTTTTTCTTATTAATATCGTTACTCGCCTTTTCTATTTGTCTTTTCTGGTACTCCACTATAGATCACTACATAGTTATACACCCAGGGGGAGAAAACCATGATTTTACTGAAGGTGTAAGTTTGAATACACCTAGGAAAGAATGGCGTTTTTCTATTTTTCGACAGCCAAGAGTAGAAAGACAAAATATATGTATTTACATATAGTAAATCGGAATTATACTACAATATTTCCCAGCCTTTGAATCGTGTTTGTTAGAAATACTATGAGAGGTGACAACATATATTTTTTACATTGCTCTTATATTATTACATAATGTTTATCGAGCAGCAATAATACAATTACTGGGACAGCATTGATTCCACAAAAGCCAGTTTTACACATTAGAAATTGGAAGCTGGCGAGAATTAAAAAATCGTTTAATTTCAAAGTTAGTGCTAATTTGTGGGAGAGGCTTCTAATGAATCTTTTTTTTTAAGACAGTATGCATACGTAACGGTATATAATGAACAATTATCTCCCTAGGGAGAAAATGCTTTATTTGTTTCGCAATTTTTATAACCTCTGATGTCTATTCTAGGCACTGGAAAAATATAATTATTCTGTTATAAATTATATACGACACAACCAATGGGTGAAACAAATTGATGTGAAAAAATAACAATAAAAATATTTAAAAATATAAAAAACAAATATCTGTAATTGCGTTGTTTATGGAAACAGTTATTTGCTTTATTTAATTTATTATAACTAGAATTGAAATGATTTTTGTTGGTTGTGTACCATATGATTTTTAATCGCATTAAAAGTTGGTTTTTATAATATTTATGTTGTAGGTACCTATATGGCTTATGGACATTGTTTTTTGAAATATTTTAATTTTTGTTCATTTTAGTGCAATTAGTTATCGTACTTAGATTTTTTATGAATATTTCTTTGCCTTTTTCTAGTATAGATACAGGGTGAGTGAGTTTTGATTACACACTCATTAATTTCGTTACTCTCAGGCTATTTGACAAATTGAAAATCTAATTTAAAATAGTTTTTATGCTCTTTCCAACCGTCTACAATAATAGGCTACTACTTAGAAAACAAAAGGGCAACGATTTCTTATTTTTTAAAATTGACCACCCTCTATTTTTGAACAATTGGAAATAGGAGGTGACGAAATTAATGAGTGTGTAATGAAAACTTACCCACACTGTAAGTATATGACAACGTATTTAAAGCACCTATTTTTTAAAAAACATTTTAAAAACCCTCCCGGATCCCGGAATCAAAGCTGAAACAGTTTTAAGTTGTTTTTTCGATGGCAGATTGGCCTAGAGTCGCTTTGCAGATCTTGCAAAATCACCACACGCGCCTCACTTTCTTAGTAATCCCCTTGAACGAGCCGCCACTGACTTCAGCCATGATTCAATTGCTTTTAATTCATAAACAAAACAATTAGGAATTGCGTGCGTCCAGAAGTATCACCCTCGAACCTTTCTAGAAGGCGAGGGGCTGCATGTATCGATCGGATCCACCGATCCATCTTCTTCCCTCCAACCTAGGACAATGGCATACGAGTTGCACCCTGCAACCACCCCACCGGCGGGCCAGTTGTGCAAACCCCGTCTCTTCGCACCACCGGAGCACCATGTAAACAGACTATCGGCCGGTACCCCTACCATAACGACCATCGGCAGCTGGTCGGTTTATAAGAACTAAGACCAGCTTTGGGCCACCAGTCTGGTTCGTCTGTCGATGGAGAGTGTTGGACGGACGCCGGCGGGGCGGTTTTCGGGCTAACGGTGGTGTTGTTCTTGCACTTGGATTTTCTTACCCTTTGGAGCGCTTGGTGTGGATGCACGCGAGGCCGGTGAGTGCTAGTAGTGTTTGGTGGTAGTTTTACGTGTCAGTTGTGTAGGGTCTTGATTGAAGGAGCTTTTGTTGGGAATTGCAAGGGGTAGAACTCCTTGATTTTAGATGAAACGTTCAGATTTAGTTGTTGCTTGGCAATCTTCCATTTGGACACGCATTTTTGCGGCGGGGCTCTTCAAAATTTGAATCTGCAAATTTACTACCAGAGAGAAAGCTGTGATTTTTACAAGCTCTTTATTTTAAACTGAAAATCAATTGGATTTATTGATTACAGATCGTTACTTAAGGTGTGCCAGATTTAAGATAACATTTTAAATAATTGTTGGAGAAAATTCAAAGTTTTAATATTTGCCTCTCGCTGCTGACCCGAAATGTAGGTTTTGCTAGCCTCCTGGTACGTTAGTGGAATTAGCAAACTTTTAAAGTTGGTCTAGGGGTTGTCCACTTGCGTTACCATTGGAAACAATACGGGAGACTATTTTCACATTAAAACAGAAAATTCGGTCCGTAAATGTTGCCATTTTCGATTCCTTTACGCCGAAAAATTGGTGGATTTTAATTTGTGTGAAGTTTTTGTACATTGCTGGGCTGATTTCGAGTTATATGGGTGGTGTAAACTTGATACACTATTGAAAACAACTGTTAGGCAAGTTTTTACAAAATTCTAGAAATTTTTATCGTTTTTTCTACCCTGAATATTTATTAAACGAAAACTCCATGGGTTTAAGCCTATACTTTCGACTTTGGGTACCATGGAACAATGGTTGGAATGTTCGAAATTTTAAGGTTTGATTGATTTTTACAGAAAATACCAAATACTCCGCTGAAAACTTGTGGGATTTAGAACGTGTCTACGAAATTATATTTTGTTAGGTTAGGAGTGTCTGATGCTGTGTACAGTAACATTGGGAAGGGAGTTTTGTATATTTAAATTTTCGGATTTCATTCTGGTTTTTGCGCAAAATACAGTCCTGAAATTTTATATTTTTTCAAAATTATATTTTGTACAGGGTGAGTTAGAGCGCTGTATGCTTGATTGTTACAGAAAATTTAGTTTTATCTTTAGCTGTAAAGCCTAAGATTTGTCATTGGTTTAACACAAAATTTTTCGTTTTTATTTAAGCTGAAACTATTAAATTTATTGACTTGGACAGGATTATTGAAAATTGTGTTGTACTTTTTATTTCTCTTCAGTGTTTCAATTTAATAAAATGCTATAGGCGCTGTTGGAAACAATCGTTTGAAAAGGTTCTAAATGGTAAGGTTTGATTCTGAATTTTAAATAAAATTTAGTCAGAAAAAACCTTTTTAGGGGCTGAAAATGCTGAATGGATTTAAAAAACATCCACAAAATTACACCTAGGAGTTATTAATTAGTGTTTTGAGAAAGTTGTGAGTTTGAACGTTTGCCTCTGATTTTTTCACAAAAATGGGTAGTATAAGTTTGACACTCTTTTAAAAAATTTCCCGCTTTCGTGCTAGAAATGCTAAATCAATTTAAAAGACTTCCTAGAAAATATTTCTTATTTTGAAGTGTAAGTTAATAGGGTTTTAGACTTATGGTCGATCCTCGAGAAACAATTATTTATATATTCTCAAGGTATGTTTTCAATGGTACCCACCCTAACAACTAATCAAGATATAATTTTGTGAAAGTCTTTTCAATCCTGTTGAAAATGCTGATTGGATTTAAAGGACTGACACAAAATTATATCTTGAAGATCAGTTGTTAGGGTAGGTACAATTGGAAGCAAAGACCATTAGTTAAAGATGCTTTTGACTTCAGAGGTATCGTTGCCAACGGTGGTTTGAAGAAGTTACACTTTTAAAATTATTTTTCAATTATTTACCTTGTCAGGTTAGGCGTTATTGATGCTGGTGGTTATTTTTGAAAACAATCGTTAAGAAAAGTTATAATTTTTCTCCCCTGATACTGAAAATTGGTTGCATTTAAAATTTGATATAAATTTATACCCAGGAGTTAGGGTACTGTAGGATAAGCCTTTGGAAACAGTCGTTCGAGAAAGTCCTAAATTTTAAGCTTTGACTCTTGACTGTTGCACAAAATTACACAAAATTCATCCGAGAAAATGTTTCTCTTTTGGCGTTCAGCCATACTAGGTTTAAAAGGCTTCCTACAAGATAGTATTTTGAAGCGTGAGTTGTTAAAGTTGTAGACATACCAACAGAAACAACGTTTCCAGAAATTTTTAAATTTTAAGGTCGACTTCGATTTTCCACTAGATTCAGACAGAACATGTTATCATTATTACCCCAGCATGCTAAAATGTGTTGAATTGTAAATAGTTTTGTGGAATTGTATCCCATTATGTTTTGAGGTAGGGGTGTTGTATCCTTTGAGAAAGTTTTAAGGGTTAAGTTTGGCTTTTGCACAAAGTTCAACTGCGAAAATTCATCTCTTTTGGCAACGAAGTTGGTACAAAATATTATCTCGAAGAGTGAGTTGTTGGGGTGGGTACCTTCGTAAACAATATTTGAGAGTTAAATTTTATTGTCCTACTGGTTTTTCACTAATTTTAGGCTGAAAATTCGGTGGATTTAGAATATCATGTGAATTTATATCACAATAGTTGGGATCGAAAATTGTTCTCTTTTGTCGCTGAAATTACACCATGTATCAATTGTGTTTCACTTTATCTCACATGTTTTTCTCTCTGGTCACTTATCAATATTGACAGCTGGGAATTACATCTGACAAACAGTGAAACACAATTGATACATGGTGAAAAGCAATCGGAAAACCCTGTTAGTACTGTAAAAATGATAAATCCATCTAGAAAAGACTTCCTACAAAATTATACCTTGAAGAATGCGTGTTAGGGTTCTAGACTTATGGTGCTATCTTTTTTCTCTCCTCGCTATGAACATTTGTTGGATTTACAATTTCATATTAATTTATATCCCGGAAGTCGCTCAGGATTTAAGGATGGTATTAAGCTTTAAGGCATTATTTGAAAGATAAGGCATTATTTGAAAGAATCGTTGGAAAACGTTCTAAATTTTAAGGTTTGACTTTGGCTTTTCCACAACATTGTCCTCATTTGGCGTTGAAAATGCCAAATGGACTTTCCACAATATTATAGATTGAAGAACATGAATGATTAGGGTTCTACCGTTACGATAGCTATAATCGGAACCAATGGTTGACGACAATTGTCAATTTTAAATTGTGAGTTATTTACACAAAATTCAGTGGCGAATTTTTCTGGTTTGGCGCAAAAAATGCCGAATGGATTTAAAACACTTCCCATAATATTATATGTTAAAGAATAGAAATAATTTTTAGAGTTCTAAAATTACGGTAGCTATAAACCAATGGTTGGCGAAAATTTAAAGTTTAAGTTGCGACTGTTATTTATAAAATTCAGCCAGGAATTTACACAAAATGCAGTCACGAATTTTGCTGGTTTGGCGCAAGAAATGTCGAATGAATTTAAAAGACTCCCCACAATATTATATGTTGAAGAATATGAAGCATTAGAGTTCTAAAGTTACGGTAGAATCGGAGCCAATGGTTGGCGGAAGTTGTAAATTTTAGGTTGTGACTGGCTTTTACACAAATTCGTCGGGAATTTTCTTGTTTTGATGCAAAAAATTCTGATTGCATTTAGAAGACTTCTATAAAATTATACAGGGTGTTGCAAAAATTGCGGATTAACTCCATGTTACGTCATTAACAGACACTTCCTGAGTTGGACAAAATAATAAAAGAATCCTTTGTGTTATATTTTTGACGCGAAGTCTTATTTACCTCCAAACTAGCTGAACTAGCAATATTGTTCAATTACAAATAGGTAAGGATGCATTGTTTCCATGGATACACTTAACAAATAACTTGTATGCAACTTATGAAGAACACTGTTGTCAAATGAATTTGTAATATTTTCAACATCTTTTGAATTTTGAATTTTATCAGTTCTTCGGTTCGTTAATTGACAAAAATATTTATACTGTTTACATTCGCATCTATTATTTGCTTTAAATATGTAATGTTTTACTAATTGAATATTAAATATTAATGAAATCAATAATAAACCCTTGAGCTCCCATATTTTCAAAAAATGTAACACAAACAATGTTTTTATTATTGTTTTCCAAATCAGGAAGTGCCTCTTAATAGCATAACATGGAGTTACTCCGTCATTTTTGCAACACCATGTATATTGAAGATGAGTTGTTAGACCTACGGTAGGTATCACTGGAAACGGTGGTTGGGAGATTTGGCTCTGTTTTTTTTGTAACTAAATTCAGACGGAAACGTTACCTACCGTTCTTCTCCCTCTCAAAATTTGCTGACTTCTAAATCTTATAACATAAAATCGGTGCTCTCTTTGTATGTTTGCGTGTATCTATGTTTGCGTGTATGTTTGTCGCTATCTCCTCCGAAGATACTAGTCGTAGGCCGGTTTTTATTTTCAAAAAAAGTGCGAAAAAGTTTTAAATCGCATCTATGGGCGTGGGCTGTACTGCGGCAGCTGTTGCCTAGCGTGAATAACTATGTTCATATGCTATTACAGCAGCTGTTCATTCAACCAAGCATAATGGTCTGGCGGTAGAATGCCCGCCTACCACGCGGGGGGCCCGGGTTCGATTCCCGACCGAAGCATACTTTTTTTAATATATATTAATGAATTTCCCTTAATTTAGCGAACCGAAGCGTAGTTCGGGTGACTCACTAGTATCTTTATAAAATTGTATCGTTAGTTATGGGTGTTGTAGCTTCTAGTCTTGAGAGACCATTGGAAACAATCGTTTGAGAAAGTTCTGAATTTTCAGGTTTGATTCTAGCTTTTACACACAATTCCGAAAATTCTTCGCGCATAAAATAGAATGGATACATCTCCAACAAAATTAAATCTTGGAAATGAGTTGTTACGCTAGCTACCATTGGAGGCAATAATTTGATGTACTTGAATTTCAGGACTTGACTCTGATTTTTTAAACTAAATTCAGAAAGAAGATGTTATCGTTCTTTTCTCTCTTTACGGTTAACATTTTCTGGTTTCTAAATTGTATCTCGTTAGCTTAGGAGTTTGAGGTGTTGTAGCTTGTAGCTTTGAGGCAACATTAGAAAAAAATCATTTGAGATCGTTGTGAATTTTCAGGGTTTTACACGAAAGTCAGTCGCAAAGGTTTTCCCCTTTTCAAGATGCTGAATATATTTAAATGATCCCCAACAAAATTCTATCTTGAAGATGAGTTAGTATAAGGTGTTACAGTGTTTTATCGTTGAGGTACCATTGTTAGAGAAAGTTCTAAATTTCTCTTACAAAACGTTCAGTGCCTTAAATTTCCACTTTTCCCGCTTAAAATGCTGAGTGGATTTGAAGGATTGGCTCAGATTTTTACACAAAATTTATTAGGAAAAAAATATGTATTTTCTTCTCGGTGGTAAAAGTCGCATGGATTTAAAATACTATAAACATATGTTGCAGAGGAGTTAACGGTGCTAACCTTTGAGTAGCATTGAAAACATTGGTGAGAGAAAGTTTGACTATCGTTTTTTGCATTGCTTCTTTAGTGGGGATGTTGATAACAAGCAACAGTTTTAAAGTGTTAACCGCGTTTGTTAAATTGAAATTTCATTTAACATCCTTTCTGAATTTAGGGTTATACAGAGTTTACGGTATTAGAAATTACTAGCAGTCCAGTGAGACAAATGTCTCATTTAACGCGCCTTCAAACCTCGATCGGTTAGGCAACCAACCAGACCTGGAAGGTGTCAAAGTGGTTGCCTAACCGATCGAGGATTTAAGGCGCAGAGGGTCGCAGCTACGTTTGGCGGCCGAAGCAGTTTTTATTTAATACGCGTTCTATTTGAAAAACGGCCTTTTTGTGATTTCTCGAAAACCGGAAGTGTCACGTGACTGAAATTCGGTTCCTGACCTGACATGACCATTCCAAACATATAACTTTAATAACTTTTTTCTCTATCTCTTACGGTTTGGCTGCTTAAACAGCGTCCCGGGCAAAACAGCGTCCCGGACAAAACAGCGTCCCAGACAGACACGTCTATTAGATAAAGGATTATAGATTTTAAACCCCTTGATGCAATCAGTTGTTTTTGTTCTTCAAAGTGAAAATTTTGTAGATCTAAAACGTAGGTTATCATTGGAGCGATTGTTCGAGAAATTTTTAAATTTTAACGTACAAGAGTTCTGCGTTTTCAGGATTGGCTCTAGTTTTTATAAATGTTAATGCTAGAAATATGTTGAATTCAAAATATTCCTTGGAAATGAAAGCTTTTTAGATCAGGAGATGAGGGTGCTGACTTACACGAACGTTAGAAACAATCGTTGAAGATATTTCCACAACTTTTTTGGTTTTCATATAAAATATAGTCAGGCAATATTATCAGTTTTTTTATTTAAATTATTTTATTTCATACTGTCCGGAAATTACGACTTTACGTCATTAATTTGAGTCCGGAAAGTGCAATATTACATCACAAGGCCAGAAAGTGTTGCTAAGCAACTGTTGAATAATATGTTGGTGACACTGTAAGTCGATGTCAAATTCGAGGTTATCAGGTTAGATTTTCAGTCAGTTTTGACACAGACTGACGCAAAACCTAACCTGCTAACCCCGAATTCGACAGACCTACAGTGCCACCAACATATTCATACGTTTGAATTTCCACAGCTGCCCCTTATGAACATGTATAAAACAGTATGAAATAAAACATTGTACGATACATGGCCGTAAAATATTATTAAATTACTCGTTTAGAAATTCCAGACTCGGCTCGTTATCTAAACTCGTACTTTAATAAGTCATTTTTCGGCCTTAAAACGTAAATAACTATGCTTCAGATTAAGGTGAGACAATGTCTTGGGGAAAGTTTAAAATCTTAATGATCACGTAGGATTTTTAAGATGTAATCAGGACAATATCTTACTTAAGAAAGTCTCAGAAAGTTCGAAACACGCGAATTAAAGGTGCTCGTTAGAAAATTCTTTGAGAATTGACAAATTTTTACAAAATTATACTTTGTAGAGTGTGAATTACTAACGTTGCAGCCAGGTACCATTGAAAATAACTGCTGTAAAAAATTTGCAAAAGCAACGTTAAAACTTTAGATGAGCTTTCCGACATGCTTGAATCTAACTCGAGCCACGAGGGCGCCTGCGACGTAAAAAAACTAGGAATTAAAACTAATTGCTTTTTTCCCGCATTAATGACGACGACGTACACTTTTTAATTTTTTTAGTAATTAATTCCATTAGTCAGCAGAACAGCCGAAGCTGCCCACAAAAAGCCGCGCTATTCTAACAAGGAAGGATTTCGGTTTTATTAATTCGGTTAATTGGCCAAAACCGATTTGGCAATGATTTTGGGCGGCAATTCCACCCCGGTCGCAGCGGGGGTGCGCGACTCCAAATCGATTATGACGTGACGTGCTCCTTCCCATTAATTCCTGTTTAATTTTTGAACCATCCGAATTCAGAGTTATCCGGATTTGCATATAAAACGGTACGCAAATTGACTAATTTTTAATCCCTCTTTTATCCCCGGTTCATCCCCTGTTTACTAGGTGCTCGTGTACCGGCATTAAGGGCAGTTGCCGCGTCGTGCCGGATTAAATTCGATGGAGTTTTGCTGAAAACTTTCGGGAACTGAACCAGAACTATCGATTGGGATTTGCGGGGCTAAAAAATTAAAAACGAGCTATGAATACGAACGGTACGATAAAATGTGTGTGCAGACAGTGTCGGCTCCACCATAACAACAGAGCCATTCAAGATTTTTTTGTTCTTATTCTTTTTTATTCTTTTCATCATTTTAAAGCTTGAACAAAGCACGATTATTTTATTTTATGAACGTCAACTATACAATAAGCACTGCTTGCTTTCATGAACGTATTGGTACCAAATCGAAACGGCTCCCCGCTTTTCGGCAGCTTATGGACTGTACTGGTGGTAGAGCGGCAAGAAGTAGGCCCGAAGATAAGAATATTGTAACATTCAATGAGAGCCACGTCTGCGTAGGCTCATGCCATAAGCGGCCTCAATCTGACCTGACCTCTGCGATAACGCCCACCTGTCGAGTTTTTGATCAGAACTTTCTCATGCAGCCCACACACGCTGACTATCGGGTTCGGATGAAGAAAGACCGTGTGTACAATTCCGCCAGACATCTATTCATAAATTACTGGTAAATTGTCGCACATCTTGAAATAGTATCAGCATGCATTTATGTATCCCAATCATCGGCGATGCAATTTTATTTGGCCGAATTACACATTTACACGAAAAATTAAAGAAAGATATTCGATTCTTTTAGTTCATCATCTTTTATTAATTAGCTTGTAATTTTTTCATATACTAACTCGCCAGATGCGAAATGTTTAAATCGCCGGATATGGGAAGAGTCTTTCTCTGTGAGGGGGTCGAAAATGCTTTTTTCATTCAGGTGCTGGCTTTACCATCCAAATTCTCCACTGATCCGTCACTGATCCTAACCAATTCTTTCGGGGTGAAAATTAGAAAAGATTACATTTTCATTCGTTGCTATCTATGTAAAAGTAAGATTCGAATTTCAGAATTTTCCAACTTGGCAGAAATTCCTCCCGCCTACTTTGTCGAGATTTCTAGTCTCAATGAGAAATCTGGCTGTATCACGGAGTAAATCGTGTATCAGGCCGGTCGTTGCAGTTCGTTGTTCGTGTGGGTAAATTGCGTGTTGAATCTGATAACCGTCTACTTGTAGATCGCCGGAATGACATGAAATATTAAAAGCTCGCCCAGTAAATAGTGGTATTAAGTTAAACGTCGGTGCTGTGCTGCTAATTGCCCGAGTTAATTTCAGTTTAAGCTTGTCATTCGAAGTGTTTTTCCGGTTGCAAGTCCCTGGATTTAAAAAACCAAAGGGAAAATTCAGTTTTCCCTGGTAATTCTAGCTTGGAGAAGAGCTTTCATTTTGATTTTTGCTATTACGAAATTGGTATGACTGGTTTCAAGTGAAGTGTATTTTTCGTGCTTTTTCAAGATTTTTCAATACTTCATTATGAAATATCTCAAAAACTGTGCAAGCAATTTCAATCAAATTTGATAGATTTGCAGTATGGTATGACCATTTTGCTTTAGAATTTAGCTTTTTATGTTTCTGAATGTCTGTGTAATTTTTAAAAAAGCTCTCGAGCTTTGTACAGATTGCTGTGCCGGTTCGCTAGCAAGTACAGTGACTTTAGATTTGTGTTTTAAACGTAGTATTATTTTAGTATACTAACTTGCTGGGTTTTGCATAACAACGAACGTGTGTTATAGCGATATTTAGAAAAACGAGCTATAAATAAAAAATATGATATCAGAGAATGCAATTAAGATACGGAAAGACTCATGATATGTGTGTGATTTTAACTTCCTTGACCGGAATCAGCAGTCTTTGTGTGAATACCCGGATTGTAATGAACAGGGCCGGTTTAAAAAACATTATAACATACGGTTTTTACATCATTGTGTTTATTATTTAAATTACGAAAGATCAGCCTGCCGATCCAGCACTGTTGCTATAGTAATAGTGAGGCGCCATAAGTAAGAGTTACAAGAAAAACAATATTTCTTGTGTGAGTTGTAGCCTGGCACAAGTGGTGGATCACGTTGCAAATTTAAATATTGTTTTTGAACGGATTTATTGACAAAAATGTATGATATTGAAATACTCCAGCACGACTTATTAATTCCAAAAATGTTCTGGTTATTTAAACGTACTTTTTAGACGCAAGAAAATAATTCCGGATTGATAAAAGGAAACCTTTGCTGACACATCTATTTATATATTGGGAAATCTAATGCTAATCTTATCTCGATTAGCAATTGTCACACATAAAAGCCTAGAAATGTTGTAACGACATACAAGGTGACGCTTGCATAAGTTCCAGCAATAATAGATACTAAAAGCAAGATGTATTTAGAAATGTGTTACTATTCAAATAAATTAGTAATTTGGAGCATCTGTTAATGTGAAGTCTGAAACTGAAAGTAAGGAGCTTTTATTGCTTTAAACGATTTAATTGAGCTGTTCACCTGTTTTCGCTTTATGAAATCAGTCTTATTAAAGATTATTGAAATTTACAAAGGGCGATCTCTTTCCTAGTCAAATTTAGGAATCAGTATTTTTAATTACCGTTGTTGTATTGGTTAATTAAAGATTAAACGTGAACATGCTGTTGTGGAAACGATTAAATTTTCAATTACGCATATCAATTTATTTCATGACTAGTGATGTTAAGTTTCATGAAACTTATAATTTTGAAAAGTTTCATGAAAACCTCGAAACTTATGAAACTTGTGAAACTTTTAGGATTCCTGTACATTTAAGTAGCTTTCAGCATTTTAAAGTATCTAATAGAGTGAGACCAATATATACTATTTAAGCAGAACATTAATTTTACTTAAAAGGGGTTACAAATTACAAGACACAGTTTTTATAAATAACATATACAAGGTGTTTCAAAAATGTCTGCCAAAATTTCTAGGACGTATAGTACATCAAAAAATAAGTGTAGTTTACTCCATAAAACTAATTCCGAAAATGCACTCCCAAGGAGCTACAGCCCCTAGAAGAAGACTCTCAAAAATGGTTTTTTAGCATTTTCTTCAAAACTGTTACTGATAACTTAATGAAATTTGGCACAGGGGCGTAGTTTTTTATGAAAAATATTACTAATTTGTTACAATCTTTATATTTTATTCAGGGGCGTAACTTACAAGGGGGCTGGAATGGTTCAATTGCCCTATCTTTTTTGTGGGTGGTTTTATCTAATACATTTATCAAAAATCTCAAAGCTTGATTTATCTTACATAAAAAAGGTATTCTTGTTAAAATGTTTTAAAGTTGACCGTTTTCGTGTAATTTGCAGTTGAATGTTAACGTGTTTTTCAAGCTTTGAAATTACTTGTTCAAAATGCCTTCGAAAATCTTTTGAGTAGGCCTAGATATGACTTAAACAAAACATTTTAACAAGAATGCCTTTTTTATGTAAGATAAATCAAGCTTTGAGAGTTTTGATAAATGTATTAAATAAAACCACGCACATAAAGGATAGGGTAATAGAACCATTTCAGCCCCCTTGTAAGTTACTCCTCTAAATAAAATATGAAGATTCTAACCAATTAGTAATATTTCTCATAAAAAACTACGCTCCTGTGCCAAATTTCATTAAGTTACCTGTAACAGTTTTGAAGAAAATGCTAAAAACCCATTTTTGAAAGTCTTCTAGGGGCTGTAGCTCCTTGGGAGTGCATTTTCGGAAATAATTTTATAGAGTAAACTACACTTATTTTTTAATTTACTATACGTCCTACAAATTTTGGCAGACATTTTTGAAACACCTTGTATAAGTAAAATTAGTATTTACTATTTAAACCTATTTTTATTCATTATTTTCTAATTCAGTGTCACCATACTCATCAGTTGTCACCTCGTCACTACTAACTTCTGCTATATTTAATGTATAGTCTTTCATTAATTCCTCATCTTGAGATAGAGAAGCATCCGACTCTTCTGAGTCTGTAAATCTAAGTTCCTCTTCTTCATCATCATCAATTTCATTTATTTTAGGTTGCTTTGTTTGGCCTTCACTAACAATCTGTAATACCAACTTGAAACTTTTGAAACTTATGAAACTATTGAAAATTTTTGAAACATGTGAAACTTATAAATTTGAAAAGTTTCATAAAATTTGAAACTTTTCACTGAAACTTCTCAAGCTCACATCATTATTCATAACTGTGCAAGTTATTATGTATTTATCATTTTGTCGTAACATCCTTGCAAGTAATGAAATTGATTTCATTTTGTCGAGGGACGTACTAAGTTTTTAAAAAATCCCAGGGGTGAGTTTTTTACATTCTTCAACTTCTTATGATTGAAGGGATTATGTATAAGAAACTGCATACTTTTATTAGTATATTTAAGGCGATTACAATTAAATAATTTTAATTTGATTGTGTGCTGTACTAATTTGGTAAATTTGAAAAATTCTCTGGGGGCAGTTTTTAAATTTCTACAACTAAATATACAACCTAATGTCGAAATATCCGTACAGGCGATTATAATTAATTTTAATTTTGTTCTGTGACTTACTAATTTCGTAAATTTTAAATATTTAATAAATTATTTTGTAGAGTTTTAACACGTTGCTATTGACGACGTGAGCTATTGACAACATGTTATTAACCAGTCGTTTTGCCAACTTAAAACTGCCAACTAAAAGTCAATTTAACACACTGTCGTAGATATAATTAATAAATGCTATAGAAAAGACTTTTACATCGTATAACGTCTGATTAAAGATGGATTTATATTTAAAGTTGCATATTTGTATTGGTTTATTTAACGCAATGTCGTAATATACGCGCAGAAGTGAGTAGAACTAATTTGAATTTTGTGGTATGACGTAAATTTTAAACATTTAATAAATTATATTGGGGAAAGTGTTTCAAATCCTACACCTTCTTATAATCAAAGTTAAATTTTTGTTAGGGTTTGTTGATCAAAACGTCTCAGTATTGATCCCTGAATTTTCTTGTTCTATGAATTTCCTAAATTTTGAAAAATTTATAAGTTGTGCACGAAAGACAAATTTGCACCTACTATGAAAGCCAGATTTGATATAAAACTTTTTTTGTATACAGGGTGTATCAGAAATATGTCTGGTAAAGTTCAGGCTGTAGTAGAACTCGCTAAACTAGATTTTGTTTTTTAACGCCCGGTAAAACTGATTTAAAATTACGAATGAGTGAATTTTTGTAAATTGTAATAGAGAACAATTCGTTCGCCGGTTAAAATTAACATATATTTCTGATTCACACTGTATTAACTCATATTGTCATTTAAGAATTAATTTCTGTTTTTGTGTCGAAGTACTTAACATAGATAAGAGTTTTTCAAATTCCACAATCCCTTAAGATCAGAGCTAGAATTTATAAGCAAATGCGTTATTTAAATTAGCGTATTTATCGAGAAAAGTTTCAAGACAATCGATCTTGTCTCGGCAGGTAACACTTTGTCTTCTCTAGAATATCGAGACAAGAATTTTTCTTGTTTTGTGCATTTTCTCAATGCTAATTTCTTGTCTCAGAATCGAGAATTCTGAAAGTTTTCGATGGCCAGAAACTTTGTTAATTAGTACGTAGACGAAACAAATGAGTGATATGTATTGTGTGTGTTTCATACGTCGCGGTTGTATCATGCAGGCAGGCAGCTGGCAGATCGGCGACTTTGAAAAACTGCCACTACCACACTTGGAGGTTATTCTCGATAATTTATTATAGACGTGAAATCTGATATTCTTGAATCAAGAATGGCGAGTGGTATGCTTTCATAAGTATATTCAAGCTACCTTATGTCTCGGCCGAAAGTCTGTTTTCTACAGTAACGACTATTAAAATAGAAGGAAACAAGATGACCTTCAGTCTACTCGATCTTTACTTTGCTATTAAATTCGTGATTGGGCAATAGTTTCGATATTTTGTCGTTTTAATATCGAAACTTGTTCAATTTTACTAGACGGAAGTATCATAATTGTGAAAAAATCGCCTTCCGAGATTTCTACATGTCTCAGAGTCCTTAGATGACGAAAACATGTTTTCTCAATTTCATTTGTCGGTCTGTCTGTTGGCAGTATAGCTTTAAAAGTATTTGTTGGAGAAAGACGATATTTTGCATGCGGATTATATATCTACCTTGCAAAAATATAATTTCGACTATTTTTGCTTTAACTGAGAATTGATATAAGTAGTAGTATTGCTTATAGGTCAGGTTTTTTACCCTTGACGAAAATGGGACTCAACATATACAGGGTAAATGTGGCCGAAAGGGAATTGTGATCGGGTCTGCCCAGGGTGCTTCTAGGCGCCTTTTTTTAATTTGCAAATTTATGTAATTCGCATTACTAAATGTTTCATTTCATTGTTTCAGTATTATTAGAAACGTTAAGTTATTTGTTCCCTTAAGTGGTGCGTTTTTGCGAGGGAACTTCAGTGTAAACCCCTTTATAAGCCTATAAGCACCAGCCTCTACACCGAAAGGTAAATGAGGTTACAGGTTACATACATACATACGTGTATATAATGTAGCGCTACAGGCCTTGCAAGCCCATGGCTTGGTTCACCACTGCCATTCTTTTCTATTCTGGGTGTTTTCTTTCCACATTTCCGTATAATTTATATCTTCTTACAATTTGTTTCTCCGTCTTGACTTTGCCCCCCCCCCCCTGATTCCACCTAGATTGCTCGTTATCAGTTTGTTGGGAAGGCGCTCCTCCACCATTCTTACTTTTTCAATAAATATGCTGATTTCTGCATGGTTTTGTGTATTTCTTATTAAAATTCTTGGGGATTGAGGAATTCTCCATAATTCTTTTGATCTTGAAATTTCTCTTTAAATTAGTACTCTCTTCTCGATTGTGTCTCGATTCGAGATATGAATGCATATACTAACATGTGAGCAAACAAAAATGAAATCAAGCTTGGCTATGACACAGACTGATGCATAAACCTAACCTGCGAATATCGAATTTGTCCCACCAACACAAACAAATATTTCAAAGCCAAGCTTGATTTCATTTTCGTTTGCTCACAATTATTTGAAGACATTGGTTGCTCTACATGATACAGGATTGATAAACAAGGCTGCTTATATTTTCGAGCCTCATTAGTAGCTATTTGTTTACAAAAATCTTGCTAGAGAGCACATTATGGCATTTCAGGAGTGTCTATTTTATTTATAACCCAAAATTTGCCACTAGAAGAGCAGATCAGGACAGCATTCTTCTCCTGTTGTCGGCGAATCCGCGTAAGTAGCAACACGTGTAGGACAGGCTGGAGTTGTGCGTCAAAAGGATTTTTGGGATTTTTCCCAGGTTACTAATTAAACGGCATTAGCTTGATGAGGACCCGTAAAGAACTAATGGACGGAGCCCCATAGTATTTGTAGAATTTTAATTAGCGCGAGCTTCTGTCCAAAAATGTGATACGCGACGCCACTTGCAAGTAAATTAATCCGGGTTCTCTTAGCTTTTAGTCCATGCACAATTTTTTTACTACAATTTGGTCTATTTTGAGTTCTAGCACATAACGAATTTGACGGAATTTCAAAGGTTAACGACGGAAAGAGGTATATATGCGAAGCAGAACGGGCAATTATTTTCAAGTGTCTGAACTTTTAGTTCCCAAGTTGACACATGAAATTGCTATAGAAGGAAAACCGTAAATAAGGGAATGGACTTTATTTATCCATCGATATTCGGCAGTAATTACAGCAACAAGTGGGAGATGGCTTTGGACACCTAACTCTTATATACGGGATTCCCCTGGTTGTTTATTTCTACAATGCTTCTCGCATTTAATATGACCTATATACAGTCGAACTTCTGTATGTCGAATCTTGATTGTACAATGAGACAATTTCTAGATATAGAAAACGTTTTTAGTATTCTGCTGTAAAGCTTTGATTCATAGATAGCTTGAATGCCCTAGCATTTTGCTGCATGTGTCATCATCACTTAAGGGCTGCCAAAACTCAACCCCAGGAAGTCTTGTGCATCCCCCGATTTACATTCTAATTGGCCCCGTCTCTTTTGGCGAGGTCGGTACTCGAATATTCAGGCGTCGTCGTCGTGTAGCAATATCAAGGAATAACACAATAATAGAATTACCTGAGTTAATCTTCATGCACTAATTATGTCGTGTGTAGCTGGTAATGCTAATTATAATCGTGTGTGTGTTTACATATTAATCGTGGGCTCATGCACTCTCTTTGTTGTCTGTTGGCAATTTGGCATTAATAATAGCTTTGCCAGGATCCTGTGCCCTTATCGATTGCCCTGGATGCTGTTGTGACATTGTTGCATAATCCTTGAATTTTTGCTCAAGGTCCTTGGAAGTTGATAGAAGGATTTCTCATCCAGACATTTTAAAAAATCATCAGTCCCAAGTACCTAAACAACTTTATTACGTCTCGATTTAAACATACACGTTTTGAAATCAAAGCAATAACTTCAGGGCTTTTTCGGTCAATTGCTTATTTCCAAGCGAATTTTCTCAGTAGGCTGCTGTCTAGATTAACTGTCGTCACAAATTTACATAATATCACCTAAGCAGCTCGGTGACTAATTAACTAAGGCATGCAGCTAAGGTTGTTTACATGTGGAGTTTTAAATTGGGCTCCTGCATTTGTACTTGTTATCTGCTTATTTTTGAACGAATAATTCAAGCTTGCACTATGGGGACGCACCATATTCATCTGTTATTTAATTTTCCTGATTGTTTATAAACCCATGTCTGCTAGTTTCAATTTTGGCCACAGGCCATGAATTCCTGACAATGCTTATAGGAACAGATACGGATCTGTTGCCTCAATAGTTATCTAACAGATAAAGATCTACTTGAGCAAGAGAATGCAAATGTAAATAACTTGTCTTGCTTTCAAATTTAAAAGTAGGTGCTGGAAGTTTATTAACCAAATTCTGAAAGCTGGGGTGCAGGTGGTGGTCTCTAACCAAATATTATTTCAAGAACCTAAGAATTATTTGGATATATCTCCAAAGCTTTTAAAAAATATACGCCGAAGTTGATAACGCCACGAAAAATCAATTGTTAATTACAAGCAATCCAATATTTCTAGACCGGGGAAATGTCATTGCAATCTTGCATATCAGGAAATGAGAACTGTGTTAGGGAAGGGGAATATATTTATTCATTCAAAGGGGTTGTACTTATCAAATTACTAAATTTATAGCATGTAGTCGTGATCCGTGCTGAAGACCAAAATGTTGAACGTTCAATGAAGATTGTTTCTTTCGTTTTAGTGCAATTGTAGGTAAATTGTTGGTAGAGCACAAAGTCATGTGTTCACTGTTCAGCTGGCGTGAGCATGAAAAAGAAGAGAACGCTTCGATTAGATACGTATTTAAATGTTAGGAAGAGGAACAAGTGTGTAAATGTATCTAAATGTAGAGAACAAACCGACCGCCTGCATTGTTTTGAGAAAAGTCTGCTTAATGACAAAACAATGGGAATTAACAAAAATCCGTCTGTTGAATGTAGAAGTCAGAGTAAGAGAGTAAGCGGAACGTTGTAGGCTAACAACGTTGTGAAAGGCTGAGTGCGTTCTGGGTATTGGCCAAATATTCAAAAACATGCCATAAAGGCCATAACGTTAGCTATCGTACTATTGAAAATTAATTGGGAGCTGGTGGCTAACCTACCACAACTGGGGATAAATTTTCCGATGAGGAGTAGCACCTGAAACGTTTTCCCCTGCTTTGATATTGCGAGGAAGTTCCCTAAATATTATATTCGGGCAGGGTGAAATTGAATATAATTTTTGCGTACAAAGAGACATTGCATGTTATTAATCACCCTGTGCCATTGGGGCCTTTTGGACTATTTGCAAATAACAACTCTCTTCGTGACTACCAAATAATCTAATTACACTATATAGAGGTATGTGAAACGGAAGAACATGATGATTTGATCGGGTTAGAATGGAAGATCATTTTTGGATAAAAGGAACCATGGTATGCTATGAATTTACTATGTCATTGCAGCCTTTTGGACTGTTTGTTGAGGTTGAGACAGATTTTTGTCTTATTTAGAGCCTTCTCATGACTACCAAAGAATTTGGATATACCGTGTAAAATTGTGCAGCGCTTCAAATACTTGTATTGCAAACTTTTCCATTATGGTTACGAGTTGGTCAGAGTAGAATTAATTAATAGTAGTTTACATAACAAGTCCGGAAGGAGCAAATGTTAAAATTATTTTGTGTAATACCTACCATTATATTATTAGTTGGTTAAGTGGAAGAACGGCCTTAGCCGAACTTCGCCAACTTTAAAAATAAAGAGAATTTATTATTATTATTATTTACATGAAGCGTAGGCATATTCGATCTGTGTTTCTTCTTAATTTTACCTAAATATTGAAACATCACAATAACCAACAAGCATTATACCTCTGTAAAGATATTTGTAGTTGATTTCTTTAGTAACCACAGTCAATAAGTGTTGCAAACCTATCAATGTCTGTAGTAACCACAGTACAAAAAATAATGCAAACCAATCAAAATACCGATTTTTCAAAATAGTCCTGTCAAGAAGTGCTTTCCAGCACAAAAATTGTACAGTAATGCACGATTTTCAGGACTTCGCCACAACGTTACCAAGTGCCATGGTGCATTTTTTGGGGGACTATTTGTAAATAATACTCTCGTGTCATCTACAGTTTCTGCTGACTCATGTGACTACCAAAGGAGTTTGAGTATGCTGTATAAAGATGTGCGAAGCGGAAGCTCAGCTTTTTATATTGCAAACTTCTTCAGTATTATGAAAATTTTATCAGGGTAGAATTAAAGATAATTTTTGGGTACACTTGTGAATTTACCATGTGACAATGCAGTCTTTTGCACTATTTGTAAAGACAGATTTTTGCGTTATTTAGAGCCTCTCGTCATAATCAAAGGATTTCAGTACGTCGTATAAAGATGTGCGAAGCGGAAATGTAGTACAAACTTCCTCATTATGTTGAAGATTTGATCAAGGTAGAATTAAAGATCGTTTTTAGATATAAGGAAGCATACTACGCTATGAATCGCCTATTTGTAAATAAAAAGTTTTTGTGTCGTGTTATACCCTCTCGTCACCAACAAAGAATCTAAATGAAGTATACTGTATACCAGTGTTTCCCAAACTGATCTAAAGCGCGACCCCCTTTTTGTTAAAAAATTTGTTCGCGATCCCCTACTTCTCCCTACTCATCACTCAAACCAAAATAGCAACAAAAATAGCCTAACTAAATTACAAGTAACTGTCAAATTTTATTTTACTTTACTGTTGAAGTATAAATTAAATAAATTAAAAATTAAATTCAACAGTTATTTGAATTGCGATCTGTCCCACTAGTAACTAGTAGTTCTTCTGAAAGACTACGATTTACAGTAAAAATAAATGATAAAAAATCGACTGCACATCGCGATACTTTTCAATTTCCACGATATTCCCGAAAACGCTACTCGCTACTTCGCTACTAGATGGCACTCTGGAACGTTCTGGAATAAGGTTACTAAATCATATCTTTGTTATAAGGTACCGCCAGCTGTACAAACATATATCTTTTGTCTCTTTTAATTTGGGGAAAAGCTATTAATTGTCTCACTTTCACTTTCTTACAATGTTCTATTCATTTTATTTTGGGGGAACAAAATCTTGGAATGGAATGGCGGTACCCTTATATGTATTTAGTGACCTTATTCTCGAAGCCTCGGTGTGGCTTTATATAAGCAGCGAAGTGCAATAAGACTTCAGTTCCAAACAGGGCGTTGTGGTGATTGCGGTAGTGGTAGTGAGTAAATATTTTACTTTATTTATCTCTTTCATTTTTACGGACCTAATATTTAGTTTTATGTTTCATTTGATAACTAATTTTTATTTACGTTATTAAAATAAAAATACATGATTTAACAAAGTGTTTTTTGTCTTATTTTGGAAATTCCCGGCGACCCCCCTAGTACCTCACCGCGACCCCCCGGGGGGTCGCGACCCACACTTTGGGAAACACTGCTGTATACGAATGTGCGAAACTGAAGTGCAGCGCTTCAGACCCCTTATTATATTGCAAACTTCCCTTATTATATTGCAAACTTCCCCAATACGGTGAAGATTTGATCAGAGTAGAATTAAAGATAATTTTTGTATGCAAGGAAACATGGTATGCTACGAGGTTACTAAGTGCCATTGAGCAGTATTTTGGATAATTTGTGAAGAACACACTGACTCCTGTGTCGTTCATAGCCTTTTGTGACTCGCGATTACCAAAGGATCTGACGTGAAAATTGGATCCGAATAGATTGAACATCATTGTTGGCATAGGTACAAGAAAACAAATAAAAAGCTTTTGCTTTTGTCGTTTATAGCTCGGTTGATTACCAAATAATGAGATTAGAGATTATATTTGGGTACAAGGAAACATGATACGCTATGACGATACAAACTAGTGATGGGCCTATCCGGAATCAATAATCGGAAAGTTTCCGATTGTTCAAAAAATCGGAAGGTTCCGATTATTTCGGAACGTTTCGGAACTTTTCGGAATTCGATTATTTTACTATTCGGAACACAAAATGAGAAAACGAAATGCCAATTTGAACTGAGCGGAATACGGAATGTTGTGTTGGCTCACTTGACTGCTAGTATATGCTGGCACTAATGCCAGTGGTATTTCGTAGATTAATTGTTATACAGTGTGTCCATTTCGGAATGTTTATAAAATCGGAATATCATCCGATTATTTTACATTCCGTAAATGCAAGTAAGAAAAAACGAGCGAAACGACAACAAGCGGAAGGAAGATGAAGTGCGTGCAAATTTGCGATGCGGCACTCGCCGTCGCGCCGTAAGCCTTTATCTGCGTTGGCATCTATTGTTTGGGTTAGTAGGACGGCTAGTAAAACAATTTATGAGTTTGAGTCGCACAGTGGCATATAAGAGGAAATAAAATATTTTTTCAAATTATTACAGTAGTTACCTTAATAGACTTTCGGAAAATGGTAGTGATATTTGAAAGTTAAATAGCACATAAAGTACATAATAAATAGTATAAAACAATACATGAATTTGAAGTCTGTAAGGTGTACTATACAGTGTGTCCAAGATAAGGAGGGCCAGTATGGGGATCTCGGTAATGGTAAGAGATACAAATTTGGTTAAATGGGAAGAAAGTTGCGCAATTAAAGGACTAAAAAAATTACGTCTAGAAAGCCTTGATATGATTTTTCGTTTTTGAATTATCTCAAAAAAACCGAATTTTTGTATTTTCTTTTTTATTTTTTTCTGGCGTTAATATTAAAGTTAGAGCGAAACTGATTAAACTTCTTTATAGCAACTTTTAGTGGACTTAATGACTACGTTATCAATTTTTTTATCCAACGTTTCGTCTTCGAGAAACCATCATCAACTTCATTATTTTAAATACGGTCCTGGTTTTTTATGTCAAATTTGCAAAGCCCTTGTTCCTCTAAATTCAACAATGTACCACATATTATGGTTTAATTACGTTTCGAGCTTTTTTCTGATCATCATCAGATTTTTTTTTAGATACGGACCTGCATTTCTCATAATTTTGTAAAAATAAGTTCATACATTAAGTTACGCGTTTTTAGATGCCGTTAAAATATTGAAATGCACATCATAATGTCATAATTCTGATACATTAATTTAATAACCAACCAATAACTATTAACAATAAACAACAAATAAATGAACAAAAGATAGGCAGAAAGAATGAGAAAACGAGCCTTGAAACAATGTAATAGGTATTTAAGGTTTTGAAATAGAAGAAAAACTTAGAAGATTGGTTCTTGAAGCCTTTCAAAGTATAACGCCAGTATTGCTGAATAATGTTTTAGATTCTACAGTTAGATGTTATTTATGCATAGAGAATGATGGCAACCTTTTTGAATACCTTCTGTAAATTTAATACCTATTAAATGGTTTCGATGTTCGTTTTGTTATTCTTTCTGTCTATCTTTTGTTCATTTCTTTTTTGTTTATTGTTAATAGTTATTGGTTGGTTATTAAATTAATGTATCAGAATTATGACATTATAATGTGCATTTTAATATTTTAACGGCATGTAAAAAGGCCTAACTTACTGTATGAACTTATTTTTACAAAATTATGAGAAATGCAGGTCCGTATCTAAAAACTTTTCTGATAATGATAAGAAAAAAGCTCGAAACATAATTAAACCATAATATGTGGCACATTGTTGAATTCAGAGTAACAAGGGCTTTGCAAATTTGGCATCAAAAAACCAGAACCGTATTTAAAAAAATGAAGTTGATGATGGTTTCTCGAAGACGAAACGTCGGATAAAAAAATTGATAATGTAATCATTAAGTCCACTAAAAGTTGCTATAAAGAAGTTTAATCAGTTTTGCTCTAACTTTAATATTAACGCCAGAAAAAAATAAAAAAGAAAATCCAAAAATTCGGTTTTTTTGAGATAATTCAAAAACGAAAAATCATATCAAGGATTTCTAGACGTCATTTTTTTAGTCTTTTATTTGCGCAACTTTCTTTCCATTTAACCAAATTTGTATCTCTTACCATTACCGAGATCCCCATACTGGCCCTCCTTATCTTGGACACACTGTATAGTACACCTTACAGACTTCAAATTCATGTATTGTTTTATACTATTTATTATGTACTTTATGTGCTATTTAACTTTCAAATATCACTACCATTTTCCGAAAGTCTATTAAGGTAACTACTGTAATAATTTGAAAAAATATTTTATTTCCTCTTATATGCCACTGTGCGACTCAAACTCATAAATTGTTTTACTAGCCGTCCTACTAACCCAAACAATAGATGCCAACGCAGATAAAGGCTTACGGCGCGACGGCGAGTGCCGCATCGCAAATTTGCACGCACTTCATCTTCCTTCCGCTTGTTGTCGTTTCGCTCGTTTTTTCTTACTTGCATTTACGGAATGTAAAATAATCGGATGATATTCCGATTTTATAAACATTCCGAAATGGAACATTCCGATTATTGAAATCATCCGATTATGCCCATCACTAATACAAAGTGCCATTGTGCAGCCTGTCCAACATGTTTAAACCACACACTCCTGTATCGTCTATAGCCTGTAGTGACCAGTGTTGCCAACTCTTTGCAAGTTGTATTCGCTAAATTGGTACTAAAAGTCTCCATTTTCAGATCAAAAGTCCCCAAATACGAAATACGCACATTAGAAAATCAAGCATTTATTTTTTTCTACAGAATAAAGAACTACGTAAACTACTTATGAATATAAAAATAAAAACTTACCTATTTATTTAAGGAAAAAACAATTTAATGTTCTAATTCTTCGTACCAAGTGATTACAATTGACAATGACAAATTGTGCAATGTGCAAACGTTGCAAAGAGTAAAGATAAAGCTCCTTCAGTTTTTAATTTCAAATCTCCGGCGTCATGAGCGCAAATATGACGGTCTAATCACGTACGAAATACAAATAAATGTCAGGTAAACATAATATAGTTTCAGGCGTTAATCATATCAGTATAACAAATTTGCAAATAATATTTTGAAATTCTTTCGTATATGAAAATTGTTGAGAATAGATGTATGTGTAGCTTTAGAAATATTGAAATTAATAAATTTTTACATATTTTTTATTAAATTGCGAATAATACCCTAGAATTTCAAACTAAAATATATCAAAAACGCTAGAAAAGTCGCTAATCGCAAATTCCTATTTTTTTTAGCTGAACCACTTGTTAAATACCCTAGATTTAGCGACTTTTCGCCGTTGTTGGCAACACTGGTAGTGACTACCAAAGACCCAAGGGTATGCTATATAAAGATGTGCGAAACGGAAGAGCAGCACTTCAAACACGTGTTGTATGGCAAACTCCTCCACTATGCTATTATTTGTAAGTAATACACTTCATCTTGTCTATAGCTTCTAGAAACTATGAAAGAATCGGAATATGCTGCATAAAGATGTGCTCAACGGAAGTGCAACGGTTCAAACAGTGTTTATATTATTATGTTGCAAACATTCCCATCATGGTGAAGATTTGATCAGGGTAGAATTAAAGATGGGTACAAAAAAAAACGTGATATGCTACAACTTTACCAAGTTATATCTTTTCGAATTATTTGTAAATAATCTTGTGTCGTCTATGGCATGGTGTAATTACCAAAGAATCTTGAGTATACTATATAAACATGTGCGAAACGGAAGTGAAACGGTTCAAACAGTTTTTACATTGCAAACTTCCCCATAATGGTGAAGATTTGATCAAGGTAGAATTAAAGATGGGTAAAAAACAGGATATGCTACAACTTTACCAAGTTAGGTATATCTTTTCGGATTATTTGTAACTAACACATTCTTGTGTCGTCTATGGTCTCTTCTAATAACCAAAGAATCATTATTCATGAGTATGCTGTATAAATATGTGCAAAACGGAAGTGCAAGGGTTCAAACAGTTTCTGTATTACAAACTTCCCTATTACGGTGAGAATTAAAGATCATTTTTGAGTACTCGGAAGCACGATATGCTATGAATTTACCATAGGTCATTGCAGCCTTTCCGACTACGTAAGTAACACACTCGTTTGTTGTCTATAACCTCTTTTAACTACAAGAATCTGAGTATGTTGTATAAAGATGTGCGAAACGGAAGTGCAAGGGTTCAAACAGTTTCTGTATTACACACTTCCCTATTACGGTGAGAATTAAAGATCATTTTTGAGTACACGGAAGCACGATATGCTATGAATTTACCATAGGTCATTGCAGCCTTTCCGACTACGTAAGTAACGCACTCGTTTGTTGTCTATAACCTCTTTTAACTACAAGAATCTGAGTATGTTGTATAAAGATGTGTGAAACGGAAGTGCAAGGGTTCAAACAGTTTCTGTATTACAAAATGCCCTATTACGGTGAGAATTAAAGATCATTTTTGAGTACTCGGAAGCACGATATGCTATGAATTTACCATAGGTCATTGCAGTCTTTCCGACTACGTAAGTAACGCACTCGTTTGTTGTCTATAGCATCTTTTAATTACACGAATCTAAGTATGTTGTATAAAGATGTGTGAAACGGAAGTGCAAGGGTTCAAACAGTTTCTGTATTACAAACTTCCCTATTACGGTGAGAATTAAAGATCATTTTTGAGTACTCGGAAGCACGATATGCTATGAATTTACCATAGGTCATTGCAGTCTTTCCGACTACGTAAGTAACGCACTCGTTTGTTGTCTATAGCCTCTTTTAATTACACGAATCTAAGTATGTTGTATAAAGATGTGTGAAACGGAAGTGCAAGGGTTCAAACAGTTTCTGTATTACAAACTTCCCTATTACGGTGAGAATTAAAGATCATTTTTGAGTACTCGGAAGCACGATATGCTATGAATTTACCATAGGTCATTGCAGTCTTTCCGACTACGTAAGTAACGCACTCGTTTGTTGTCTATAGCCTCTTTTAATTACACGAATCTAAGTATGTTGTATAAAGATGTGTGAAACGGAAGTGCAAGGGTTCAAACAGTTTCTGTATTACAAACTTCCCTATTACGGTGAGAATTAAAGATCATTTTTGAGTACACGGAAGCACGATATGCTATGAATTTACCATAGGTCATTGCAGCCTTTCCGACTACGTAAGTAACGCACTCGTTTGTTGTCTATAACCTCTTTTAACTACAAGAATCTGAGTATGTTGTATAAAGATGTGCGAAACGGAAGTGCAAGGGTTCAAACAGTTTCTGTATTACACACTTCCCTATTACGGTGAGAATTAAAGATCATTTTTGAGTACACGGAAGCACGATATGCTATGAATTTACCATAGGTCATTGCAGTCTTTCCGACTACGTAAGTAACGCACTCGTTTGTTGTCTATAGCATCTTTTAATTACACGAATCTAAGTATGTTGTATAAAGATGTGTGAAACGGAAGTGCAAGGGTTCAAACAGTTTCTGTATTACAAACTTCCCTATTACGGTGAGAATTAAAGATCATTTTTGAGTACTCGGAAGCACGATATGCTATGAATTTACCATAGGTCATTGCAGCCTTTCCGACTACGTAAGTAACGCACTCGTTTGTTGTCTATAACCTCTTTTAACTACAAGAATCTGAGTATGTTGTATAAAGATGTGCGAAACGGAAGTGCAAGGGTTCAAACAGTTTCTGTATTACACACTTCCCTATTACGGTGAGAATTAAAGATCATTTTTGAGTACACGGAAGCACGATATGCTATGAATTTACCATAGGTCATTGCAGTCTTTCCGACTACGTAAGTAACGCACTCGTTTGTTGTCTATAGCATCTTTTAATTACACGAATCTAAGTATGTTGTATAAAGATGTGTGAAACGGAAGTGCAAGGGTTCAAACAGTTTCTGTATTACAAACTTCCCTATTACGGTGAGAATTAAAGATCATTTTTGAGTACTCGGAAGCACGATATGCTATGAATTTACCATAGGTCATTGCAGCCTTTCCGACTACGTAAGTAACGCACTCGTTTGTTGTCTATAACCTCTTTTAACTACAAGAATCTGAGTATGTTGTATAAAGATGTGCGAAACGGAAGTGCAAGGGTTCAAACAGTTTCTGTATTACACACTTCCCTATTACGGTGAGAATTAAAGATCATTTTTGAGTACACGGAAGCACGATATGCTATGAATTTACCATAGGTCATTGCAGCCTTTCCGACTACGTAAGTAACGCACTCGTTTGTTGTCTATAACCTCTTTTAACTACAAGAATCTGAGTATGTTGTATAAAGATGTGTGAAACGGAAGTGCAAGGGTTCAAACAGTTTCTGTATTACAAAATGCCCTATTACGGTGAGAATTAAAGATCATTTTTGAGTACTCGGAAGCACGATATGCTATGAATTTACCATAGGTCATTGCAGTCTTTCCGACTACGTAAGTAACGCACTCGTTTGTTGTCTATAGCATCTTTTAATTACACGAATCTAAGTATGTTGTATAAAGATGTGTGAAACGGAAGTGCAAGGGTTCAAACAGTTTCTGTATTACAAACTTCCCTATTACGGTGAGAATTAAAGATCATTTTTGAGTACTCGGAAGCACGATATGCTATGAATTTACCATAGGTCATTGCAGTCTTTCCGACTACGTAAGTAACGCACTCGTTTGTTGTCTATAGCCTCTTTTAATTACACGAATCTAAGTATGTTGTATAAAGATGTGTGAAACGGAAGTGCAAGGGTTCAAACAGTTTCTGTATTACAAACTTCCCTATTACGGTGAGAATTAAAGATCATTTTTGAGTACTCGGAAGCACGATATGCTATGAATTTACCATAGGTCATTGCAGTCTTTCCGACTACGTAAGTAACGCACTCGTTTGTTGTCTATAGCCTCTTTTAATTACACGAATCTAAGTATGTTGTATAAAGATGTGTGAAACGGAAGTGCAAGGGTTCAAACAGTTTCTGTATTACAAACTTCCCTATTACGGTGAGAATTAAAGATCATTTTTGAGTACACGGAAGCACGATATGCTATGAATTTACCATAGGTCATTGCAACCTTTCCGACTACGTAAGTAACGCACTCGTTTGTTGTCTATAGCCTCTTTTAATTACACGAATCTAAGTATGTTGTATAAAGATGTGTGAAACGGAAGTGCAAGGGTTCAAACAGTTTCTGTATTACAAACTTCCCTATTACGGGGAGATTTAAAGAAGATTTGTGGGTACAAGGAAACACGATATACTTCAACTTTACCATGCGCCATTACCCCCTTTCGGACGATTTGTAGAAAACACCCTTTAGTCATCTCCTGACTGCAAAATAATCTGAGTATGCTGTAAAAACGTGAGCGTAACGAAAACTCTTCAAACACTTTTGATATTTCCATATTATGGTAAAGATTTGATTAGGATTGAATTAATAGATATTTATGCATTAAGGGAGATATGAATATGTTTTTTCCCTGAGGTTGACATGTGTTACGGACCGAGGGCTCTGGCCCGAGGTCTGCAAGTCAACCGAAGGTAAAGAACATGTATATCTCCCGTGGTGCATACAATATTTTATCTACTAGCATATTCGTAAAAATGGTATGAAATTTCAAAATGTCATAATGACAATTAAAATTAGAATATGTAAGTCACATCAAGGATTGCCTCATTGTATGGTTGCTAAGACATTAATTGTAGTTGCATTGTTACCATGAGTTTGAGGGAGAAATAATTTGACAAGTCCCTTGGGAGTTATGAGTAGCTTTTCATATTTTGTTTCTATGACTAAAATGTACAATATCATGTTGCTAGTAGATAAAGATAATTTTTGGGTACAAAGAAACAAGGTATGCTACTACTTTACCATTGCCATTGTAGTCTTTCGGACTATTGTAAATAACTCGCTCATGTGTCGTCCAGTCTTTCGTAACTACTAACTACCAAAGGATCCGGTATGCTGTATCAAGATGTGCGATGCGAAAGTGTAGTGCTTCAACCTTTTTTTATATTGCAAACCTCCCCGTTATATGGAAGATTGGATAAAGGTAGAATTGAAGACCATTTTCGCGTACAAAGAAATATGACTGTACGAATTACCATATGGGTTTTTGGTTATTTATAAATAACAGCTCTTGTGTCGTCTGTGCGATAACCCAAGAATCTGCAAAGTGGCGAAGAGGGCAAAAACGAGCCAAGCGTCCGCCGGCTAGACTTCCAGGTGCGGCGTCTTGGCGATAGCAAACCCATATCGGCGGCATTGTTTCGCCAGCGTTTCCGTTTCCTCTTGGAACAGCCAGGCCCGAATGCACGTGTGCGACGGTCACAAAATACCGTACTCCGGAATACGGAGAAGCAGTAATTATGGCGAAGGTCGGCCTGGAATTGAAGCAGCCGACATCGTCGCTGGGCGATCGCCGCTGGAACCGACCACGTAGTAGTCGATAGTGCAGTGACCAGCTGTTCTGACTTGACCCTTCCAGTTGATCGCGGTCGGCTGTGGTGATTCACTGTTCACGAGGAGCTCGATTAACAGGAGTCTCTGTTTTTAACACTTCTTGCGCGACGCGCCGCGTGTGCATCTCGGGCGGCCGGTGGGTCGATCCAGCGGCTTCTTTTGTTTCTGTTACTATTCACCCGCTCACGGTACAATGTTAAAGGGGTGTTGGATAGATTAGGTGCCCATTGCGGAAGAGTTGTGTGCGCTAATGTTAAGATCGTAATTGAGCCAAGGTGTGTTGATAGGCGGTGACTGCTGCTGAAGGAATGTGGACCCGTACTCAATGGTAGTATTTTTATGTTCATGACGAGCAATTTGCTTTGTAAGGCTGTTAATATGTTTAGAACAGTTTGTTATGGTTAGGATGAATTTTGCACTTTCTCGTGCTTATTTGTTTAATTAGATGGCAAAACCGAGTGATGGTCAAATTTTGATCGTAGTTTTAGACTAGCCTCTTCAGTAAAAGCTTACGGTTTCAGATATAGCTAAGTAGGACCCATATTCTGAAAAATGCAGTTGTTTTTGACTTTTACACCTTCTTATGTCAAAATCAAATGATTGTTAGCTAGACTGCAATTACAGTTTTAGATTTAACCCGCACATACCAGAGAAGTCAAGTGAACTAGGTATACCGTGTGAATTCTCTTGTTTTGGATACCAAAAACGGACCTGGATTTAATCATATTGGTCGCCCATAAGAATTCTGAGCAAAGTCCAGTTTTAATAGTTGTACCTATTTGCTTACTTTAATACCAAAAACAAATTATAGTTGTCATCGTAGTTTTAGATTAAGACAAAGAAATGAAGCTAGTCCAGGGTAAATATATTGCTCATTGTAGTTTTTATTAATCGTCCACCTGTAAAGGCGGCTATTAAGATAAGAACTTCCAGAAATAGTTCGCTCACGTTACCTCACCAATGGAATTTGAGCTTTGTTCTCTGTTATCTTCCTGTTTACTTCCTGACTGGGTGTCTGCGCTCGACTCTTCGACGTTGTTCAAACCTAACCTTCAATTTGAGTAGTTACAGTGCGATTGGGTAAAACTTAAAATTCTCTGAAGACGGAGTAATAGTTGATGAACTTTGCAATGATACGTGTTTTATTAACTTTGCGCCACCTTTGTTATATTGATAAACTAGCTGACCCGGCAAACGTTGTTTTGGATTATGACATGATTGGGAAAACTCTTCAAACCATTAAGCACAGAATCATAAAAGTATGACTGCAAATAGAAAGTCGTACGGTGTATAGAAAAACACACTTTCGATATTTTCCAATTTTCCGGCTTTGGATTTTTCCGAATTTTCTTTTTTGCTAAACCACCTCGGGAGTAAGACGAACACAACAATAAAAAAATTAATTATCCAAATCGGTCAAGTCGTTCTCGAGTTTTTGCGTTACTAACACACTTAACACACGGCAATTGATTTATATATATATAGATATATAGATATATAGATATATAGATAGGCAACAGATCCACTATTGCTGCTATGGAATCCCAATATAACACCTCTAGCACCTTCTGCTTTAAAAATTTTCGCTGAGGTCTTTCTTTGCGCCTACTCTTCTCCACATCTCTTCTAAGAATGTCGTACTACCTGGTCTTTTCTTGTTGTTTATTTTTTATTAGTTTTTTTCCAAATTTTGCAAACACTTCTTCATATATAGAAAGGAAAGCTATTGCTAAAAAGTGTGATATTCAATCAGCAATATTTGTATTCTTTTTCAGAGTTACGAAGAATGGCATCTGCTATCGAATAGATATTTTTACCACATTTATATTGATGACTTATTAATTCTTATTTCTAGAAAAAACCGAATTACGATAGGAAACTGTTTCGTAATAACTGGCAACTTTTTAAGTTTTTTTAATTGCTTCTGAGAACATGGCAGTAGATTGTAACGTGATTATAAGTGAAAACTCGAGATGAAGGCACTAACAGTTACGTAAAACGGAAAAATGTTGTCGTCTTCGCCTGTTTTATTGACATTATTGCTTGTATGTTTTTCGTAAGGTCACTAAAGCAATATTAATTACTGGCAAATATATAATTTTTAACATATAATGCCAGCCTTATACAATTGAAGATGTCATCCATATATTTTTTGTTTCAGAACCTATGTGGGGTCTCAAAATTCTGGGATAAAGGTAAGCAAATTTTTTAATTGCTATTACAATGCTGTATAAGCCTTATCTAATAGCTGGTAATGGAGTTAGCACTTAAATATAGCTTGGTTTGTTCTAATACCCAAGTGTTAATTACTGTTGTAACAAATAGCTCCTTTCTGGAGCAGAAGCGTGAAGAGCACACGCACGTGTTAATATCATAAACACTTGCTTTCGCTTAATTATACACATATACAACTCAACTACCCATTTAAAGTCGCTCACCATAACAACTGCGTCGGCTCATTGTTTTTTTTTTTGTTACAAACTTCTACTAACTCGAAGTTCGTGATCATGATTACGCACAACAATAATCATTGTTGTGTTTATTTTAAATTCACCTCAACCACCTTAATTACTACTTTTGTCTCCATCAAAATTGGCAGATGTGAAGAAAGCGTTTCCAGCCCGGGCTGCTATTAAAGGTGCATTTGCTGTACTGGCTCTTTTAATTTCCTCCTGATGAATGGCTAATTTGTGTGGCTTGTTGGCACTAAACAAGGTAATTTGTTGTTCGGCAGACTTCCTGGTTATGGCTATCCGTCGTACGGTAGTAAGGCAGTGTCTGAGAGATTTATGCCCCGAGTGACGCTGATAAAAGCGACAATGCAGAGTCATTGTTTTTGACAAACCAGCCAGAATGGGCATAGCACGGAGACGATGCAGATTTGCTCGTTTCATTGGATTAGAAAATTGTAATCACCTGTCAGGTGTGGAAGGTTGGCAGTAAAATGGTTTGATTGAATCTGATAATAATTCAGTCCTGTTTATGACGTGTTTTAATGAGTTGATTGTATTAATGTTATTGTAGATTTGATTAATGGTAAATTTTCTAGTATTTACTTCAACAACGACAAGGCAATATACTAAGAAAATCAATATTGTAATTGTCATGTTTAGGTACAATATCACCTAGTGGTCACTGGCGCCTCCACCAAATGTAGTCGAAATAAATAATGCTGGCTCTGGAGATAGATGCTTTCTTAAACAGCTGTTGAATTGTTTTGTTGTCGATAATGAGCGAAAACATGCCACTAGCTACGGGGAATGGATCGTGGTTAACTTACTAGAAAACTAAATTAAACGGCTCCAAGTGGTTTCAACTAACCACTAAGTGACCCAATTGTAGCAAAAGACAACACAACGCAAGTGACACCCAAACATTCACAAGGGAGCAATTTAATTATCGCTGCTGAGTAAAGCCCCGATAAATGATGAAGTGAAGTAATAGCCCAATGCACGATAATTTGAAATAGTAGTTTTAACTCGCTGAGAAAAAAACTGTATATTCATTCCCAAACTGCAATCCATCTACTGTCATCGAGGGTTATTATTCAGGTACTTGCATGTTTCGCGTAAAAAGGTATTAAATTATTTAGCTGGACTAATAATCCAGCATGCAGCTCAACTGAGATGTTCGAAGCTATCTAAAATTTTAAAAGAACGCAACGTTACATGGGTAAATCAGAATACTACCCACAAATCTGTCTCAGCACCGCTTTTGCTCATTAACTATAGCAACGTGGATAGGTGAAGCCTCGACAAATACATACAATTTGACAACGTACGAGGTGAAGCTTCAGTGCAAGTTTGCACGAGAATAAAGTTTAAAATTTCACTTTACCAAACAAACCATACCGGGGAGCTCCACTGGGGCCCATGAAGATCCGGAACGAACGTCTGACCAGAGCTCGCATTACGTCTAGCATGGAAAGTTTCGGGGCCGAAATCCCTGTAATACAATAACGTCTCTGAATGCGGGGCGCAGCCTAACAGGACTCCCACCATAACCTTCAATGACACCTCGTTATTGGCCACTCAAGCTTCCTCCCCAAAAATAGGCTAACGAAAATACGAATTAGGGAGCTACTTCACAAGAGGACATGCTTGCCGCCTAGCTTTAAAAATCGAAATTTGCAGTTAGCACGCTGCACGTGGGTTTTGAGGTTGATTTTCTGCAATACGGAATTTCCTCGATCACATCAATAATACATGTACTCGAGGACGCACCCTCAGCACAATGCGGCGATATGCGCCATTTACAGCCCCATAAAATTTAAACATTTTACATGTGAAACCTCAATTTCAATTAACATTTGAACATTAACGAACTTGGTGAGTAGAAATGATCATTTTCTTTGTAATATGTTTGATGCACTACGACTGTTCGTTAAAAATTGGAAAATGTCTGCTCATTTTTGAAAAATGAAACTTAATCATGCTTGAATCCAAGCGGGCAAATAAAGCAGCTTGCGAGAGATGCCCAAAAATTAATTACAGCTCATCTTAAGCCTTCAAAATTAGCAAACATCTTGTGCACGACGTCGGCGTCCACGTCTTCGCCATGGCAACTGATTGAAGCGATTATCCCAGTGGGCCTTGGCAGCCAGGAGGCGCCCACCGAAAAATTGTATAACAGATAATAAAGCAGATAAAGCCGTGACTAATCCGCCGAGGAGTTATCGCCGTTGCGACCATTATTGCGGTTATTTCGGGCATTGATACCTTAATTGTGCGCTGAAGGATTGATGGTGGCAACAATGGGTCGCGGGCGCCTGCACCATTGTTGCGTCGCGGCTAATTGAAAGCTGGAGGACCAGCGGATTCGGCTAACTGTTAACTCGTTATTAACTTGACCCAAGGAGCGAAGTTGCGAGGCTGCAGCGGACGTGGCCTTTTATTTTGGATGCCTCGTCGCATCCAGCCGATAAATCGCCGATGTGGATGCGAGATTTAAGGCTGGACTGGTTTTCTAGCGGCTGAACAGTTAGGCAGCCACTCGGCCATTTAAATTTTGGAGCTAGTTTTGGGGCCCATTATTGCTTAGTCGTGGGCTGACGTGATTTTAACGTCGCTTTTAAATTATCTGAACCAAATTAGTTGTAATTTCAAGGTCAACATACTCAATTATCTTAGGTGACTATTGACTAGATACCAAAGACAATCATTGTAGTAAATAATTTTTAAAACGACAAGGAGAGAACGTGCAAGTAAGCAGAAAAACATTCTCAGCATTCAACGGTACAGTAGGAGTAAGTTGAGACAGTTTTTGTATATACATATTTACAACGACAATAACTGTAAAATCACAATACCTTTGTGGGTAGTGCTTTATACCACATATGAATGCATAGTATGATGTTGAAGATTTATATTAAAAAATATTTTACTTTGATTATTATCGTCCCAAGTTAAGTTCCAAGGACAATCTCGAACGAATCCACTCACGAATCATATATAAACTGTGCTAATATTTAGCGCCTGAACTTTACAAACGCTGCCCTGTTAGCAACTAAAACTGCCTTGGTCGCTCAGTGTGAACCCACAATAGTAACGTGTAGACCCAGCTTTAAATAAAGTAGGCTGCACAAGGAAATTATCTGATCTGTCTATACAAAACCTTAAAGGCAATTAAGCATTAACAATCAAGAAATAAACTTATACATAGATTTATAACATGACCTTACACTTTAATCACACCAAAAATAATGGTAAAAAATTGTCATGGCATACAATTAAATTGCACACATGTCCATTTATAAGAAATAATCCCAGATTTTTCTTAAGGTGTCTAAATTGGCTTTATAAAAAAAGTCCATTGTTTTTTGGACGGATTAAAAAGTTCGGAGATGACGAGATGCTGGAAAACTGCCTTTGGCATAAAATACAACTTGCCAATATTTTGGAGGTTATGTGGAGATCTGCTAAGTTTTAGTTCTCAACCATTCGTAAAGTTAACAATTCATAATATCTCAGGATAATGGAAGTTAGGTCTATAAACCATTAAGTAGAAATCACAACCCTTCCTGAGAATTAAAAAAATATACGTTCATAGAGCATATTGACAAATGTAATCTCTTCAAGAATATCTAGCAAGACTTTCATAGCTGTATAATATAAGATTTGAATTAATATTTCTAAAGAAAAGAGGTTTAACATATATTCCACTGCTTGCCACTGAAAAACTGCATTGAAGGCCCGGCCTAAACCCCCAATAATAATGTGTAGACCCAACTTTAATTATTTAAAGTTGGGTCTACAACTACTTCCTGGTAGGCTACATACGCTGACGTTGACAAAAGCGGTGGCTGTGTTGAAAATGTGTATACATTTTGGATTTATGTCTATATTTACAGAGACGGGCGTTTCTACGCGTTACTCCTTCTCGTTAGACATAGATACATATTTGTAAAATGAGTTTCTACATGTTTTCCCTTTTTCAACGCATAGTTCTAGTCTAACTAAGAATTATATTCTATTATATATACCCTCTTACAATATGTCGTCAAATAAATAGGCTGAGAGTTTCTATTGTTTACATGTGCTTATTCGAAGTAAATAAAAATGATCTACTATAGTTTATGAGTCAACGATAAAGCAAAATGAATAGATTTGGAGGCACGAAAGGACATCAAAGCCGCAAGAAAGTAAATATTGTCTGTTTTCAAAACAGAATTTTTATATTGCCTTCTATTGGTTAAATGTGTTGACACAAAATGTTAACGGCTCATTTATTATTCTTTAATATGGAGCCTAAACAAATGCAACCTTCTAGATGACAGCTCCGTCAATCCGACCCGTTCGCACTACAGATCAGTGTGAGTTGAAAAATATATAAACAGTGTAACTTAATTAAGGAAGTACTTACATAAAAATTTGTAAGAATGCAGGATCTCGCACTCTGCAAAGAGACGGACAGACATTAATGAGTGACAAATAAATAAACTACTGGTATAAGAAGAGGAGCAATAATTAAGCTGCGCCCAGCGCAATTAACGCACTTACGTACCGGTTTCGTCGGGCGAGATTAATTTGAATAAATTATGGAACGATTAACGCGGCCGATGCGCCTGCTGGTCGATAACCGCCGATAAATTTGAATAACTGTTCGAATTTGGAGATTTCTCGTGTTGGACTGCTTGTAGGTTTTTTGTCTCCATTTTACCAAATCACCAGTATTTAAGTAAGAATGCCGGTTAATTATACTTAATTATGGGCTTACATCATAATGATGGATAATGAATAATTTTTAGTTTTAGTAAAAGTTTAAAGATTACATTATTAATATAGTTCAACAATTTCGCATCCCAGTGTGGTGCGTCAGTCATCTGCATAATAAGGCTTGTTTGGCGCTCGAACAGCTGATTCAATTCCACATTCACTCACCACGTCACTCAACGTGTGACGTGGTGGCGTAACCCAGCATTGCTAAGCAGAGTTGCAACTTTCAAGCTTCAGTTCTGTCTCAGCGCTTGTACGGGCCACACGTGCATCTGTTCGTTCATATTTTGTTTTTGCACTAGGGGCGCTACTTTTATTCTGAAATCCGAGGCACAACTGACCCCAAGGGTTTCAGAAATAAAATTGTGGACGTATACTTTGTCCAGAAATATGTATTTAATGGGTTGTAAGATGGAGAGAATCCACCTATTCTGTGATAAATATTGTGGTCTGAAGAATAACTGTACTTTTAATCAGAACTATTTAAGAGCGAAATTGTTTTTGGTTATCGGTTTGATAATTGTAGTGTTGTTCACTTACTAATTCCTATTTTTTATTATTATGGTGCTACTAGAATTGAATTGATAATTTTTTTTCTGGATATACTATCTATAATATAATTTTCCTTAATGTGTGTCCGTGGCACAAAATAAAATCTCACGTTCCGGCTTCACAGATGTTTATATTTGTTTAGGTTTTGTTTTCTTATCTGAGCGCTCGGCTCGGAGCGTGACCTTTCGCGTATCCTATTTCACGTGCGCGTAGCGCGCAGTTTGCTTGTTTAACATAAAACATTGAAACTTTGAAGATGCGTCTTAGCTTATGCAATACAAGATACGTTTGAACATTATTTAACTAAAAAAATTAAATAGAGGGCGATATGTTCAATTTGGAAATGTTACTACTTTTTAGTATTAACAGATTTCTAAGTCTAGCGATTCCCAATCTTCAGTCAACATATTTAAACTGTCCAAATTGTACTATAATTTTTAGTATTTATAAATACTTCTACGTCTAGTTTTTTTTTCAAGAAACATCGTATACCGTTATTTTAACATAGCAACACTTGCGCGCATAGCAAAATCTACGGACTTAGCAACACTTACGGGCTTAGCAACACTTACGCGCTTAGCAAAACCTACGCTCTTAGCAACACCTACGCGCTTAGAAACACTTGTGCACTTGGCGTCACTGGTTGCCAAGTAAGATCTACCATTATATTATGTGCGTTGCTAAGGTAATAATTATCACTTACAAAGCCGGCATCTTCGTCTTTTTATTACTATGTTGCTATTAGAATCTAATCAATTAAAAATTTTGTATAAAGTGCGAGTGCACTGTTGTACGTAAAATAATTTTTAGGGAAGTACAGGTTCAATTGTGAAATTTAAGAAGATTATTGACAGTTTTCTTTCACAATGTTGTGTTCTGATTTGCAGCCCTTTTGATGTATGTGAATGAACAAATATTACTGCTCAAGAATGGGTATCTGTTATATGCATTTATCGTTTCAATTTTAATTTTGTTGCACAAAAAACATTTGAATTTGTGGAAGGAAGTTAATTAAGCGTCTTAAGCAGTGTTAGACAATATAATTTTTCAAAGTAATCACATTTTAAGAAAACTGCAGTACTAAAGGGTCAGTTGCAACTTTAATAAACTGCTCAACTACAGGTCTAAAGAGTAGCTTCAGAATGTGTAGTTCAAAACGTGACCATCGAAGTTCTGTAGATGGCGCCAAGTGGACAAGCCGCCACTGTGCTACAATGCTTGGAAATTTTGCAAAGTGGAAAATCGCCACCTTTCGCCAAAACCAAATAGTGCATGAAGGTGCTCGGGACCTTAGCAACAACTTTGCCCCCTTTCAAAATTTCGATATCTGTAGCCGTTCGAAAGTTGCAGGCGATCCAGACGGACGGACGGACGGACGGACGGACAAAACGTTCGCATAAGTACGCTGAAGCTACTAATAAGGGCAATTTAAGTTTTCTTTAAAAAAAAAACGTTTTGTTTCGAAAATATATTGAGCTTTACAGAACACTGACTTTTGAATGAAACTAAATAGTAATTTACCTAACTACGTGCGTAAATACAGCATATGGACATGGTAGTGTATTAAATTATATTTCCTGCCGACATAATTTAATTAATAAGCACGATAATTGTACGAATTGTAAGATCTGGCGGTGTTATGCTCGTACACAAAAATATCGGAGGATCATATAAACACACAGTTAGTTGTTTGAAAAGGTAATGAATCTACGTCTAGTTTTCTTAATGCAACTGTCATCGACTGTTACTTTATTGACATGTACGTACTTAGATTTCAACACTTGCGCTCTTAGCTAAGCAACGCTTGCGCTCTCAGCTAAGCAACACTTGCGCTCTCAGCTAAGCAACACTTGCGCTCTCAGCTAAGCAACACTTGCGCTCTCAGCTAAGCAACACTTGCGCTCTCAGCTAAGCAACACTTGCGCTCTCAGCTTGGCAACACTTACGCGTTTAGCTATACGCGCTCAGCAACATATACGCGCTTAGCAATTTAGACGCGGTTAGCAACACCTACGCACTTGTGCACTTAGCAGCAGCCAGTGATTTCGCACGTTACTCATATCATTATCTCCGTAGCTAGGGTAATAATTCTGGGTTATAGAGCTGGTAGTAGAAAATTATATTAATAATTTTCGATTTTTGTTAGAATGCTGTCAAAGGTTTAGTTTAGTTTTTTTGCTGTTTTTAATTTATATTATTGCATTCGTCTAATATTGGCATTGATTCGGAGTTAGCAATCAAGAATCTGCAAGGTGCCACTTCCAGGACCTAATAATTATGCGAGACAGGCGGGCGCCCGAACTATAAAAGGCCGTATTTGTACAGCAAAGCGCAGCGAGATAGCCGTAATTTAAATTTAATTTGGGGTCCCGTTAGGACGCGCAATTATAATAATTTAAATTTTAAATAATGGCCGGTTCGTGTGTGGCATCTAACTTGCAAGCGGTTCATTTGAATACACAAAAACGAAACAAATACGTCTTTGTCAGGAACAGGATAAATATTTAAACCGTAGATCGGGCGCACATTTGAATGTTGCAAAACATTTACATACGATCAGGGCGGCGGCGAATTTACCCGCCGCCTCCCGCGATTGCCGCTGCAGTATTTTACCGTAATGTCTTGTTGCGCTGCTTGTAAAAATTATGGGACATAAGGAATCTAAAGTTATGACGCGTATCGATTGCTGGGTGATTTATTTAACGCAGCTGGAAATTGCCCATTTGGAGCAAACGCCCATAAATTCGATTTTTACACCTTCAAATTGATAGTAGTTTTGTTCCCAATAGCTGGACTGCAACGATTATATCCTCCAATGCTTAGAATTCCATGAATGCAGCGGATCACTGTAATATTTTTCATTTTGCCCAAGAAGGTACGCGCATTAGGCGAGAATTATTCCTGCATTTGCAGTTGGAATTGCTACCGTAGTTGCAAGTGATAGGTAATTTATACCTGAAACAATGAGATATTCCAACTGAAATGCTCACGTAGTCTGCAATACACTATTTTCCGAGATCTGCAATTAATTTTGTGGACGCTTGTGCCATTCTTATATCGGTGCAAACGGCACATTCATTTCGCTCTGAACGTTTATTTCTGGGACGAATTGACACTAAGCACTTGATTTTGAAGGTTTTCTAGGCAAATTGCTGATGGGACTTCCAACACACATCAAATTAATCCTGAAGAGGTAGCTAGTGCAGCTTCTCCTGAAATGCTACAGAACGCAGCCGCCTACAGGAGGCAGACGTTCCCAATTCTTGAAATTGATCTTAGCACATTATCCCCAGGGATTGAAAGTTCTCGAGCTCCTTGAACTTTTTCCTGAAGGTAGACGTGGGCGCATTTCAGGCACACCTCGTTAGCTACGTTTATGAACTCCTGAAAACAATTCTTTGCTGGTCTTAGCGCACTTATGGGAAAAAATCTAGGCAGGCTGATTTCGGGCGCATAAAATTTAAATCGCGAATCTCATGAAATTCTAGCCTACATGGGGGGGCTTGAGTGCATGCACGTTACTATTAGTTAATTTTTAGATTTTTACGGTTTATAGTTTAAATGGTTGAAGGAACCAGTTGCTTCATATTGAAAATATCTTTGTAAAGATAGGAAATTGCAAGTTACTGTCCTGCTACTTTATCTATGTTGACGACTTGTTAACCTGTGGCTTCGTGCATTTGATGCTCGATAAGGTGGGCAAATCATAACAAAACTATCATCAGAATGAACAATACATGCGATGGACCGCGAATGCTTCTGCTAATTTCAGGAATAAAGCAATTTTTCACAGCCCCCCACGATGCGGAGAATTGGACGACGCCTGAATATTCCAGGACTCTGCTTCGAGCACAGTCCGTGATGCGTGACAATATTGTTTTTATTCCAATATTGCACTAGTCCCGGCCTATGGTCGTTGCAGCCAGCTCGGTTTTCCAGCAAAAGGACGAAAGCGACCCCTTGCGCAAAGGCGGCCTCAAATTTCCTGCGATAATTCAGCGTGAAAGAATCAAGATAATGTAAACGGTACTAATTTCGCGCCATTACGTATTCTGCCGGCGTCCCGCCGCATTTGCATATGTATATTGGTTTAAATGCAGGTTAAAGTACGATATGAATTTCGTTAATTGTCCTTTTAAGCGCGTATGTTCGTAGCCAAGCATTGCGTGCTGCGCTTGAATTGCAAATCAGGTGCAAACCGCGGTCTGTTAAGTAACATGCACGTGTCACGTTACCTGGGTTTTGCATCGTGTTTACTGCCTCATCGCTCCCAAATTTTAGCCCATAAACTTGGAAAATAGTCGGCGACGCGTCACCGCCCACTTCTAAACCTAACGGAGTCTGTATTCACAGAAGCGGTAATTGCCAACAGTACATTTATTTCCTTTACATGCTCATCCCAGCAGATTGTTTGGCGTGAGTGGGAGGCGGTAATTCCTCAAAACCAATGCCGAATTACCCAGGTTTCCTAATTAGCTAATGGATTATTCGAATTGAATGTAAATTTCGCCTTTGTCTAGAAATGTATCTTTCCAGAAACTAATTTTCTTTGTTCGTTGCCAGATTTAAACGCACTTATTTGTTGTTTTTGACATTTCGGGAGGTTTTTATGTAATAGGAAATCAAGTACACTAGACTAGTTATAATTATAATTACAATAATGTGAAAATCTTTTGTTTTTGGCGGCGCTTCATCGCACCCTGCTACATTTCTAGTAAAATAAGTTCTAGTTAATTTTGTATTCAATCAGTTAAGCATGATTACAATAATGTGATAACTAGTTATAATTATGTAGTTATAATTACAACAACGTGATTTACACTTGCACGCAACCTAACGATAATGATACAGTGCTGCAAAATTGTGAGTGCTAATTAATTACTCAAGTCAAGACTACAAAACAGCCCTAGTGCAAATGGTTGTTGAGTTATAGTAAGTTAACTAATACATAATAGATTAACAATTGTCACAGCCTCTTTTCAGTAAATTGCAGCTGTAACTAGTTTTCTTAATAATGGGTTGTAACGCTAAGCTTAAAATATACGTTAATAGTTATAATTACAAGCTCTAGCTACAGTAATTAGTTGTAATTTGTAGTTCAACAAGTATAAGTGGCTGGAAAATTTTTAAACTACTATTAGATACATAATAGCAAGTAATTGTAAAAATTGTGTAATTAGAAATCTGGGAATTGTTTACTAATTAATTATAACAAAGAAAATGAGGTGGGCGTTGGTTACCATAAGAATATGTAATATATAATTGATATACTTGCGCCCGGTTCATTTGCGCCCACTAACATTTGCGCCCCAGAAAAATACCAACAGTAATTAAGGTCTCATTTGCGCTCATGCTTGCAACCCATTACTCATCATCAAGTTGGCCGACTAGTGAGGCTGTCTCCTACCTGCAAAATAGTTATCACAAAAACACTAAATTTAACAATTTTTCGCTTAGCTGCCCTAACTTCTATGCGTTTCTCTGGGTACTTTAATTGTTGTGTTTTTTGAGATTTACTTAAAAAAGAGTAGTTACACTGGTGTCGAATTTATTGATTTATTTTTGTACAGATTAGCCCATTTTATCAGTGTGTCAGTGACACCTAGTGTTTGAACATAACTAAACTAACTAACTTTATATTTTATATAGTTCACCATCTACTTAGAAAAATTGTAAAATTCAGTGTTTTTGTAATAAATATTTTGCTGGTAGGAGATGGCCTCACTACTCGGCCAACTTCTGGTGTCCTTATGACTAATGAGTTGCAAACATGGGCGCAAATGAGACCTTAATTACTATTGGTATATTTCTGGGGCGCAAATACGCCGAACATGGGGGTGGGCGCAAGTAAGCCCACACTTTATAATTGCACTACTTGTAACTAATTATTGTAATTAGAATATGCTGTGATTAATTATTGTAATTATCATTTCTTATATCTAGTTCATTATTAGAAATGTTATTACCTGTCATCAATTGTTGTTATCATTACTTGTAATTTAAGTACTGTAATTAGTTGTTAATGTATGCCTTCAGAAATCTACCTTTCGCTACCTAATAGTAACGTACGCCTGTCAATTATTTGAACTGAATTTGTTTCCGGTTAAAAACCGATGTTCCTATAATTAAAATTTGCAATTATTTTCAGTTATTCCCCTAATTACAGTTGTCTAGAACGTAGCTAGTGTGATAACGCAACTACACTATGACCGTAAATATACAGTACCGATATAGTAACTCTAATCTGAGTTACCCTGGAAGTGACATGAACGTCAAACTTATTTTGACAGTTTAAGCAATGTTTTTTTTCTAACGCAGTCGTATCATAACTCGCTTGAACACTTTAATTATGTAGTATACTCGTACTTAGTTAAAATTGCCACTAGGACCCGTACGTGTAATGGATAATTACTACTACTTCTAATATAGATTATCATAAATGTGCCTATCCTGACTTTGTTTGTAAAAATGTAGATAATATATCTGGGCACTTCAACTTCCATTATTTGTACTTACAGATAATTATGTAAAATTTACTTAGTCCAAATAACTCCAATTCTATCTACGGAATTGTAGATCGTGCAGAGCTTTCACTAATTATAATACATACAATTAGTTAATGGCATTCAAGGCAAGGGTTTCGTTCCACCGGGCAATAATTTAAAAGAACAAACTGCAATAAAGTTTACGGTTGTAGAGAATTATACATCAAAACTGCGTAAAGTGAGGTTGGTATAATATAATTGGCAACAAAGAACACAAACAGGCATATCTTGTATGGTACATCAGGTTAAAAGTAAAAAAGACAGTAGTCAAAGTCTGATTATATCACAGCTAATTGATTCATCAAATACAAACAGATGGTTAATTTTGAGTAACTAAACAGTTCAAAAATCATCGCATGGCAACAAGCAGGAATTTTTAATCATCAGTATACAGGACAACTTCAAAGAAGTATTGACTATTCAACATTCCCGCTTGTCATTGTCTGGTGATTTTTGAGCCGTTTAGTTGCTGTCCATAAATTAATCCTACACATAAAAAATTGAAATATTTCACTCTGTTTGCATTTGATGAATTAGTTAACTGTGATATAATCGGACTACTTGAAGTAGGTATAGTTTTTAACCATTATCCTGATGTGTACCAAACAAGATATGTCTGTTTATGTTCTTTATTGCCAATTATGACGTACTAACCTCACTTTCGTAAATAGCACATGTTTTCTGAATAATCCTTTACAATTTTAAACTTTGTTGTAGTTTGTTTAGAGAAAGGAATAGAGCTCTGCGAAATATTGGCTTAGGGAGTTTTCTTTTGAACTGCCACCCTGAGGAACGAAACCCATTTATCTATACCATAAAATCGTTGGTCTCTTTGTATGTTTGTATGTTTCTTTGTTCGCTATCTCCTCCGCAGATACTGGACCGATGATGGCTTAAAATGTTGCTAATTTTTAGACTTAGATCGTAGGCCGGTTTTTATTTTCAAAAATAGTACGAACAAGTAAAATTTTAATTAAATCCTGTAATTTCCAAACCCTTAATGTTCATATACCATTATAGCAGCGCATTATTCAACGAAGCACCGTGGCTCAGTTTTAATTAAATCGTGTAATCAGTGATACTAAGCGTAGCTCGGGTGATTCACTATATACCATTATAGCAGCGCGTTATTCAACGAACCATCGTTGGAATATCTCTTAAATTACCGAACCGAAGCGAAGCTCGGGTGATTCACTAGTTTACAGTATTGTTTATCAACCAGTCGATCGTTAATGTCTCGCAGTTTTGGTATTCAAGGCGCTGGGCAAGCTGTAATTTCTAATTAAGTGTCGTTACTGGTAATTAATTTACCTGCGGAAGAGACAAAGAGCTAGATGGGAAAACCGAAAACGTTTCCACAAATCTTCGTGCTTTAAATGTACTCCTAATTGATTCTACTTGAACATAAAGTGTTAGTAATACATTATCAACAACATAGAAGTATATAATGGAATATGTAGCTTTCTCAAATACACTTGTTGTCAGGCTATCTTAAGTTCGATATTTTCTATCTACAAGTGGATATTCCAACGTCCCATTCCTCCAGCACTGATCTTATGTATTCGCTATATAGATTAAATAATAATGCAGAGTGGATACATCCTTGACGCCTCACTCCTTCAGGAGTTTTGAAGCCCTTCTTAACAAGTCTGCCTCGGTTTTCTATAATAATGGTTACGGTTTTTGTCGTTGTCCCTAGTTTTATTTTTATTTTGTCAGTACGTTGTGCGTCCTCATTGGACTGTATTATCTATTTGAATTATTACTGTTGTTCAAATGCACTTAGAGTATTAATTCACAGGTTATTTTTGTTTTTTTTGTACCTTCAATACTATTTAGTTTGAAAACCACGTGGGCTATAGTTATCTCGTCCAGAAAAAAATGCTGAATTGTTGGTCAAGTGTCTTTCGTAGTACTTCAGCCATTTGAATCGTTGAAGTCGCGCATGAAAAAATCCGTCGATAACCCATAACAAAATAATTTTTTCCCCTTATGGTGATACTGATTGGCATTGCTGCCCTCCATGATAGTTGTTTATACAGGAGCCATTAAATTAGTCGTTCTAAAGATGCCTCCCATGCTAGTTTTATTTTTCCGGTACTCGATATATGTAGCAAGCATTTCCCTATCCGCCGCCTGGAGAGGCGCCCGGTTGGAGATCTAACAACCCTGCCGGGCGGGGTTAGTATAGGCACATGTTGTATAGTTATCACACTGTATTAAGTACAGCAGATATTCACTTATGGTCCGTAATTAGTTTTTTTTTTTCGAGTTCTCCCGATTAGCACTGCTTGAAACTATTCCCCAAAACCTCCAAACTGCAAATAAATTAGTTGAATAGTTTCAATTTACATACGAATTAAATGACATTGCAGTTCTCTTTGTTGACCACGTTAGGTGTAAGAAATTCGAAGCTTTTGCGTCGTAATGGAGCTGCAGGGGCTTCATGCCATACACGTGGAGTTGTTTTTCAGTTAAGGTAAATAATATTGGATATTGTGCGGAATAAACCGCTGTCATGTTGAAATCCCCCCGGCAAACACTTGATGAGTGCTTGTACTGCTTGTATATACAGAGGAAGGAAAAATTGGAGTCGACGCAAAGTATAATTGTACAAATCCTAAGGGTTTTGGGGTTTTTACTTCCAACATTTTTTTACGTAAAAATGCAATTTAAGAGACGCTGTTTGGCGCAATGTAAAGGTCACCTTTTAGATGAAACAATTAATCGACCGTACGAATTTCCCCTTCCAAGCTAAGGCCACTTTCAAGTTCACTTGTTCCATTAAGTTGCTTTCACTGTCTTTTATTATAAACTCGGAAGTAATTAATTTTATTGTCGTTTCAGGAGGGTGTGTCGTGTTTGCACCTGCACGTGGTGAAAGTGGCTGCTCTCATCCAGTTTTGTCCAGCAAACGCTTCAGCAGCTCAGGACACGGAGGAACTTACAAAGGTACGTTTTCTTTAAATGAGGTATATTCTTTTAGTTCGATTTGCATATAAACTGTAGTTCAATCTTCTCCCAGCTGCTATACCGAAAGGATTTCGCGTCGTATGAAATTTCCAGCGCTTTATTTTATGATTAACAAGCTCAAACCAACTGCTTTTGTCGTAAAATCGCAAGCGCTAAAAAGTGTAGCCGTTTTGTATTATTTTTCTTGGCAAATAGTTCATTCAGACTGCGTCTGTTTATATTCCTCCGGTCCCTCGGCGGGCCGACATCCATCCTTCCTCCAGTTATTTGTTTTCGCAATCCTTTCATTCGGACTAAGACAATAGATAATCTGTTTACTTGGCTGGATACTGAAAGCCTAAATAAACGTGGCATTCTGCGAGTCCTTTAATCTTCCCCGGATGGGCTTTTGTGATACTTTCAATTGCGTCTGGTTTAATGCATCGGCTCGTTAAATATCGGGCGCTTAGGAGCCCTGGGATTTTTGGGACTAAATATTAATAAAGAAAGATTTGTGGGGCGGAAAATGAAAAGGGCGAAATAATGCGCCGCTAAGTTCAGATTCGTCTGCTGAGGGGGCTTTTTGCCTGGCCTTATTTTCGCCGGAAAACTAGCCTGCAGAAGTTAGTTGAACAATGTAAGCTTACGTAGGCAAAAAATGTGTACTTTTTGAGCGAATTATAGCACATAGTAGTAGTTTCAAGCGTGGTACGTGGACATATTTTAGTTAGAGACGAGGAGAACTAATATGCATTATGATGAAATGGAAAATTCATAATAATTTTCACCTGTTATATTTTTCCTTCTTTTTTCGTACGCTATTGACAATATTGAGATAAAGCTGTTGGATTTATTGACTCACGTAATTTTTGTAACACGACCGCAACTAGACATGGACCACTTCTTCACCATAAGTGTTCTTCAGCCAAAAGTTTTACTGTATCCATTCTTCATCCTTAACTTTCGTCGACCCATTCTTCCTCATCGTCGGCTTTGTTTAGCCCAATATTAGATCCACAAACCTTCTCTTAAGTTTCTTCGTTCATCATGAACAGCTTTCTTGGAACACATTTTTTTCATTGCCTTCGAAGCTATTGTTATTCATCATCATGTTTCTTTCGACAGTGTTTGTAGTTTAGTCCTTCCTGAAATTTTCCATTGGGCTCTCCCTATATTTTCATTATTATGCGTTAGATTTTGTCGACTCGTTTTCGAACAGGAGCCTTTCCTAAAGCTAACTTCAATCGTTCTTTCCGTTGCAAGCCATCAGCTTTCTTCGGCGTAATATTGAACCTATTAAACCTACAACTCCCTAAAGTGATTATGAATCCATTTCCTTTATCATCATCTTCAACCCACTGTTGGACATAATTTTTACATAAATCTTTTTAGTGCAAATACATCGCTTCGTCTCCAGTATTATAAGCCATACGGTCCACAATTAGGGGATTAAATCTTTTCGTCTTTATTATTAAAGGCATTTTATGCCCAATATTAAAAATAAGTTGCCCCAGAAGGTGTTCCTATTCACTATCACCAGTTTTCTTCAAGACAGTGTTGGGTACAAGTCTTCCCTCCAATTTTCCATTGGACTTCTGAACCTACATTATCATTCATGAGATTTCGTCGGCTCGTTCTTGGATGCAGTTCTGAAGTTGAATATATCCTCATAAACCATCAACTTTCTTCGGCCCAATGTAAAATGTAAAACATCCCTAAATCGTTACATCGTTGCATCCATTCTTGTCATCATTGTAATATTTCGTTAATGTACATACTTTTGGGCCTAATTCTAACCTAAAGCTTTTTATTGGGCTTAAATCACTTGATCTTCATTATCATCATCTATTCGGCCCATCTTTCCTAAAGTTTTTTTATTAGGCCTGGATCCGCTCACCATTAACGTTCTTCGGCCCAGGGTGGGACATACATCTTCTATAAAGTTTTGCATCGGGACTTGCACGCATTCTCCCTCAACACCCAATGCTAAGATAACTTTTCTCTAGATCTTGTTGTTAGCCTCCATCGATAACATAGTTTTGTGTGCTCAACACTTAAGATACATTTTTGATTAGCTTAGAAACGTGTTCAACATCAACTTTCTTCAAGGCAATATTGACTCATCCATGAGATTTGGCCCGCTCGTTGTTGAACTTTCACGTTTTTCTAAAGTTAAATTTCCCTAAAGTCTTCTATTAGCCTTGAATCCATTTTTTCATTATAATGTTTCCTCAAATCGATGTTTGGAGGAACTCCAACCTAATGTTTTTTGTTGAGTTTAATTCACTTCATCTTCATTATCACACTGTAATTGAGCCTTGTGGCTTGTTGTGATCTCGAAATAAATAAATAAAATAAATTATCAGCCATACGAGCCACTATTGGAATATTAAACCTCCCTTAAAATTTTTTATTTGGCTTTATCCCGTTCACCATTAGCTTGCTTCGGCACTCTATTGGGCATAAATCCATTCTTTCTCATTATTATCAACTACGTTGAACGCAATATAACTCTTTTGGAAGGGATTTTGAATCTGTGCGCCTTCATCTTTAACAGCTTTTTGTGCCCAATGCTGAACATTTTTCATTGCCTTAAAAGCTTTTCTAATTCAACATAATTAGTTTTCTTCAGGTCGGTACTGGGCACAAGTCCCTTAAAGTTTTCCACTGTACTTGTAGATCTTCGTTATCATTAATAAGATTTCGTCGGCTTATTTTTGTAAGCAGTTTAACTTGATATCGTTCTTCTGTAGTATCATCCTAATCTATCTACTCTCTTCGGTCCAATATTGAACCTAAAGTTGCCCTATCACCTTACATGGAGCATGAATCAATTTTTCTTTACCACATGATCCTTCCTCAGCTCACTGTTGTCCGTACTTCTAACCTAAGGCTTTTTATTGGGCTTGATTCAATCACCTCATCTTCATTATCGTCGGCTAGTCCTCTCACCGTTGTGGCATTAAACCTTCCCTGAAGTTATTTATTGGGCTCTCATCCATTCACCATTGGCTTTCACCGGAACTAGTCTTTAGTAAAAATTTCCATCAGTTTTAAATGCATTCATCGTTGGAGTAATCCTCCCATGAAGTTTTTTTTGTTAGTTGTGAATTCATTATCATCCATCATTAACAGCTTTTTTGTTATTGAACATACGTTTTTCATTGTTTTAGAAGCGGTTCTTTTTTAACTTCATGAGTTTTCTTCAAGACCCCTCAAATTTTCCATTTTGCTTCTGCATCGTCATTATCAATAAAATAGCGCCGACTCATTCTTGAACGAAAACCTTTCGTAAAGTTATCATGCATACGTTCTTTTGAGTAATCAGTCTAACCCATCAACTTACTTTGGCCCAATGTATACCTAAAACTCCCCTAAAATGTGCCAGTATACATAAATCGATTCTTCTTTATCATTTTTCTCAACTTACTGTTGAGTGCAATTCTAACATAGAGGTTATTTGGTTGCAATCATTCCATCATCATCATTAGCAATTCGGTTCACTATTGGGACATCAAATCTTCCCTAAAACGTTTTATTGGGCATATATCCGCTAATCATTAACCCAATGTTAGACCTATTGCATTGGTTTTTCAATCCGTTCGTCTTCAACCACCATGAACAGTATTTTTTGGCCAAAAAGCTGTTCTTATTCATGATCATCAGATTTCTGCAAGACAATATGGGGTACAAGCGTACCCTCACATTTTGTACTCGGCTTCATATCGTGATTATCATACAAACGATTTCATCGGCTCATTCTTGGACGCAAATCTTTCCTAAAATTAACACGTTCTGCTTGTCATCATCCTAATTCATCAACTTTCTTCGGCCCAATGCCCAATCTAAAACTACCCTAAAGTTTTCTATTGGACTTGTATCCATTCTTCATCATCGTCAGCATTCATCAACTTTCTGCCTTTTCTCCACTATTCTTAAATGATTATATATTTGATTGCTGTTGTTTTTCTTATAATGCCTTTCCAGTTTTTGCTATTCTTCCTTTTAATCTGCTACATCGCGTGTGTGGTATATTCATTCCTCAGCATTTCACCTAACGTCTTTGCTAATTGTTTCTTGGTTCTATGCCTCTCGATTATTTATAAAATGGAACACCCTTTGGCGACTTTTTGCATGTTTGTTTCTGAGAAAACGAGCTACCACCAATGCAGAGTCTCAAATTTACAAGTTTTTGCCATTTATCGATGCCATTAACTTATTATTGTTCAATATAAATGACATTAGTTCCATGATAGACACTCCATCTCATAATAATATTTCGTTAAATGGATGGATTCCCAACAAACCAATTGACGACGCATTTCACTACTGTTTTAGGAATCCTTGAATTGCGAATCAGGATAATTGCTAACTCTCATATTTACGAAATCACAGTGCTTTTACTAAAATTGATTAATTAAAAAGAGGAGAATTTTATTAGGGCTAAATTGAAGTATCTCCGAGATGAGTTGTTACAAGCTCGTACGCCGGCTCACTCGAGAGTTCGTCCAAGAGTTCAACTGCTGAAACTCTTCGTTTTTTATTGCTGCAGCTCATTGTTCGGCGTGGCACTCGCATTGAAACGCCGAAGTTTTAATATTTGCATTGCGTTAATGCGCATTCTGGTGGGCTTGCAGCGGCTGTGGTAGTCAAAATAAGAGCCGAAAACAAAGAGCCATAATGCCAGGTTCGGAAGGCATTGACCTTTAACAATTTTCGGAACGCGTTTGGTTTACGGTCTTAATTATTGACATATCGGGCGTGCAGCTCATTACTCCTGCAGGCACAAATCGCTCTAGGACGCAGTTACTGCCTAACAAGACGGGATGATGACGGCAGATTAATGTGCAATTGTGGATTTTGGATGCTGCGCTGAAAGGAATACCTTGACGAATTGGGATGGCTAGATTGAGAAGTATGGTTGGGGAACTACTTTGGCGAACACTAAGATTTTGGATATATTTCGTATTCGACTTTCATACAAAGGGTGATCATAGTCAAAATTTAGCAGAATCATTTCATTCGAGCAGTACACACAATCCAGGGAAGGCATTGTGACCATACGATCTCCAAATAGTTGATATATTTTTTTCCTGTTGTCAACATCTGAAACGGGCAGCTACATGAAAAGGGCTGAAAAATATTTCTCATATTTGTTCTCAAAGAACATAAATTAGATTGGGTTACAAAAGCCGATTTTCTTATCCATGATAATTATGCGCATGTACTATTTTAGCATGAGGTACATAACTTATTTGCATAAAATTTTTCAGAATTGTGACTAGGGATGTCGTACCCGGTCTAAAATCAAACCCGGGTACCCGAAAGCAGTACCCGGGTACCCTCGGGTACCCGAAGAATTTACATTTTGCATTATTATTTTCTGGCGAATGAAAATATTTCCATACAGGCGATTTTTTTTATGACATTGTTTTCGTATTTGTATGTACTTTTGTAGTTTCATACAATGTTCAAACTCTATGCTCTAAGCATTTTAATGCCGCGCTTTTTCAAGTGAACTAATTTGAAATAGTACCTACTCGCCAATTCAAACTGCAAGTCGTCTGTCCTAAATATTTTCAGACTTCCAAGTGTTATCAAATTCAAGTACGTGACTTTTTATGCGAAATTGGTAGCAGCATCAACATCACACAGATGATGTTTATGTTAGTTCAACCAATACTGATGCGATTTAATGGTGCTATTGACGGGTTGAATATTTCTGTGAAGCGGATTTATTGCCTTACATGAAACAATAATCAACATTCTGTGGTATGGGATGGGTTGATTCTTGTTATTACTGCATTGTTGTGTTTTTCTAGAACTTATTCCTATTCTTTTTAAGTTTTTATTATCTTCTCCGAAAAAGGCTGAGTTTTTGTGCATTACATAATTTACTAGTCGGGTACCCGGGTCCTGAAAATATACCCGGGTTGACTATTACCCGGGTCGACCCGGGTACCCGGGTACCCGCCGACATCCCTAATTGTGACATTAAATCTAAACGAATCTTCTTCAACAAATCTTCTTTTGTCAGTATGTCTTGAACGTTATGACCCATGTTGGTTTGTATTTTGCTGGACTTCGAATCGCTTCTCATATATCGTGATTGTAAGAGAAATGAGGTGTGAAGAATGTCTGTGCTTACGTCTCTCCCATGTCTTCTTCATTCAGCTTCACCTCGACAACCAACCTTTACATGGTTTTTTCTCTGCGATTAGTGCGTCCAACAAAAGCTAAATAATATATGGGAGTAGCTACAGGAATTGTTGACATGATGGGCTCTTCTTCGACTTCTTGGTAGACCAGTGGCCTATTCCTATGATACTTCCTCATTTATTTTCTTTGGATGTAACCTGCCAATCGTTTTTCTTGCGATTTTCCCAGTTCTATTACCTTTCTTACGTTTCCGTTTTATTTTTTTGATCAATTTTATTATATCTTCTCTATATCACGCTGCTGTTATCTCTTCATTTCCCATCTATCGCTATCTAGATGTTTCTGTTTCTAGTTTTTTAATTGATTGTTCTTCAAATAAAAGTGGTAATTACGTGTTATATAGGGTAGTTATCCACTGCAACCTTGCGGCAAGTTGCAACCGGTCTTCCGATTCGACCAGCAAGGCTACAATGTCTGCATAGTATACCGTGCTGATCTGCCGTAGTAATTCCTAGTCTGGATTCATGGTATTGCAACCCTGATATCGTCTTCCGTCCGCTATTATTTGTTCGTCTTCTTTTTTTTCCACCATATAGGTTGACTGCCTCTATTGTTTCTATGTCGCCATGTGTATACAATTCTTTAATCTAATGAACCCAATCCTTTTATGGTTTCTGTATGCCATTTATGGGTTGGTTCTCTCCTTGAGTAGTTTCTATATTTTCTGCTACCATCTGTATAGGTGTGTTCCATGTCTTAAGATGCTTTGATTTCGGGCGGCATAAATAAGGAGGGGGTAGTAGTTTCGTTTGCTTGAGCCCGGACGTTGAAGTCACTGCGGGGCAAGACAGTTCAGTTTGAGTAGTGGACCAGCAATCATCACGTCAGGAACATAAACAGTCAAGCTAAAGGTTTTTATGTTTGTGATGTGAGCGTGCTATTTCGTAAATGTGTGAAGCCTTACCGCGTTGCTTTGGCTTTCACAAAACGCAGGCTGCTAAGAAATTACGTATTATTGTCTTAAAGTACCGCGAAAATTTCATGACGATCTCTGATCGGAGTTACAGGAGCCATCATCATTCATCGACGCCTTTAGTATCACAGCCATTCCTGCTTATCGACACATCCCAGAATAAACCTTCCATACGTTACATGTTGCCGCTGATTGCTCGTTGAAAATCTTTGAACTACCGTTTCCCACTCTTCAAACGAAGCTGTGGAAGTATCCTCTACATAGCTCGTAGAATTGATACCGTTCCGTCTTTGGAGCTACCAATGTTGCTCTTGTTTGTAGTCAGAAGTTCGCTATATGTATCTGTAAGCCCGTCTTCATCGCTTAACTGTGGTGGAGAAGGATTCAAGCAAGTCATTTACAGTTTCTTAGTTTATGCTTATATCATTTACCGACAATTTGAAATGACTTGCTTGTATGTACAATAAGAATTTTCCATGTTCTAATTTTTGAATGTGTTCTGTGTTGTGAAGTATGTTTTGGGGCATATCCCCGATAGCAGCGCTCTGCACCAATCGTATCGGTATCGTTTTTCCTTGTAGGACGTGTTTTGCAGACATCTACTCACGTTGCTATCGTGTGATATCACAACGAGCAGGTAGAATTCTTAGTTATTGTTTGGGCACCATTTTTTGCAGTCACAGCTGTCAAGCTGAACCCGCTCAAATGTAATATTGTGAATGTTATCTTAATAGAGTTATTAGAATTTCCTGTACTATTTTCATTTGTAGATCACTGTGCAGTTGCGTGTATTAGCAGCTGAGCATTTCCAAAGATCACGAAATAAGATAAGATCCAAAACCCGAAGTTGAAAATTGTTCATATTTCTCATCCGCACGAATTTTTCTATGGCTAATTTAACTTTCGGAAACTAAATACTGTTCTTCCAGTTTAATAAATGCTTCCATTCCAGGGTAAGAATTTCATTTATGATGTCAATAATGGTTTGCAGCACGTATCATTCGAAGTTGTGATAATGTTCCGAGTTCCCAATAATTTTTTCTGCAGGATTAAATTTAGGAAACGATATTTCCATTTCCTTGCCAAGATACGTTTTCGTCATGAATAACCTTCTAGCACTTTTTCATTTGTAGTGTGTTGCGTCCACAAATGTACTGAAAACAGCTTGACTTTGTTGTAGAAGAACTTATCATCATACATTTTTTTTTAATTTTAAATGGTTAAGCCATAGCGATCACTGAATGTGATGTTAATCATAATCTTTTGTGGTCGTGCAAAGTTATTTTTACTAGATATCGTCTTTATAGATGACAATATGTATTATTTATCCATTATTTTTTTTAATTGTTGATTAAAATTGCATAATCCATTTTGGATTTCTCTGATTTTGAGTGGGGAGTCATTAAAGCTGGACTATTTTGTACAAAGTTTAACTTACACGCCTCGATGATACTAAAAACGTTGGCTTCCGCTGACAGTCAAATGTGGATTTCCAGATTGGGGTTTCATCTCGGGCGGTCGCAGGAATTTTAATAAACCGAGGAGCCGGTAGCGCCGATGAACAAGCAAAAATCGAAGACGCCGCGGCGTGGAAAGGAAGAGGAACCGGAAGAAAAATAGACTGCCACGAAGTCGCGAAGACATCTGCAGAGGAAGACCTGGCGGGAATCAATAATGAACTTAGCTGCGGTAGATTAGGTCGTGACTTGTGCACTTTGTGGTTTCCGATTCAAATTGCACTTGTCCCGGCCTGCTTGCTTGCAGTCGGTGCCAGCGAGCTTCCGGAGGCGGCGAGATTGCGAAGCCGCCGGTGTAACGACCCGAGAAGCTCAAAGGAGTGGATAAAAATCGAGTTTTGTTAATCATTCGTGAAAGGACCCTCGGCTGGAATTGTTTCCTCGCACGTTTGTCTTGGGTGGGAAATGGCCAAGAAAAATAGAATTTGTCAGATTCGAAGGGCGAGCGTTGGAAGAGCGAGCAGACGTCAGTGCGAAGGTAAAGTAGCGACGTTGGGGTCTTGAGAAATTTAGGCACAGAGCTGCCCCTGAATACTGAAAACACTCTACTACTTTTAGATAAATTAATAACATGGCGTACATACTTTAGTTTATGTATCATGTGATCACTACATATACGAGTTAATTAACTCGTCAAAAACTGGCTTCAGTTAATAAATCAGTTTAACATGATATTCTTGTTCTCAAGTTGGGACGTGCATTGTAATTATTTTCGTTTAAAATCAAGTATGTAGATTTTTTAACTAAATTACATTGACAGTTCGTGAAACAATTCACGTCAAATTGCCTCTTTTTTCCTTTATTTCAGATAATTTTTTATCAGTCATTAAATGATTTACCTTATGCAATAGCTCTTTGGTTACAAAACATATCAATCCTGTACATTTCTGTTCAAGAGACGAATCTCAAATCTATCTACAGCAATGCATCCAACACCTAATGACATCGCCCTTTATTTATACTCATACAAACATCTGGCTGTCCGCATCCTAACTTGTACACAAGACTGGTTGATTTCAAATAATAATAATAATATTATATTGGTGGCACGAAAGTACATATATCATAACAAAATCATATTATTAGTTTTGTAAATTAATAATTAAAATGTATCCCGGTAAGGATTTGGTTAACGAGTACTTTGTCCGAAAAGGTCACCTTGCACAAAGTCAAATGACTTGTGTGTGCAGATGATATCTATTTTAGTTAAGATACATATATGCAAATAAATAAAAATATCTTTATATATAATTTACGCGTTTACAGTCAATTTTTACTTCCTTTTACAATAAAGGGAGTATTGGATTCACCCCAAAAATTCGAAATTGAGTTTTCAACCGATCTTCACGTTTTAGAGTCCCCTGAACCCAAAAAACATTTTTTTTTCATTGGTCTGTCTGTGTGTCTGTCTGTGAACAGAATTTCTCAAAAACGAAAAGAGGTATGGCATTGAAACTTCATCTACAAGTTTTGTGTACTATGTAGATACGACAGCAAGCTTTTGAAGAAAATCGCATAACCGGAAGTAGGTGTTTACTCTTGTGAATTTTTAGTTTTTTTCGATTTTTTCAAAAAACGTCTCGTAACATTTTTTTTTAAACTTTACATTTTTATTATATTTTTAATGTGTATTGATGTGAGATAGGTGATTTTCCGGTTGAATACTTCTAAAATGGGTTTCTTTTGTTTTTTTTCTATTTTTAGTAGAACACCCGGTGTATTATTAAATTTTTTAATTCAGCTTAAAATTCTAGAGACAATTTGTCTCTTCAACTAACGCTCTATTTTGTACCGTTTTTGTAGAATTTGTAATTTTTGAAAATTTTTGATAAATGCTTTAAAATTTAAAATCAAATTTTTGGCTAATTATAAGATCACTGTAAAAGGAAGTTGTGTGCGTGTATCACACCAGATTTTTAAGTTTATTTTCAGTTTATTGTATTACTCTTTATCCATCGCTTAGCTTTAAGAGGAAAAGTTGTTAAAGGTTTAGTATTTTTTATATCATTTGGAATTTTGTTGTATAATTTTGGTGCCAGATAATGAAATCTGTATTGTTTTAGTTTTAGATTGCAAAATAACTGATAAGGGTGTTTACGGTTTTTGCTCTAATTTCATATACATATCTAACTTATGTTTTTAAGTCCGGTTCTTTGTGTAAATATATAATGCTAGATTGCTGGATATTAAACAGTCCTGTTCCTTTAAACAATTGTGCCGTCTCATAGTACTTATTTTTTCCAAATAGAATTTTAAGTTTTTTTTTGAGTGACTTCTATGAGCTTAATGAGCTTTATTGTTCATTGAAATGTTAAACAGTGTTTAACATGATCGCGTCCTCGAATGTTAAGATACATTTAACATGCATCCACTCATTTAACATGCATCCACTCCCGTCCTCGCATGTTAAGATACATTTAACATGCATCCACTCATTTAACATGCATTCACTATAGCAACATCGCACATATTCATGATAGTCCGATTTCGATTTAGCAGTTTTTAGTAATTATTATTGACTCAAAATTATTGCCTCAATGAACAATAAACTAATGAACGCATTTCGAGGGGAAACCGTCTTAACATTTCTCACATAAATTACCACTCTTGCTTCGCTGCGCTCGCTCGAGTGGTAAAAATATGCTCGAATGTTAAGACTGGGTTACCCCTCTTAATACGTTAATTACTATAATGCCACACCCCAGAAGATTATACCATACCTTAATATAGAGTCGACAAGTGTGTAAACGTAACGTTCTCAATTGTAAGAATTTGTACATTTGTACATCCCATTTTAAATTACTGTCTATTGTAACTCCGAGATATTCGAGACTATTAAAGTACGTTTTTTTTCTATAATAACTGTCAAAGTGATACAATGTTGGTAGATATGTGATTAAAACGCTAGGAAATTTTTATACCTCGTTTCAAAGTTTCTTAATTTGAACTCTTGACACATTTCTTTTTTTAACATGGAATCATCATCATCAATAAAATCGGATAAACAAAGAAACCAAGAAATATTTTAAATGCAAAAATGAAGCAAGCGATATTAAATTATGACATATCTGTCAAAATGACAATCATTTTTTTTTACTGGAAGAAAAGAACTAAAAATCTATGTACCAACATTATTAAAACTAGGAACCCTGCAGGAATGCAACTTATCCCCTAGAAAGTTGACCTTGGAAATTATTATAGAAAAAAAATGTACTTTACAATTTTTAATAAATTTTTTCCAAGTACAGTTGTTATCTATTTCTTCTTTTTTAAGCATTGTAAGTTATGTATAAATATTTTTTTAAATTAGGTGGTGTATTTTTATTTATTGAAAAGTTTATAAAAGAAGATTTGCTTTCGTTCATAGTTATCTATTAAATTATTATCTAGCCATAATTTTAATTTTTGAATTTTTTCTAGGGCATTCCCAGCTATCACTTTCAAATATTAACACTGTATAATCTGCATAGGATATCACCCTTTCGTCCATATTTACTTTTGAAATGTCATTAATATATATTAAAAATAAAATGGGGCAAGAACGGTTCCCTGTGGCACCCCGAATGTTACCGTTTTTGAGTTACCGTATTCATTATTGATTTTCACCCTTTGGGTACGATTGGTTAAGGAGCTTTCAAAAGGACATAGGCTGTTCCCTCATACCAATATTTTCCATTCCATTGAGTAACTCTCGAAGTGGCACAGTATCGAAAGCTTTGGCGAAATCAAGAAAAATTGCAATCGTTCTTTGATTATTATCTAAGTTATTATATATACACTTCTCCAAGAAATTAACGCACCAAAAGAAAGTAGCCAAAAGTTTAAAGTTAATTATTGTCGAAACCACTTATCCGATTTGGGCGATTTTTTTAATGACAGGTCGTCTGCTTCAGAAAATTTGTGTACTACTCTATTCGCATAGAAACTTATTTTTTTATAAATACCGGGTGTAACAATTATAACGTGTTTTTTTCCATAAAATGTACCTATAACACGCTGTGGGGTTCAACAGCTACAATATCAAGTTATAATTCAAAGCAAACTAGCCTTATCTTTTTATAACATTTTGTTTTTTTTTTATTCACTCTTATCTTAGCTACTGCAAGAGAAACACAATTTTATAGCATAACATGTTTTTATTGACTTTAATTTGCATTAAATGCACTAAAGTAGCAAGCTATGGAAAAACAGAAAGAAACAGTAATTGTCATCAGGTAAATACAGCTGTCAAAAAGCAGTAGTTGATAGAAGTGTGTTTTCGGTATTGGTCCTTAACGTTTTTTTTTTTGCAAAAGTTTCTCAGTATGCAACGTGAAACACGAAATCTTATTCGCGAAAAATGTGCTCAAGCATTAGTTCTGTTTGAGGAAGGTTGGAAGTTATTCTGGCCAGAGGCGGAAATACTCGCTACTGAGACTTTCGTTTACCTTTTTTCTTTGCATTTAATTTTTGGTTGTTATTAAATTAGGTCTCCATAAACACATGTTATACTATAAAACTGTGTTTCTTTTGTAGTAGGTAAGATAAAAGAGTAAATCAAAAAACAAAGTGTGATAAAAAGTTAAGGCTAGAGTTTGCTTTGAATTATAACTTGGCATTGTAGCTGTTGAACCCCACAGGGTGTTATAAATAAAGCTGATAATTATATGCACTCAAATGTACGAAAATATGCGCATATATATGCTTAAATTTTTGTTGAGTATATGCACCCAAAATACAATATATGCACATAATATGCTCTATTTTTTTTGAAAATAAGTAGTATTCTAAATAATGGAAAATTTTTAATTATTTTGTATGAATATATTTATTTCTCAAATTTTTATTCAAAGACGTCATTCATTTTAACAAAACTCGAAGTTCGACTCTTGAAATGGATTCTATGTTGGCTGATTCCCTTAACTGTGTCCTTATACTGTTGATGGCAGTGTATGTTTATAATATAGTCAAAGATTGTAACAGGGACCTCCCCTTTCCTCTGTTTATTTCGGTACGTGCACTGAACCCTAGCGACGGAAAGTTTAAGTATACATCTTAGTTGCAAACAAACATTTTATTAATAAATTTTATGAAATAATAAATTTAACAAAAAATATCAAAAAGTTCATACATTACAAATTATTGCTAAATATAACCAAATATGCAAAATCCAGAAAGTATGCTCAAGAACGTATAAATATGCAAAATATGCAAAACGAAACTTGGCTTAAATGATTTGTTTTCAGGTAATTGGTATACATATGTTAAAAGTTTCGCCGGCATATCAATGATACAAAATATGCATTTGCCATATGATATCAGCTTAGTTATAAATTTTATGGAAAAAACACGTTACAATTGTTACACCCGGTATTTATACAAAATAAGTTTCTATGCGAATAGAGTAGTACACTAACTTTCTGAAAGGACGATGTGTCATTAAAAAAAAAATCGTCCAAATCGGATACGTGGTTTCGACAATAATTAACTTTAAACTTTTGGTGCATTAATTTATTGGAGAAGTGTATGATTTGTTAATTCAAATATATCATCTGTTGTTGACAAACCATATCTACATCCAAATTGATACTTACTAATAAGTTTATGCTTCTATAGATAGCTTACTAATCTTTTTTAAGACATTTTTCAATTATTTTTGACAAATTACTTTAGAGCGAAATTGGTTTGTAATTAGACGGAAGGATTTTATCGCCAGATTTATATATTGGTATAATAACGCTTTCTTTGAATGCGGTCGATGATAACGATCAGTGTTGAATTCAGACTGATTACTCCGGGGGGGGGGGGGGGGGGGGATGAAACGTTTGGGGGTTATTTACCTATTCCCGCGCCATGGGTGCATGCTTTTATAGTTAAAAAACATGAATATGGTAATGTTTCCGGGGGGAATTTTCCCCCCGGTCACCCCCCTGGATTCAACACGGCTAACGATAATTATTAGTAATATGGTTATGTTATCTCACTTCATATTGTTTCTTTTTTCTGAAAGCGCTCCCCAAATGTTTGTTTGTTCTATAGTTGGTTAAGAATACAGATAAAAATTACGTCTTCTTTATTTTTTTAAATTAATTTGTGTTACTCGGCCGAGTAGTGAAGATAAGACCGAGCACCGAGTACGCGAGGTACTCGTTGCAACCCTATTAATGAGCAACGATGTTGATCACTTATAAAGATCTTATGTTTCAGTATTATTTTACTTCTTCCATATATAAGTAAATAAGACTCATGTTGCTTTAAATTGTAGTTTATTTAGAAACACTTCAATTTACATTAATTGGATCGAAATGTCTGTATATTGTATTTTCAACAAATAATAAAAATATTGAGATATTTTTTGTCTACTTATCTCGTAACATCCCGCTTAGTTACTAAATTTACATGGTTGCTACTTTTTACATAAATAGTGTGAACTTGAGACAGTTACTCAAAGTAAGTTAGTCCCGTACCAATTGTAATATTGTAAGCCTTACGTTATTAAATAAATCCAAATAACATATAACTGAACTTTGTATTTATCTTTTCGTTCTAAATAAGGTACCAAACATTATTTCTATTCTTTCATTATTACTTTAGCATTATATGTATAAGGAATCATAACAATATGTACCATAAATAATTTGTGAAATGTTTCTACATCTTTCATACCATGTATTGATCTTTTTTATATATTAATTCTGTTCTAGTATACTGAAGATATTTTGAAAAAAGTGGTAGCCATTATTTATTCTACGATTTGTCATTATGGTTATGGGATATAATAGACAGATTTGCAATGCAAGTACTATTTACCCATTAGTGTAAGATAACTGATGTATTCTCCGTTTCCAGCGAAAATCTGAACTATATACTGTTAATATGTTGGGAAAATTTATTCTTGTCATTATCATGAAGTCAAAGTGGCGTATTTGTTTGTGTAGCTGTAGACCTATCGTAACATATTGTAACAATGACGGATAAAAGCGAACTCATAGCATCAACAGTTTCATACTGATTTATCGTTACTCTTTGTTTCATGATGTTGAGTGTTCTGTCTACTGCAATTTTGTTTTATTGTTAACCCATGAGCTATGAACTACCCGCAAACTAAATTGCTCGTTTGTACACGATGGCGAAACGTTTGTGTTGTAAGTTAGGTTAGTTATATTACGATCTTGCCAGTAAGTTAGGTTATGTTATGTTAAGTTAGGTTATGTAAAGTTAAATTGTGGATATTCTCATTGTAGTGAGTACTGTGCATTCTTAATAATCTAGAAGTTGTAAGGAATGATCGGCTTCAGAAAAATAAAAAGTAATCGATACTACCATAACATAAACAGTAGATCTATCGACACAAATTGAAAGTAATTTGAAGATCATCTTCATAACCTTAGACTGCGCAGCCGGAAGCTAACGTTTTCATTTACAAGATCACTTGTGCATAAATATTAATTAACTGTCTGTTACCGCTGCAGAATTTATGTGATTTGCAGTGGGAGTAAAATGCCATCCTCTTACAGAGTTCTGCATTGGCGTAGAAGATAAATTCGTAGCCCAAAGTTATTCACCTGTCATCGCTTGATGATATGGCATATAAGGAAAAAAATTATTAATCTTCTGAATGGCTATGAAAGTAATATAATTATTGAACAAAAACTAACGTTTTCCCAACAATGGATCAAATTAATAATCTTTTAAATGGAACGACATTAATAACCAATTAAAATCCATAGAAACCTTTAGTTAAAAACAGTCACGCTGTTCGCTTATAGTCTGCTCATATATATGAATATTTTTTGTTGTACGTCGCAGCAATAGGCATTAAAATTGCATACTTTTTCTTTCGTATCCGTTGTTCTTGGCACAAAGTCTATTAGTTTTGCAAACATCCAGGGTTTTGCATAATAACAACTAACAATACTGGTGTACTACTCCCTAGAGTTGTTTTTTATCGTTTCTTATATAATGTGCGGATTAATTAGGTATTGTGAGGCTAGTAAGGCTAGTAAGGTATAGCTTTTGCCGTTCACGTTTCTGTTATCGTTACGAAAAACAGCTGTAGGATTGCATGATCTGGACTTCTTTAAGGACCTCCTGTATTGAGCAACTACGTACCCTTTTCCAGTTTTTAAATCTTATTAAAACATCATGTTTTCAGCTTTAGCTTCTTTACATCTATTGTTTGTGCGAACCCGTGCTCTGTGTAACCATTTTTTTCTCGATTCCGAGCTCTGCAGACTAGTGGTTACCACATCTGCTTAGCATTCGGGAGGTTGCGGGTTCGATTCCCGTGGCCCTCTGCTCTGATTCTGCACATTACAGAATTGCAATTTAGCTTCGTTTCACATCTTACCAACCTTCATTCAGTCTATGTATTAGTTTTCTCAACCGCTATATTTTCGAAAGCTGTGAAAAGCTATTTTTTTATCTAATCTTGTATGAAGTTTTGCAGAGCTTTTTACTCCTCCCCTTTTCTTGGTATCATATATTTAACAATTCACAGAAGCTTCTTCTTTCCGGCTTTACAATCGCGAGGAATTGTAGCACCTCCATTTGAAGGATATACAATCCATCGGGGTGGATCAAGACCCTATTTTCCTTTTCTTCATATTTATTTAAAGCTTTTGAGGTGCTTTTGTTTTTTTTCTGCAATTTTGTTCTGTCTGTACATGTTTGGTTCATTTTCTAAATCCAAGGAATCTTCCAAAATTACATCCCACTATCTGTGTCTCTGCCTGTCCTTTCTTTTGACTTCAGTAGGTCTCCATGCAGTAATCATCATAAGCAGGTCATCTTACTAGGATCTCATGACACGTTCTATTATAGACGTCGCTCTTTTCTTCCTCTTCAGTTGTCAGTCCTCAAACTGGTTTGTCGCAGCAATCCATTCTTCTCTATTCGAAGCTTGTTTTCATTTCTTGGTAGTTTCAGCTTCCTGTGTCTTCAATTATTTGTTTTATGTATTGCAAGCAGGGTCTTCCCCTTGGGTTTTCCCTTCTACTTTTCCCTCTCTAATTGTTTTCAGCAATCCTTCTCTTCGAAGTACATGCCCTACAATTTGCTCTCTCCCTTTTTTAATGTTTCCACATTTTTATTTCTTCTCCCACTAGTGCTAGAACATCTTCATTGGTTTTTCTCTCCATCCAGCTGATTTTTAGAGCCCTCCTATAGCAGCACATTTCAAACGCCTCTAACTTTATTTCATGGATTTTGCTCTTTTGTAAATCGTATAATACTATCCTCTTTATTTGTCTGTTTCATGGTTCGTCATTGCTCTCAACTCATCGTGCTTTTTAATTCTTACTTCTTTGTTCATGCAATCGCGTCTGTTCCATACGTTACAATAAGTGTTATTAACATCTTCTTGATCAGACTACTTGACTCAATTGTTGGATACAGTCCTTTCCTGTGTTTTTCCAAGCTCTTCAATAAGCAGCCAACCTTCTCCATTGTTTCTCCGCTACAGCTTTAATATCATCACGCCATTTTTTCGTGTAAGGACGACTGTCTCCATGCGATATGTAAGAACAGTTAATACACAAGATGTTTTATATACTTTGATTTTTAGCGTCTGCAACTTTAAAATGGTAATTTCCTACTTGTATTGTACTTCCAGAATTTCCCCCATTCCTTCAGAGCTTGTATTTGCTTTCCTTTTGATCCCATTTTCCGCAGTTCCTTTCTAGTCAATTTTTCTTGTTATGACGTCTTCTCTGTTATTTATATTGTACCATGCAGATTTACTTGTCTTGTTATTCCTTCGCTATACAGCATAGCTGATATTGTGCCACCTTGCTTTACTTTCGTGTTAATTTTGAATTCTTCCGTGGATGTTCCTTCTACCCGAATTGTTGCTTCCGCGGTTACAGTCAATCTGATTAAGTTGATTAGTTTTCATCGTATATTCAGCTCGTCCAACATATTATTTTTGTTCTATTTACGCTGATTGTCTAAAATCTTGTGGGTGGTGAGCTAACACTTGTTCTGCATACGTGATTAATCTATTGTTGAGAATTCTTGAAGGTTTTGTATGAGACGTTCTGTAGTTATTCTTGGGTAGTTTATGTCTTGTCATCTTTCTTATCGATTGAGATTATTCTTCCGATTTAAATCTTTTATCAGTTTTTCTGATTTCCAGATTTCCAGTATCAAGATGTTATCTCGTGTATGTAAATGGTGATCTCCATTAATCAACAGTTGAAAAATTATGTTGCCACTACCCGAAGCCTTGGTATTTTTTTTTTGCTTCATGTGCCTACTGATGTGATTTGCATATTGCTGCTTCTTCTTATATGCATGTTTCTTTCGTTTTGGGTTTCTTTTTTTTTTTCGTTAAGTTTAGTTATTTAATAGGGCATAGAGGTGACGTTTCCATATTTCCATTGTTCTTGCTTTCAGTTTTGTTTTACATTTAATTTGCTTAGTTTTACAACTGCTTACAGAATTTTAATTTAGGTGCCAACACCATTATATTTGATTTAGGATATCTGTAGAAATTTGTGATTTTTGAGGTAGAAATAAAAAATAGAATAATTAACTACTTGTCTACGAGAACTTGGAAATTGTAATAATAGCTATTTATGTAACCAGTATACCGATGAGACCACAATTATACGTATATAACAGCAATAAGATAACATGAACAAAAAAATAACACGTATGGCTTGAGTAAGAAAGAGATAAACATAGTAGCAAATATTCGAGAAGGCTTGACACTTAATTTAATTATGACATTTGTCAACTAAACATGTCTACTAAAATAATTTTTTCGTATGGCCATCTCTTTCTTACTCGAGCATTCTATTTTGTTATTCATGTTATCTCATTGCTGTTATATAAAATTATGGCCTCTTCCGTATGATGTAGAACTATATTGGATAATTCTTTATTTTATAGCCGTGCTAGTTACATATAAAGGTTTATGTATGACTGCTAAAATCAACGCAAATCGAGTTTATAAATGTTGTGTAACTGAAGAAAATTTACCTTAATGTGTTTTGCGGCTATAAAGTAGCTCTTATAGTACTAGTAAAATAAAGTTATTTTATTTTACTGGAACTGTAAAGAGCTACTTTATGTCCTCAAAACTATGCCATAAACAGTACTTTGTAATGCAGCCGTACATAAAATATTATTGTTTAGGAGATAATCTAAGTCAAAGAATTGTGAAAGTAATATTTTATATTAATTCCTGATTTTTATTATCGAATTAATAAATGTATGTATGTATGTATAATCCGTAACCTCATTTACCTTGCGGTGTAGAGGCTGGTGCTTTATGCGCTGGCATCTGGCGGTACAATGATCAACTTGCCCCGGATTCGGGATACAGAGTTGGAGCGCGCCTTTGGCGCTTGCGCAGCAACCATTGTGTGAGTTGTGTGTCTTGGTGATGTGGTGACCTTGTTACTCTATCTCTTAGGTCTGTGGTTCTGAGTAGAGTACAGTTAATTTGGTGCCCAACTGTGAATAGTCTCACTGAGTCCGATTCTAATCGCCAAGGATACGGAAATATTCCGACCCCAGCGGGATTCGAACCGAGGACCTGCTTAATGCAAGCCTGGCGCTTACCCATCTGTGCCACGCAGCTTCTTCGAATTAATAAACGAAGATCAATAAGTCGTAACATATTTAATATTTTAAAATTTTATGAAATATAAGGCGTTTGCAATTTATGGTTGCTGCATCAGTTGTTTTTCAAGTATTATATTTAAAATTGAAATTACATGTCTTTTACAACTAAAATTTAATAAATTATTATGCTTCGAAGTTACATACCTACTGTTTTTAATCACGAGTTTTAGTGGTTTCACTGTCTCCACGCTATTCACAACTGTACACATTATGTAGACATTTTTAAATTAGTAGTTATCTGTGAATTTTATGATTTCCAATAAACCTCATAAACCAGTTGGGAACGTAGTTTACACTGCTCTGAAGTGTCCCTGTTGCTGCTTCAATGGTTTGATTTTGAAACAGTAACGTTCTGTCACCGGTATACACTGCAATAGTGGTTGTCTGCGGTTCCTAGATGTCATGCAAAAATATATTGAAAAGCATAGGTCCCAGAATTGATCCTTGTGGGACGCCAGCCTTTATATTTCATATTTCAGATAATCATACGTTTATTCTAATCGCAGATGTTCTATTTGTGACAAAAAATTTGATGATATATTACAGATAACAGGAGCCTGAGAAATGCCATTGAAAACTGCAGTTGTATAGGCTTTATTTAAAATTCAGTTTCGATGTCTTCCACTCTTCTAAAAAACTAGTGGTTTGTGAAGTAATTATTAATTCTGAATCAGTATTGAAAGCTTAGAGTTACATACTAAAAACAAGGGTGGGCATAATCAATGTTAACACAAGGTTAAGAAAGGTCTGATGTTCTGTTATAATGAGGAGTAAAAATGTATTTCCATTTTATTCTAAATCTATGCTACTACAGAAACTACAGCTTAACTACGTTTTACCTTAGTGACATGGAATAAATGTGGATATGATTATTAGTCTTTGGGATCATCGATCTATACCGTTATTTATATGGCACAAGTGTCCAGATTTGCACCATTTCAGTCTCATTTGCGTTTCACGTTGCTTTGACTGCATTGTGGTCCTTGGTTGTACTCATTTTCCTTGTTTTTTAGGTCTGTCTGGTTTTTTCCCCTTAACTGTGTATTCCAATACCTGTTTTGTTATATATGTGTTCGAAATTCTTGAAATATGAGCAATCCATTTTCTTCTAATAGTCTAATTACTCTAATTTATTGGTTCTTGTTTTGGTTGCTTCTATTTGGTCAGAATAATAGGGGATATTATTTTTCTTAGACTTGATTTGCTTTTTCGTTGTGTATATGGATATATCATTCCACATAAAAAGCTTATCACGTACATTTTCCAAAACCTTTTGGTTATGAAAACCAGAACTTTGTTTTTACATGCAATACTGGTGGAAATATGAAAGTTTTTCATTAGTTCTTGCTAGCAAACTATTGTTTTTGTGGTATGGGAGTTGTTAAAATATACCATTTTAAGTTAAATGTCGCGATTAGGGTTTCCAAGTCCCGGGACCAAAAGTGTTTTCGGGACTTACGAGCTAAATTTCAGGTCCCGGGACTAGTCCCGAAGATCCCGAAAATGGTCCCGAAAGTGAAATAGTGTACAGGTGAAATTCCAGAATAAAATTTCCAAAGAAAAACAAGTGTTTTAAGTTAAATAAAGTATTTCTGTGCTGATAATTTGTGTTGGGGCTCGTCTACAACTTCATTGCTTTCTTCTGGTACTAAAAATGTCTGTCGCTCTTCATCTTTTACTTTTGTTTGAACTGCAAAGTGCGTGTGTAATCCTTTCGTCAAGTTACCTCTGATTATGATAATTTTGTAGGAACCAACTTTACATTTCGTCAATTGTTTATCTTCAATATATAAAACTGTTGCCATAGTGACTTCAAATCGTTATTTTTTTAAATGTAGAATGAAGGTAGGTTGCGAATCGGAATTCATTCTAATTGTAACGCTTTAGCAAACAAATAAGGAACACACTTAAAACCCAAAAATATAAATTATTCAGCTTTTTCGCACATATCTAAATCCAACAAAAAAACATACAAATACATAAATAGAAGAAGATATGTAAATGTGGCTGAAATAACACACAGGTTTAATTCTAACCTACCGAAAACAATACCTCTCCTGCCTAGGCAAAACGCAAATAATGCAGAATGTGCAAGAGGCATGAGTAATATGCCGGACGCCGGTGAATACCCGTCCTAATTCTCTGATATCGAGTATACGCACGCATGTTGACATGGTCCCGGGACTTCGCCTGGGCTGGCTGTGGTCCCGGGACTCGGTTTTGGTGGTAGAATCCCGGGACTGTCCCGGGACCGAATCCCGGGACTGGAAACCCTAGTCGCGATCATAGCAACGGAATTTTCTTTTCGTAGAACTCGCAATTCGCTGACCACCCTGTACAAAGGGTTACGGCCAGCAACAAAATTCCTAACTTTAATGTTTAACTGTACTGGTGCCCTAACGGTATTTTCACGGCTCGAACGCCCTGCCACAACGAGACTGCAATTCTGCAAAGGGACTTTCGCCGCTTTGGCTATAAGTAACAGCTGAGTACTATTAGCATAATCATCGTGCGTTATAATAAACCATTCCGTCTTGGTGTGTCTAATTAAGCGTTTCCATTCTGGACTCGAGAACGCCCTTCTCGCACCTACCCATATTGAACGAAATAGACCGGTGTGAAATGTAATATGCAAGATATATTTTCAGTCTCTTCATAGCAAGAGTAAACTATTTGTGCAAAGGAACTAACGCCATACGTTCTTGACTCAATATACCAACTTTTAACATATTAAATAGTATTTTTGATGTCTTACTGTAAATCTTACACATTTGATTTTAAAGTGGAAGATGGAAAGTCAAAATGTAGCATAGTAGTATTTCATATTGCCCTCCTTTGTTGCCAGTAAAATCATATTTCAGCAGACCAGCTAATATTCTAATAACACAAATAAAAATTTTTTTTGTTTGGTTTTGTATAAAAATTGTTTATATTTCAAGCGCCCAAAATGAACTATATCAATAACACGTCAGCAACAACGCCCACCCTTAAATGAGGTGTATAAGAAGCTGAGAAAATAGTATTATTGATTGGATGTGCAATTAATTCCAAAGAACATATCAAACGCCTTACAAGTAGAGTTAGGGGCACTGTATGCCATCGAGGAGTATGGCCTAAAATACTGCAAGGGGGGGGGGGGTGACTATATTTTCGAAGTCTAACCGTAGTAAGGGGTGCTGTGCCCAATTTTATCACTGGGTAATTATGTTTAGTAATATTTTGATGCAACTGCAAAATAACAGAAGTTAGCCTTCGCTGACGCTATGCACATACTGAAGAACCTCGAATAAATACCTGTGACCTATTTAGTTGCATACGCAGAGTACTCTTCGATCGTGCAGCTTGGATAGTTCGATGCGTTTCCAGTAGAACTTAATTGCCGTCGTACGGTACCACGAGGTATGAATGTCGTAATTCAGTGACTTTTTGCGGAATTAATTGCCAGTTAGCAGTCGACACCTATGACTGTCGTCGCAACTTTGTACCCGTCGATATTTAAAACCAATAAGACCGGAATGCCCATAAATTGCTCAGCGGGTCGTTTGCATGGCCGCGTTTCGTGGACGGTACGTTATGGGATCTTTGTTGGGCTGCGTTTACGCGGGCCGTAAAATCCGGAATCTGAATCGCCAATGCAACGGTACCTTTTGGCTGTAACGGGCCCAGTGATGGATGGGACAGTGGTTGGATGGCTTCGGAAAAGTCGACGAAAAGCAACATAGTTGCTGTGCCATGTCTCGTACATGAGAGTTGAAACTGTTTCTTAGTATGAGGCGTTCAACATCCTCAGTTACATCGAGCATGACAAATATGAAAATACCTAGCATAAATTAGGATAGGTGTTGCTAAATGTTGTTATAATACGATTGACTACAGTTCTTGAGATAACAAAATAATTCGTACAGTAGTTGCATCGTCATAGATCCGTGGGCCACCCCTAAACCTTTGGGACGTCTCATTGATTCTGGATCAGCCATTTGTTAGGGTTGTTTAAATTTGCCTAATGTGATAGTTCCAAAAAACGAGAGTGTTTTAGTCAATAAATATTTCTAGCCATGTATTATGTACTACGTAATTTTTAAAATTCGTAGGTATAGTAGATCCTACAAGAGATATTTCTAGAGAGATGGCTGGTTGATGTAACGGTAGGTCACTTAACAGAACTAAACGTTTTATTTTGAACAACTTTAGAGTTTATATTTTCAGAAATATTCAAACGTATCGGAGCGGCCAGAAGCAGCGCATCTCCTCTAATGAGATGCTTGAACAGTAGTGGTCTCGTCGAGGCGCCCCCACAATATTTTGATAGTTATTTAAAAATTATTATCTGTACAGCGTTGAGGTTGAACCATGTTCCAGATACTGGGAAAATGGGTAAGGAAGTGATAGAAGTCAAGAAAAGAAATCGAGTAGATGAATAAAACTCGCTCCTGTCATTAATTTAGAGCAATACATTTCACTATAGATTAGTGTCATCTTATTTCATTGAAAAAATTTCCGAAGTGAAAAATGTTTTCTCTTTCAAGTACGACAAGAAGGATAACGTATAAGACTAAAACTGTTCGTTCCGTAAGAATGCGTAGAAATAATTGAAACGTTATCATAGTAGCAAGAAAAGTAGTTGACGCGAAAGTATTGGTTTAAACCCTTGATGGGTCTTGAAAACCAACAATCAGAACAGTGAAAGGTAACAGCTGCTTATATACGTTAAAATATGTTCTAGATAGTAATGAGGTGGCAGTAGTACAACCGACAGTGCTCTTTGGATGTGAGGTATGAACCCAGAGACACGAAGATATGAGATTGCTAAGTGCTATCTGATAGTCCCGAACTGGTGGCATAAGTGAAGTTACAACGAGTTGGTTAAGTTCCTTGGTCCAGACCAATGAAAGGTAACAGCTGCTTATTTGCATTAAAATATTGTTATGGATGGTAATGAGATAATGAAAGTGAAGATCTACAAGCAGCAATGTGACCGATAGTGCTGTGTAGATGTGAGCGATTGTGCCGTTTGGGTGTAGGTATTGACCCCAAGCAATAAAGAGATGGGAGTGCCAAGTATCTGGCAAAGACAAGAGTACCAATTAACGGAATGTGGATAAGAAGGACAAATCAGTGTTTAAGAGAGATACCGGGTAGTCCATAGCTGGTGGCATAGGTTAAGATACAAGTGAGAGGGTTGGGTCGCTTGATCTAGAACAATAAAAGGTAACAGCTGCTTATATTCGATAAAATCTGTTTGGGTGGAAATGAAGTATCGCCGATAGAAAGTGAAGATCAACAAGAGACCAATATGATCGGCAGTGCTGTATTGGTGTTAGTTATGGATCCTGAAAAACTAAGAGATGATAGTGTTTGGAAAAGGAAAGTATTAAAAAAATCTGTGGAGGGGTACAGATAAATGGAGTGTGGATGAGGACACATCAGGTTTTGAGGCAGATATCTAATAGCCCCAAGCTGGTAGTATAGGCGAAAGTACAACGAGTTAAATGGTTGGGTCAATTGGTAAAAGTTCTTGGAGTAAGAACTCCAAGAAAAGTCCAAGCGTCACATTAGCAAGCAAAAGAAGGCAAGGCAGATTGAAGAAAAAATGGAAAACTGACGTTGAGGATGTATTGAACGGATGGAATGTGTGAAAGTAGTGGAAAGAAGTGGTCAAACAGGCCATGGGTCTGTCTACAAGGTCCCTAGTGCTATTGCATACAGAGTACGTCTAGTAATTATGTAGATTTTTTTTATTTTGGGGGCGTATGGTGACTGACAGGTATACAAGAAGTTAAATTAAAATAGGGTCGCAACAATTCCGTGGCCGGCAGCTTCCCTGATCTCAAAGTATACTTAATTTTAGCAAGTAAGATGAGTAGTTTTTCATAATTATAAAATGTGAAGGTTTGTTTGTTTAAGAACAATAATTTAAAGATTTGTTAAATTCCACATACTTTCTAGATGGTATTATATATTATATAATATTGTTCCATGTCATGCAAGTCTTCAATAAAGTATGATGCAGGAACTAGACATAATTAAATCTCACATGCCGGTGGAATGTTTAGGATAAGGCAACAAGACGAATACCGTTTCATAGAAGAAATTACAGCTGGTGTGTGTGCTACAGGGAGGTGTATTGAGGCCAGTTCTTTATATAATGTAGGCGTGTAACGTTGTAAAGACTGCCTTCAACTGTTCTAACAACTGTAACTGTCAACTAGAGAGAGACAATACCAATTGCAAACTTAATAAAATGCGTACAAATTGAAATATATGAAACGAAAGACAAGAGACGTTGAAAACATGAAGCGAGTTTCAGTTAAAACGCAGAAGTATCTAAACACCATTAGTATGATAAGTAGAAGGAATAAAATCCTTTGAATTACATAGTGAAACAGTATACAGGCATAACAAAGCAAAGTGGGCCTCTTAACAGCACGTGGAAGAACTGAATTACAAAACGGCAACTAAAGAGAATTGTTGGGGAAGGTAGGAGAAGAGGGACACAAAGGGGCCAAATAATAATGTTCCAGGACGTAGGAAGGGATAAATTGTACTTACTTACACTTTTACGAAATATATATACTTACTATATATGTAAACTGACCATTTGTCTCGATTTAGACAGGACAGTACATACCTTTTAATGCCTGTACCGACTTTTATTGTGTCCTGAAAATTGCCCCGCTTTAGGTGATTTTACACGTCAAGTCCCGCTTCGGACTTGTAGACTATTTATTAATCGTACACTATACCTAGACTGCGGCCTGCTGCAACTTTCCTTTTTAAATTCGGCGCTAGAAGCCTAATTTCGCACAGTGAGGCATTAAGCCTGCCCCTTTTTCCGGATTAATTTTCTTAGCTCTTCGTGATTTTGGTGGGAGTAGAGCTAACTTTACGCTGAGTCTTAAGCAACGCAGAGTCGAATTTGAAATCATGGCTTTTCCCGTCTCGCCTTCGGCGAACAACGCTGTGAGTACCGTCACTGGGCCGTTTTCGGGATTTGTAACTCCTGTGCCAACTCCAAATTTTACAATGCTTGAAAAATCGCCTAGCATTATGAGCGTGGCAAATTATTTGTGAACTCTGGGGCCGCCCTATGGCTTAAGGTGAGCACAATTTTCTTCCTCCCTGGATGTTAGTGCTAATTTATACGGCATTAGGCCCTCGCGCCCTCTGGTACACAGTAAGCGTTGAACTTCTTCCTGGGGACCCGCAGAGCTGCCGTGGTTACAAGACATCTGGCAGTGTCCACCTTGGTGACGAGGTTCCTTTTCTGCTTGAATGCCAAAACCATTCCAGTTTGGGGTAGGAACTAGCTACGACGGATTCCTCAATTCTTCGAAGCGGGCGTGCATGTCCCGGTTAAGCCGAACTGTGTTACATATTTAGTGTAAGTACATTCTTGTCGTTCTCCTCATATGCCATTTTTTTATTTGTACATGTGAGCACAATAGCCTGCGATTTGCGTAGACCTTTGATACAAGGGCGCTATTGTCTTTTCAGATAAGTTTTTCGTGCAGCCCATGGCTGCCTGTCAAATAATTTCGCTGCGATATCGACTATCGCGTGTCCGACAACTTCTAACAGTCAGTTTGAATTAACTTTTGTTTTTCCAAATTTAGCTTGTAGATCTTTACTTAGCATCAAACGTAGTTTTTTGGCTTGATTAATGTATCTTTCTGGGCGTTTGCATTGCGACCCAGTTGTTTAATGTTTTTGTGTTGACACAACACAACCGTTTTGTATTATTTTCTTGCCGTTGTGCTACACTCCTAGTGTTACCTGTGCGTTTAACACGTCAGGCACATTTTATTTGACATGTTTATAGTGCATTGTTATATAGTTAAAGCATCTTGTTACTGATACTGGTATATCTGTTTATTCAACCTCGCGACACCTGCTCGTATTTTTAAATTTAGGAACGTTGCGCGAAAAGCCACGAAATGATTCGACTGTAGTTTTCCTAATATTGTCAATTTGTGAAGGTGCTACTTTCGCGTATTTAAATTCTGGTCAGTTTATATGTAACCCTTGCTTTCTCGAAAGGCTCACTGAAACCCTATTTGGTCTTGTGTCAATAGCTTCAAACAGACTATAACCTAGATAACCTTTACATAGACGCGGTTGAGTTCTGAATTTTTTCTACCGAAGCAACCATTTCAGGCTGAAATTCCTTTCAGCATCGCTCTTTTGATGCAAGCTGACATGAACAGCCGGAAATGACACCCCACAGATTTTATTCATAAGTTCAAAAAGCATAGCTTCACGCAAAGCGTATTTACAAGGAGCGGATTCGAGAGACCGTTAATGAAATGCATTACTCGCACACGAGCTGCAGCACGGGAAGAAATTGCCCCAGCACCAACAACCCGCAATTAACACCCAATTACCGGCGAAAGTAATGCAAATTAACTTAATCCGAGCCTGTTTGCCGGTTTTTGCAGGCGCATCCGCCTACGCTTGCCATCTGCTGCAATTCGAAACCGAGCTTAAATATTCAAAGAAGTGTTTCGCTGCGACTGCACGTCGGTTAATTGAATTTGATTGCGTCAGTACCTTGGCGTAATGAGGATTAAAAGCGCGTGCAGCTGCGTCGCAGGCGGCTGCGGTCGCCCCGTCGGTTATGAACTTATTATGCTATGCATGGGGCGCAAACTTTGATAAGATTGCTAATAGGTTGGAACTCTTTCTGAACTTTTAAATTAAATTAGGTGTAAGGTAGCAGCGCATTAGTTATTTTGTTCGAGCCCCGGGCTCCGAAAACCGAATCTTAGTTGGAAGTTCTGGTTTTGGTAAGTGGCTGTGAGAGGCTGCCGCTGATTATTCATATTTTAGCGAAACTTGGGCGCTGCCGTCGAGTCCAAGATTTATATCTACGCTAATTCAAAAAAAAAATCATAAATTTTAATACGGGACTTATATAGCTTCAATACCTCCGATGCTGTTGCTCGTGGTTGTTAATGTTCAAATTTTACTAAGTTTTCTGACTCTACTCTTACTGAAACCAAATTATTTCACATTAAATCCATCAAAAATTTCATTCCAAGATGGCACCGGCAGAAGATTCATGTATTATCTTTTTCGCTACAAAGCTTTTCTTCGCAACTAGTGCACAATTGAGATTGGATATTAATTCGTGCAGCTTTTCCCCAGTTTGAAATTGTTGTAGTAATGGCAGTTCTTAAATTTTCTCTGTTTCAAAAAGCCTATTGGGTTCCCAAGCGAATTGCGATGCTGTTGTAATGGTAAAGTGACGTAGATGTTTCTAAAAATATGTTTACGTCATCCACACTTGATCGAGATACATCCCCCACGTGTTTTGAGTTCTCACCGCTGATTTATTTTTCGGTTATTTTTCACAATTGGCCTTGACTTTGAAGCGCTATCAGAGAGGTGCATTGGACTAACACTAAAAATTAGAAATAAATTGACAGTAATACTGGGTTCACGTGGACTATTAGATACTACTCCTGAAACGATCATCAAAATTTATCAATATGAAATGCGATTTAAGTTGGTGTTGCTAATGACACGTATTTTTAGCAGACTGTAACTGAATTAAAGGCAGTCTGTGGTGACAGTCTTGCACCCACTAAGAGAAAGCGGTTTTGTTGCAAGTGCAGTGTCAAAACTTCGTTGTTATAGGTCCGCAACGTTCACATCTACTTGCCATATGTCGAGGTAAATTTCTAATGTCGAACTTGGTTTTTCACGAAACGCCATTAATTTTGCCCATTGAAGAACTCGCAGAAGCCATTGAGCAGTTTATTGCAGACATGTTGCAGAAATTGCAACCAGGAAAGTATTTTAATGGCGAAGAGAAATAACATTAGGTAATGAGCTGGTTTCAAGCGAACCACTCTGGAATTCGCTTAGGTCGTTACCATTGTGGAAACGGGTTTTCTGCTAGTAATTGCGAAAATTGGGGCACACGTTCTCCACTCTTTAGATTGTGCGTGAAACTTGTTTCTATTTTAATGGATTTTTCTAAAAATATATGTTCGATCTTCTTCAAATGCTAATCAGAGATGGGCTACTTGCTATTTTAAAGTATAGGCAACGTTTCCGCGTGAAGCTAGGATAATGGAATTCGAGTCGTGCATTGAAATTATGTGTAGTATTGAGGATAGCAGGCAAGACTTTCTGGGATACTTAGGGATAAAAGCGACAATTTGAGAGTGGAATGTCAAACTGGGAACATCAATCATTGTATCGTTACCAGAAAAAGGGCATTTAATTCACACATGTGTAGAATGAAGAACAGCAAAATAGTGATAGTGAGAAGGGAGGAGTCGCCAAGTGGACACAGCGATACCGATGGAGCAAGAAAAATATGATGGGTCAATGTGAACGAAAAATGATTTTTTAACGAGATATGTAGAGGCGACCTGCTTTTACTACCCTCGTGGGATCTATATGCACAGTGAATGCAGAAGCGACAATTTGATATCATTAATCGATGTATAGCTGCCAAAAAAAATTAATAGAATACACATAATGAAGAACAACAGAATGGTAAGAATAGCGAATGACAAGTCGCCAAGTGGAAACAGAGATACCATGAAAATGGTGTGACATATGATGAAGCTGACTATTGAAAGAAAATGATAGAGGATACAGGAGAACAGTCCTACTTAGTCACCTAATCTTTTTAAACCAGGAAGGTGCAAGTAACCTCTTTCTACCACCTTTGTGGCGGCCATGCATATGGATATTATTGAAGTATACATTCTAAACAAGAACAGATACAGCAATAACACGCGAACTATTAGCGACGGAATGGGCAACATCCATGGACGATAGCAGCAAAGACTTGGTAAGATAGTGACAGAAATGATCATTTGGAACAAAAATATATAATTATTGAAAACATCGACCAATGAGTAGCTGCCACGAAAAGGTAGAAGTACAATGAAGAACAATAGAATAGCCACAATAGAATAGGACGATTCACCAAATGGACGTAGAGATACCGGTAAACCAGGAAGAAGATGATGTGACAATCTGAATGTGTTATGCTTATGAGATTACTTGTTAAGCAGGAAGAAGAAATGTGACAATCTGAATGTGTTATGAGACTACCTATGAAGCAGAGAGAAGAAGAAGAAGATGAATAAGAACCGTTTTGTACTTAATTTCCTATTTTTTTTTAGCCAGTAAGTAACCTCCGTCTACCGTCTTTGTAATCCATGCTTATGGGAAGGCCTTATTTGGGACATCTACCAATGTTGGAGTATACGTACGAAACAAGGTCACATACAGCAAGAACACACATACTATTAAAGACATATGATGTGGAAACTGTGCAGATAGCAGGAGAAACTTTGAGGTAGGGGAAGAAGCAACAATCTGGATACTTGCCATAAAGAGAGAATGGAACAGACATACAAATAATACTGAAAACAACAGCATAATGAGAATGGCAAGGGACAAGGCACGTAGTTGACAGAGGGATGCCAGGTAAAAGATAGTGTGATAATTTGAACTTATGATCATGTTACCTATTAGGAGCAAAAAGGGAATTAAATGCGCAAATAGCATGTGGATCAACAATATAGTGATAATCAGAAGGGACAGGTACACAAATGGGTACAGTGATACTGGTGGACCTAGAAAAAGACGATGTGGCAGTGTGAACATAGAATGAGGCACGTATTAAGAAGAAGAAACAACAAGATGATGCTACAGGATAGCAGTTTTGTACTTCGTTCCCTATTTTTTGGAACTAGGGAGATGGAAGTGACGTTCTACCATCTTCGTGGTGTCCATGGTTATAGTGAACGCAATGTGTGGGGTAGGGAAAGCAGCAGCAATTTGAGATAAACACGATTCGTTGAAAATGTCTAATTACACAAATATTTAACAACCTCTACATACGTATTTCGACAGCTAAGCTGGTACCTGAATAGCTCTGAAGAGAGACTATCTCGACGTTGTCGCGTTTCCTAAATATTTGTGTGGTTAGGGGTTTTTAACGAATTTTGTGTCATTCACACCACAGGTTCCAGCAGTGTCTTAATTTGAGAGAAAAATATAAAATTGAGAATATGAATCAATAGACACCTGCCAGAAGAGGGAATGAAATACACATATAAGTGAAATGGAGAACAACAGAATAGCGGAAACCTAATCGGGCCAAGTAGACACTAAGATACTGGTAGATCAGGAAAATTTGTTGCGACAATTTGAATGATGCAACTACCTATTAAGAGGAAGGAAGAAGAAAAATGCGCTTAAGGAGAGCAGCTTTATACTATTTTTTTTTAACCAGGATGAAGTGACTCCCTACCTCCTTCGTGGTGTCGATGCTTATAGTGAACGCTGTATGTGCGATAATAGCAGGGAATCCATCGTGGGATAGGGAAAGCAGTAACAATTTAAGACCATTCGTTGAAAACCTCTAACCACACAAATATTTAACAACCTCTAAAAACGTATTTCCACAGCTAAGCTGTCACCTTTAGCAGCTTTGGAGAGAGACTAACCCGACAAAGTTGGCCGATATGCTCTGGCCCGAAACCAGAACACAAACAGGGATGTGAAAGCTATACGTACTATGGCAGAAAAAAATTATGAGATAGGGAAAGAAACAATTTGATATCATTTAATGGATAGCTAGCATAAGAAGGTAAAATAGAGAACAACGAATAGTGAGATTAGCAAGGAATACGTCGTTAAGTCGACAAGGAAAAACAGCAATTGTAGACTTAGTCCCGTAATCTTTGTCAAGCAGGGTGATTGAGAGTAACCTCTTTTTGCCACCCACGTGGCGTTCATACTTTGGTAAACGCTTTATTTGGGATATCCACCAATATTGACGTACCGAGAGACCAAGAAAATGATAGTGTAAGGAGAAGAAGAAAAAAGAAGAACATGCTGCAGGATAGCTGTTTTCTACCGAATCCCTAATGCTTTTGATCAAGGGAGACTTCCCTCTATTTCCCTTTCGGTGACCCTGCCTATGATGAACGCTCTATTTGGGACATGCTGTATATCTGTATACCATAAAAACCATGTTAAGAAGCAGGTTAAGCGTTAATGGCACCGGCGAAAAGAAGCATCGCGCAGAGCAAGTACAAATTCTTGGTGTTCGTACACAGGCGAGAGGCCTAATTGGGCTCAGTAACAACCAGCACCCATTCAATTCAAATTCAATACTGATAGCTGGATGTAGCAGTGTCATTCGGCATGTCTGCGTAGGAGATGTTAATAACGCACGTACCGGTCTCCCGCCCGTCGTACTTTGCGCCTGCCATCTATTAATTTTTATAACTGTTCAAAACTTACGTACGTAAGTACGTTGACCTTTAACTGTGAGTGCACATACCTCGCGATCATACGTGAATACTACACACACTTTTAATAACACCTCGCGCTTTCTGTCAATCAAATGCAGCTGGGCGCCGATCCGCTGGCTTGCACCGAGCAACTTTATTAGATTTGTATCTCGGTTTGCAAACAGAACGTGTGGGAACTCGGCGAAATTGGCTTTTCATTGTCATTTTTAATTATGTTTCCATAGCGGCAGCGGCTGTAGCTCGGCTTTCGATATGTCGAACGAGGACATCGGAGTCGAACACTTTCGTTGTATGCAACATTTATCTCTTAGATATATTTTATTGTTCTCCTTGATTTCTGCATTTTCAAAAGATCCTTTACATAAGTTTGTAATAACACTAATTTCCGATTTTCGTGTTTTCCTCATAATTTATTATATTGGAAAGTATTGACTATTTTAGGTTATGTACTTCTTCATATTAATAATTTACCCAATGCATCAATTAATTTATGTTTAATAAATTTCAATACTAGCTCATTTCATAATTGGTAAAACACGAAACTAGACTCAAGTTGGAACATGTGCATTTATATTTGTTCTAGATTGTTTTGAATTAGTTCTTTCGTCCATAATCTAGTGTGTCCCAGGATTGATGTTACAAGAGGTGAGATGGTCTAAAAATTTTTGAATTATATTTTAAGGTTCTGGGATTCGGTCCTGCTTGGTTTGAAATGAATTTTAAGAATATTTTCAGTTTTTGAAAAACAAGTAGGCCTTGGCAGGGAAGCGAAAACTATTTCATTTTCAGGTAAACTACCCTTTTTGTTTATGAGACGGCAAAATTTTATTAAGAAAAGTTGTTCATCATGATAATTATGGCCCTATACAAAATTTCAGAAAGATTTGTCGACTTACAAAAAACCGTTATTTTTTAGAAAATTGTATTTTATTTTCAGGTAAACTACCCTTTTTGTTCAAGATACGGCAAAATTTTATTGAGTAAAGCTGTCCAGAATGAGAAATTATGGCCCTAGACAAAATTTCAGAAGGATCTGTCGACTTAGATTAAACCGTTATTTTTTAGATTAAACGCGTAGCGTAGCGCAGTTGGATAGGCGCTAGGCTTACATTAAGCAAGTCCTTGGCTCGAATCCCGCGGGGGCCGGCATTTTTATGGAGCTTTGGCAATTGGAATCGGGCTCGGTGAGAACATTCACACTTGGGCACCAAATTAACTGTGCTCTACTCAGAACCACAGACGTAAGAAATAGAGTAACAAGGTCAACACATCACCATTACACACACTTCACACAATGGTTGCTGCGCAAGCACTAAAGGCGCGCCCCAACTTTTGTATCCCGAATGCGGGGCAAGTTGAGCATTGTACCGCCAGATGCAAGCGTCTAAAGCACCAGTCTCTACACCGCAAGGTAAAATGAAGTTATCATACATACAAATTCTTTCGATCGTCAAAAAGTCGGTATTAAATGGGATTTTTTTTCATTTTCGATTTTTCAGTAAAATCCAAAAGATGTAATTTTTTGAAAATTAATCTATGTTTCAAGGAGACTTGATCGCGTGCTAGTTTTAGCGAATTGAACAATCTCAAGTCCACAAAACAACTTCGGCCAACATTTAATTTTTAAATTTTTGGAATATTTTTCAAAATTTCACGTACTAAGACTTAATTTCAAAATTCGATATTTTGTGAAAACTTTGAAGATCTATAATTGGAAAAAACAATAGAAAATGTTAATTATTTCTTTAGTTTTTTTTTAATTTACCGAAAAGTAATATTTTAGCATAATTGTTACTTTTTAGCAGAAATATTTTGAAACTATGTAAATGGCTTATAAACTTTCATATCCACCTCTATTAATAAATTACTTTCACAAAAATGCTGTAAATGTTCTTTTACAGTTGCCTGAATGAGTAGCTTTTGTTGTATTTTGCATTTAGATAGAAAATAACACTTTAAACAACTTTTCTTTATACAATTTTCGACCATCTTGGAATTTTTCGTAATTATAAAAAATTTAAAATTTGACAGATAACGGAAGTCACGTGACAACTTTGTAATCTTTTTTCAACTATCTCTGTTCGCGAGCGTTTGATTTTCCAAGAAAACATAAAAATGTTTCCCATTTGACACCAACTTTTGGCGATCACTGCATATACAACACTAGTCTTAACTTTTTTAAGAAGCTCTTTTGTACCAGGTTGTAGAAATTACGTTGTTTTCTGTTAACAGCTAATTTATGAACCCCAGTCAGTTCACAGCAACTTCCTCCATGTACTTCACGTTATAAAATGTCGAGACTTCATTATTTGGTATATGCCAATTTTAAATAGCACTTTAAACTCTCCAACACCTAACCGAGTTACATAATATTCCTAGTTACTGTTAAAATTTTGACTTGATTACGTTTTACATTATTACATTTATTATTATCTTTTGAAATATCAAACACAAATCCTTTTCATAAATACGTCACAACTTCCAACGACGTCCACAAATCCACGCATTATCGCTCTCCTCTGCACATCTAAAAATGCAATCTTCCTCATTTCTAGGGTACGCTTATGCAACTAAATTCTATTTAACATCTTTCTTTCTTACTTTTCTTCTGCTTTATACTTCAATTTCATTTCTGAATGCGGTAATGCATTAAACACCGACTTTCGGACCACCTTATAGCTAGAATTTGTAGCAAAAGTATTCAAGCATTTTCGATCCACGTTGGCTGTGAAAACAGTGCAATATGTGGTTTAGTATTGATTTTTGAAGCGTTCTTGTTTTTCAAGCAAGCGAAGCCGCTTGTAGTATTGTTTGCGGTCGCGCTTCCAGCGTTAGTAAGAGCGTTTCTTCTAATTCCACTCTTTGCTTATTAATTTTGGTTATTTAGGCTGGATTGCTCTGCACTTCTGCTCATCGAAATCGCTGCAAAGCGTCCTCCACATTAGGCCGAGGACAACGTTCGGTAAAAATGCTTTTGCGAGCTTATTTCAAGATCTATAATTGGAAAAAACAATAGAAAATGTTAATTATTTCTTTAGTTTTTTTTATTTACCGTAAAGTAATATTTTAGCATAATTGTTACTTTTTAGCAGAAATATTTTGAAACTATGTAAATGGCTTATAAACTTTCATATCCACCTCTATTAATAAATTACTTTCACAAAAATGCTGTAAATGTTCTTTTACAGTTGCCTGAATGAGTAGCTTTTGTTGTATTTTGCATTTAGATAGAAAATAACACTTTAAACAACTTTTCTTTATACAATTTTCGACTATCTTGGAATTTTTCGTAATTATAAAAAATTTAAAATTTGACAGATAACGGAAGTCACGTGACAACTTTGTAATCTTTTTTCAACTATCTCTGTTCGCGAGCGTTTGATTTTCCAAGAAAACATAAAAATGTTTCCCATTTGACACCAACTTTTGGCGATCACTGCATATACAACACTAGTCTTAGCTTTTTTAAGAAGCTCTTTTGTACCAGGTTGTAGAAATTACGTTGTTTTCTGTTAACAGCTAATTTATGAACCCCAGTCAGTTCACAGCAACTTCCTCCATGTACTTCACGTTATAAAATGTCGAGACTTCATTATTTGGTATATGCCAATTTTAAATAGCACTTTAAACTCTCCAACACCTAACCGAGTTACATAATATTCCTAGTTACTGTTAAAATTTTGACTTGATTACGTTTTACATTATTACATTTATTATTATCTTTTGAAATATCAAACACAAATCCTTTTCATAAATACGTCACAACTTCCAACGACGTCCACAAATCCACGCATTATCGCTCTCCTCTGCACATCTAAAAATGCAATCTTCCTCATTTCTAGGGTACGCTTATGCAACTAAATTCTATTTAACATCTTTCTTTCTTACTTTTCTTCTGCTTTATACAAGGTTTAACGCCCCGTTTCAATTTCATTTCTGAATGCGTTAATGCATTAAACACCGACTTTCGGACCACCTTATAGCTAGAATTTGTAGCAAAAGTATTCAAGCATTTTCGATCCACGTTGGCTGTGGAAACAGTGCAATATGTGGTTTAGTATTGATTTTTCGAAGCGTTCTTGTTTTTCAAGCAAGCGAAGCCGCTTGTAGTATTGTTTGCGGTCGCGCTTCCAGCGTTAGTAAGAGCGTTTCTTCTAATTCCACTCTTTGCTTATTAATTTTGGTTATTTAGGCTGGATTGCTCTGCACTTCTGCTCATCGAAATCGCTGCAAAGCGTCCTCCACATTAGGCCGAGGACAACGTTCGGTAAAAATGCTTTTGCGAGCTTATTTCAAGATCTATAATTGGAAAAAACAATAGAAAATGTTAATTATTTCTTTAGTTTTTTTTATTTACCGAAAAGTAATATTTTAGCATAATTGTTACTTTTTAGCAGAAATATTTTGAAACTATGTAAATGGCTTATAAACTTTCATATCCACCTCTATTAATAAATTACTTTCACAAAAATGCTGTAAATGTTCTTTTACAGTTGCCTGAATGAGTAGCTTTTGTTGTATTTTGCATTTAGATAGAAAATAACACTTTAAACAACTTTTCTTTATACAATTTTCGACTATCTTGGCATTTTTCGTAATTATAAAAAATTTAAAATTTGACAGATAACGGAAGTCACGTGAGAACTTTGTAATCTTTTTTCAACTATCTCTGTTCGCGAGCGTTTGATTTTCCAAGAAAACATAAAAATGTTTCCCATTTGACACCAACTTTTGGCGATCACTGCATATACAACACTAGTCTTAACTTTTTTAAGAAGCTCTTTTGTACCAGGTTGTAGAAATTACGTTGTTTTCTGTTAACAGCTAATTTATGAACCCCAGTCAGTTCACAGCAACTTCCTCCAGGTACTTCACGTTATAAAATGTCGAGACTTCGTTATTTGGTATATGCCAATTTTAAATAGCACTTTAAACTCTCCAACACCTAACCGAGTTACATAATATTCCTAATTACTGTTAAAATTTTGACTTGATTACATTTTACATTATTACATTTATTATTATCTTTTGAAATATCAAACACAAATCCTTTTCATAAATACGTCACAACTTCCAACGACGTCCACAAATCCACGCATTATCGCTCTCCTCTGCACATCTAAAAATGCAATCTTCCTCATTTCTAGGGTACGCTTATGCAACTAAATTCTATTTAACATCTTTCTTTCTTACTTTTCTTCTGCTTTATACAAGGTTTAACGCCCCGTTTCAATTTCATTTCTGAATGCGTTAATGCATTAAACACCGACTTTCGGACCACCTTATAGCTAGAATTTGTAGCAAAAGTATTCAAGCATTTTCGATCCACGTTGGCTGTGAAAACAGTGCAATATGTGGTTTAGTATTGATTTTTCGAAGCGTTCTTGTTTTTCAAGCAAGCGAAGCCGCTTGTAGTATTGTTTGCGGTCGCGCTTCCAGCGTTAGTAAGAGCGTTTCTTCTAATTCCACTCTTTGCTTATTAATTTTGGTTATTTAGGCTGGATTGCTCTGCACTTCTGCTCATCGAAATCGCTGAAAAGCGTCCTCCACATTAGGCCGAGGACAACGTTCGGTAAAAATGCTTTTGCGAGCTTATTTCACTTTCTAATATTTCAAATATTTAGGCCGTTTAGTTTGGGCTGAAATCCGTTTGGTTTGAACTGAAATTCGTTTAGTATGGACCAGAAACCACTTGTATTGGCTCACTTCACGAAGGCTTACATTCAGCATCCCGGAGCTAACGTTTTCAGCTTCCTGAATTCGCGTTTGTACGTATCTAGGAATATCCTTCCTTTTGGATGCTAGTTTATTTCGAGCGTCGACCTTGGAATTATGCAGTCAAGTTGGCGTTGATTCTTCGTAGAAGAATGCAATGCATCGGGATTTCCCTGCCGATCGCTGGAATTCATCTTTATTTAAACTGTAATTACATGCTCTTATCAACATCTATTTTCTTATCGTCAAATGCATAATGCCGCAATTTATATTAGTTCTGCTAAGATCTTAGCAAATCAAACTGAGCGAGTTTAATCAACCTTTTTGGCTCAATTGTTATTACCGCTAAGTGCGGGTATGTAAATAATTCAAAATTGCTGAAATAGCGTGTATATTATATTATCATTAATACGATTGTACAGGTGTTAGCCTGTATTTGTTAATTAAGCTATACTTAGAGAATTCTGAAATGCCATTTCGAGTTGAGGTTGTTAAAATGTTGTTTTGTTTGTTTTGTCCCGATATACCTGTATGTGTAAGTTGGGTGACGCCGACCCTGATTTAATTGTTTTGATATTAAATATATTTCGACTGTTATGGCTGTTTGTATTTGTTGTTTCCGCTTTACTACATTTAGTTTGAGGTATGCAGCGAAGCTTACAAGGTAGGTGTTGATCTATTTTGCTAGCTAGGTTCGTTTTATTTGTTGTGAATAACGACATGGCGCCCAATTATTTTATTAATCTACTGTTCAATTGTAAGAGCCCGAAGCATTTATTAGCCTGCTCCTTACACCACGCCATATTCTGCCGAGAGTTAAAAGAGCTAGCCGAAGCCTTGTCAACCCCTTCGTTTAAGGGTGGTACAAAGGTTTTTAATTACGGGTCATCCAGTTGTTTGCATATGCCTTTATTGCTTCGTTAATCTACCTGCGATTATGAGAACGTACAGAAAATGAATTGGCTCATTGTAGTTTGCCAATAAAAGAAACTATGTCTAGCCCCTTCTAGTTAAGATTTCCAATGTTATTATTATTTATCAATCATAATCCAAATAATATCATGTTAATAATAGTATATTGTGCAATGAGGGAGAGAAATGCTTTATTTTGCTGAGGTGCAATTTCTGACTCGAGGGCTTCGCAAAATAGCATTCTCTCCGAGTTGCATATACTATTTTTTTTAACGTTGCAGGAAGATTTAAAACAAAAAACCCGTTTTTTAAACGTTATTTATTGACATTTTAGTTACAATTATTTTAAAATTAGTAGCCCATGGTAAATTTTAAAGTTGGTGACACTGTAAGTCATTATGACAAGAGCTCACAATTATGTTAAATTCGAGATTATCAGGTTAGGTTTTGCGTCAGTTTTGACACAAACTGACGCAAAACCTAACCTGATAACCTCGAATTTGACATAATTGTTGTGTCAGTCATAATGAAAACTCCCTAGGGAAATGTGTGTCTTATTTAGTCTCTAGAGAGTAAATGTTTTACTTCTGTCACAATTTTGATGCTATAGAAACCGACTTCTACTCCCGGTCGTGGAAAAAATTGTATTATTGAGCAAGCAATTCTAAATAAGGTATCTATCCCTCCCTACCTTTTAATATAATGCATATACGGAAGCACAGAGCCATTGCAAGATATGACGATGTGCTGTCAAACAATACGTATGTTCTCTGATGGTTGTAATGCCGAATCTCGCTACTTGAACTTGCACTCAAAATGACATGCTATTTGGGAATAATTAGGTGATGCAACAATATAAAACCCCTTTCAAAGTAAAATGATCAATAGTAAAAAATATATTAGAATGTAATATGGGTTTATGAGGCTTTATTTCATTAATAAAATATTTAACACAAAACTTTTTATAGTTTAAACTTGTGGTCTCATAATTAGCAAGACATAGCCTATAGTAATTGCGCTTGAAATCGAATGCTCGTATTAATTTCGCTCAGAGAATTAAAAGTTACTTATTTTTCATAAATATTACCATTTTTCAAAGAATAAAGGTCTTGTATTTATCCCCTAACCATCGCTATTGTCTTTAAATGTATTAAAATTACTGTGAAGGTGCAATTTCAGTTATTATCTAATATTTCTAAGTAATAAACCAACGAGGAAACTAAAAATTAGAAGTACGGAAGAGCATAAATTAATTATTAATTTGATATTTCAAATCTCCTATGCTAAAATTTGAAAATCCGGTGTGATACACGCACACAACTTTCTTTTACACAGATCTTATAATTAGCCAAAAATTTGATTTTAAATTTTTAAGCATTTGTTAAAAGTTTACAGAAATTACAAATTCCACAGATACCGTACAAAATAGAGCGTTAGTTGAAGAGACAAATTTTCTCTAAAATTTGAAGCTGAATTCAAAATTGTAATAATATACCGGGTGTTCTATTTAAAATAGGCGTTAATAAAAAAATAGAAAAAACAAAAGACACCCATTTTAGAGGTATTCAACTGGAAAATCACCTATCTCACATCAATACACATTAAAAATGTAATAAAAATGTAACGTTTGAAAAAAATCGTTCGAGCTGTTTTTGAAAAAATCGAAAAAAAAACTGAAAAAGCACAAGATTAAACACTATACTTACGGTTATGCGATTTTCTTCAAAAACTTGCTGTTGCATCTAGATAGTACAAAAAAACGTATATATGAAGTTTCAACATCATACCTCTTGTCGTTTTTGAGATATTATGTCTCTCACACAGAGACAAGCACAGGCCAATGAACAAAAACATGTTTTTTTGGGTTCAGGGGACTCTGAAATGTGAAGATCCGTTGAAAACTCAATTTCGAATTTTTGGGGTGAATCCAATACTTCCTTTATAGTAAAAGGAAGTAAAAATAATACGCACTAAGCTTTACTTTCTTTAAAAAGACCGTAATTGCCACCAGAGGAAAGTTGACGATGCGTCATTTTACCTATTATTGACGCCGATCTTAAAAATTCTATAATTCCCATTCTCAGATTTTATACAGGGGTGAAAGATATGTATTTCTAACAGAAAGTTAGATAAAAAATTGCTTATATAAAATTTCTAGGTACGAAGGTAGTGCATATTGGTAAAATATTTCTGATAGTACAGGATGGCTCAAGAAGTGTGGTGAACCAAACTCTTTTTTAAATAGAACCCTCTATATTTAAGTAGATTCCTAGTTTGGCGTCGAAATACTAATAATTTTAATATCGAGTAGTATGGCTAACGTTAACTGTTTCGGAGATATTAAAAATTTTATATAAAAAATCCTGAATTTTTGGCGAAATTTAGAGTATAAAATAGTGTTTATCTACGACCACTACTAAAAGTAGGCCTTTTAGCGCTAGCTTGTTTCACCAAAAGTGATGTTTTATAGTTTAGCGTGGTTAAAGAAATCAGCTGTTTACTTTAAGCGCATCTGTGGTATAAAGTGAAGTGAGGTTATAAAACTACAATTTCGAACTGGAAGTGAAGTTGTAAAGTTATTCTAGTTGCTTCTTGCGTTACAGGTAAAGTGTTTTTGAAATAATTAAAGCGTTATGTAATGAATACAGTCAGCTCTGTAGTATTAATAATTACCTTTCGCAACTGACCTTGGCAGTACTGGCTGTGCAAATATTCGCCCGCGCACCAAGGGCTACTGTTTATTATGACATAAATTATAAGTGTCGTAGATGCAAACCTTTGTTAAATCGATATTTATGGATTAATAGCAGTAAAATTAAGGTCGTAGATAAAATATTGTATGCAACGCGTGCTAAAAGTCGTTTATGCACGAGGCACTTGTTGCATAAACAGCTATTCTGGGTATTAATGCTTATAATGTGTAGATTTAATAATTTATATTAGTGTATTTTAAAGCCACTTCTAATTTATATCACAAAATTTTACTGTTTTTCGGATATTCGAGTTTGAACATTGCAGACCATTTTAAGTCTTTTGTGGTGCTCTGTTTAAAGGATAACACACTTTGTTAAAATGCCAACTTAAACGCTGCAACTCTTCAAACATAACATGAAACCAGCTTTAGAAAATAGAAATCCAGTCATTGTTGTTACAAGAAGTAATAAATAACGAAAGCACGAGAAATGAATCAGTAAATTAAAGCTAGTATCAAATAGAATCGGATAAAAAAAGAAAAACGAATACACATGTTGACGTCGGTTGGCGTTTACCTATCGCCCCACCACCTACCAAATAGATTTTCACTGCCGATTTCTCGTATTTTAATGACGATTTCGACGTACTTCACTGCCGATTTAAAAAAAAGTTGTTTTAGTAACAATCGTACATTTAAATAATTTGCAAATCAATTATTTGGAAATTTTTTGACGTCATTCGGTACCTCTACATTACTTAATATAGAAATAATGGTTGAACCTGGACAAACAATAACACGTTCTGGGACACGATTTGTGTTGCATTGATATGCGAATTGAGGCACTTATTTGTTTTTTGATTAAATAAATATGGTGTACTGTCAAAAACAATTTTTTGCGCATGATTCGATTACATATGAAATAAGTCTAGTGAATCCGCCATCAATAGAAAGAGAAAAATAAGCTCTTTTCAACGGTTCTGTCCTTGATACGTTTCTTTAATATCAACGTTATAAAAACAAATAAAATTCTAAAATTAGATTTAAATTGCCCGTTACTTGATGTCCTAATAGCGTTTTTGTTCTAAATCAACTAATAATTTGTTTCATTGAGCAATATAAGATCTTGGTCTACAGCTCTTATTTAAATAGAATAATAATAATAATTGTTATTATTTATTTCTAACCATAAACTGTATTTCTCACTATTATCAAATTACAATACTGTGCATTGGTTTTTTGAACATACTGGTTTGTTGAAGACAATTGTACTAAATTATGTTTTTCTAATTCATGGTAACTAGGGCCTAAACATTAAGCAGGACTTGTTTAATTTTTGCCTGGACTAAAGTTTCGTTTAATAACAAATCACAGTTATTTAAACAAAATTGATTTGTTATACTTGCATGATTGAAAAAAATACAGATGTGCATATTGTTATAGAAGCGAAATATTTGAGTAACCTTAAGCATTTTTAATTTTTTAAATTACGGGCAGTTGAATTTATAACAGTGCAAATGTGCGGCAGCCAAAAGACGTGATGTTTGTGGTAAAATATGGTTAATTTTCTCATCTTCTGTAATGTGTAGCAACTCCGTTGTGTACCATCTGCTATTACTCGTAGTAGCTTACGTTGCCCTCATAGGCCTGAAAACGGCAGTTTTTGTAGACATCGGAAGTTCAGGTAAAACGTTACGACTAGCTGCTATGCGATTATCTTTCGGAGATGATTCCCAAACTATATATTTTCAAGCTGCAATTACCTATATAACATTTAACTACAAATTACTAAATTTGTTCATTATTATTTTTATATCCAATGTTTATTTTTCTGTTGACACTGAAAACTCGATATCATATAAGTAAGCTGTACGAACCAAGTACGGACTCAAAAAAAAACTGAGGGTATAGTTATTTTAATTAATTTCGCAAAGGGTACTCGGAAAAAGTTTGAGATTCCCTGCTCTAGAGGGTTGTGAAATTGTTTTTTTTCTATGTTGGCAGTAAAAGTGACATTGGCATTTACATCTGACAGTATATGGTTATAGTAGTAACGTAATTTTAACAAATGCAAACATTTCTGTTGAATAAATTCTATCAAGAATTTTGATTTTAATTAATTTGTTTCTAATTTTCTGAAATTGCACACATTATTATTTGTAGTATTAAGTGTTATTTTATTGAGAATTTGTATAATTGTGTCTATCATGTGTTAAGTTAAGAGGTATTAGGTATATAATTTGTTATTATTTTATCAAGAATTTTGATTTTAGTTTATTTGTTTTTTTTAATTTTCTGAAATTGCACTGTATTATTCTAATGTATTGCTTTAATTTGATAGGGGTTTTATCGGCTATGCCGTCTACACTAATGTAAAATAATAATAATAATAATAAAAATGTTAATAAGAAGCGACTACAGATTTTCATAGTGATTTCCTCCATTTTCCATGCACAGTGCCATTTTGTGTTCAGTATTAAACACTTTGTAAAAGTTACGTGAATCTGTGAAAATTGTATAGGTTATATTATAAAGTACCTACTTTTATTCGTACTCATCACTGCCAACATAAATTAACTATTAAAAAATGTAGCCCTCCATAGGATACAATTTTCGATCATACCGTATTTGTTAAAAGTTACATTAATAAAATATAAATCCAAGGAAAACCTAAACGAGAGAAAATAAACTGCTCAAGTACAGGTCTAAAGAGTAGCTTCAGCACTGCGAAGGTCACAGAGGCGTCGCAGAGCATGGCGACAATATGCAAAGATGTAGCCCTTGACCATAGCTTTCGATTGATACCCCATATGACCCATGTTGCCATTGAAAAATAAAGTGACCTTTGACATAGGTCGCCAACGGTTGACCTTTCGCCAAAACCAAATAGCGCATGAAGGTGCTCGGGACCTTAGCAACAACTTTGCCCCCTTTCAAAATTTCGATATCTGTAGCCGTTCGAAAGTTACAGGCGATCCAGACAGACACACGGACACACAGACAGACGGACAAAACGTTCGCAGAAGTACGCTGAAGCTACTAATAACGACAAAAGCTAATAAAAAATGACATATCACTCTTTGGTATGTTTAGGAAGTAAAGGAAAAACGTATTGTTGTTAAATAAGCAAACAAGATTAAGGTATAGTGACAAAAAAAATAAGATTAAGAAATAATACTTTTCTGTTATACTGTCGTAAAATTTCCCTTATCCAAATTTGACATGGGAAATACGAAATTTTATTTTCAAAATGTTGACGATACCCTAGCTATTTTTTTTTGACGTTACAAAAAACATTACATTTATATGTTCCTTACTATCATGTGAAATGCTATTTACACATCAATTCATTAGCTAGTAAAGACATTCTCATCCCTGACACGTTTTTTATGATGTCAATATCAAATTATGAAAAGATGTTGACGTGTAATCCTACTGTCGATGCAGTTTTTTACGGTAAATATCAAAGGTAAAATCAGATAATAAGCATTTTACAATATCTTCAAGAGTAACACATCTGTAATAGATCCTCTTATATTGCGACGTTAGTACCTGCACGAAATTCAATTTATGCATAAATCGGCGCTTGAATCACGTGCGCGCGGATTGAAGATAAACCAAACAACCCATCGATGCACGCAACCGCGTAAGGTAAAGCTCGGCGCATTCCCTCTCAACCCCCCTCCAGAAAATGACCCAGGTGGCGAGGCCTAGAAAGGTGTTAAACCAGGCTGCTTAATTTGGTGAAGAGACTTGGATTCAACAACCTGTCCAGCAGCTCTAACTGAATGAGCCATCAGCTCCTAAGCCCTGTGGGCATGCCCGAGGCTTCTGGTAGCAACGTGGCCTTGACCAGCCTGAAAAAACCGCCGAGTACTGTAAGAATACAGCCTTCCTTAGCTCCCAGGACCTTCCTGAACCCGCCTTGTCACCTGCATACGGTGTCAAAGAACAACCCTGAAACTGTTTCTTTGGTCGCCGTCACCCGGTATCAGCAAACACCTCCTTGAAATTGTTTTATGATGTATTTTTTTATCGCATATCTATTATCAGAATACAACATCCACGCCAGTCCTTAAACCAACCTTGCATCTCTTTGCAACGCCAATAAGACGCATCTGAACGCATCGATCATTAGGCAATAAGCGTAGGTTAACTCACCGCCAGAATTAATTAAGGGCAAGACCTAGTTGTACAAAGCGACTTTCCTGTCCGTTAGCGAGGTTTTAGAGTACCGTCAGAAGGAAGTTACGACTTTCGTTCAGACACCTGGAATTTCTCCGTGAGTCCAGTAAAGCGTCCTGACGCTCAGATTTTTAAAAAGTAAAAGCCAGACCGTCTGGCACCAGCACTGCCCGATTGACTCCCCGAGAAGAATCCCAATTAGAGTATTTGTCGAAATTTAGCAAAATTAGCTTGACACTAAACTTAAACCATCGCAGCCATTCGGTGCTGTTATCTTTAATTCCGGAATCACCCATTCCGAACTCCAGCGTGCAGTGCTATGCGAATATTTGGCGGCGATCGTTCCGAGGTTTACCAAGTATACCATACTCCATATGTGGGTGGCTGCAGATCTTCCAGGGACAGCTTTGCATTAATCCGGTCCGAATGCGTTTTTATTTATCTTAACATGTAAATACATTGCATAAATCAATTTTAGTTTAAGAATTAGAATGTAACACAAAGACAAATAGAACGTTTATAGTCCATATGTGAATATCTGAACTACCCTTACAGCAAGGTTAAATAAATTACCAAATTAATTAAGCGAAAATTATATCAGTCTAGCCAGGGGTGGCGAACCAATGGCACGCGTGCCATTGATGGCACGCGGCAAAATAATTTGGGCACGGCCTTAATTAAGGAATTTTTCGTCTACATTTGAAGTCATAGAAACAAAGTTCATTGTGTACCGGTGCCGGAACGGAAACAGACTGCGCGACAGAGATAGGTAGATTTCGCGCGAATTTCTGACCGAACGGATGGGAGTGAGCTAGCGCGGGCGACGCGGTGGGACGGCGAGAGGGGCGCTGTTACGCTTAGTTTGTAGTTCGCATGCAGTATTTGAAATAACTAGTTGGATTTTACTTTAAGCATTTATTTTGTAAGTTTTCCCCTGGATCGTTAGGCAGCCCTATTCACATTTATTTTTAAATATTGAATAAATTTTTCCCTGCGTAGCTAGGCAACCCTATTTTCATCTTGTGATAACACTTTTCAGCAAATTACAGCTATGTTGCTGTCAATTTAGACCACTCTGCATTCCAATAGTTTTTCTGGTGGTCCTTTTCCAATTTTTTGGAGATTTTGATAACCTGAGTTGAATTGCGTGTGATAGTATTTCTCGACCTTTTCCATCCCAGCCTTCGCTTGAATAAGTTGGTTGCCCCTCGGCTTTTCGTGCTTCACCAGCTTAATTATAGCTTGGTTCATTTGTGAGGGAGAATTTGGAAGCAACGAAAGCCCACTGAACGTTAGGATAATTGTTTATGGTTGCAATCCTTACGTTCACTACGCTCTTGCGGAATTTTGGGGCCCACTTTCGTTGTTTGCACGGCACTCCAGGCTGTCCGCCACCTCCAGGTTAGTCTTCTTCAGCTCCCGCCTTTTAGCTCGGTTATGTACCTAGGACTAGGAATATCTATTTTTAGCCTATTTCTACCTGGCATTATTTGATGGCACGTCATGGCTTCATTAACCACTTCTTTAGAAAAAATGGCACGCAGATCATTAAAGGTTCGCCACCCCTGGTCTAGACTCTAGAGTGTTGTGCATTGCCTTTACTAAAATCAATGCATTTATTTTTTTATAATACGTAATTCAGGAGAGTAACAGGTAACCATATACACACACTTTCTTTGACAATCTACCATCAAATCTTAATACCTTTTGTAACAGCATCCTATACTTTGATCAATGTAGTAATTTAAGAACATTAGAGATACAATACGAACACCTTTGGTGGTCGTCACCCCTGTTGAAAGATATTCTTCCCCTAAATTCAACGAGTTAGGCTGGCCAGATATCCAGGCTGAGGCCGAATAGGGCTCATACAAAATATTGTAAAACTGAAAAGGGCAAGAAACGTCGAAAAATAAGTGTATGTACTTTGATATTTACAGAAAAACACTTCTCTCAACATTAAGTATATACATATTATTTGCATACCCTTAAATTGATTTTTTATAGATGTTATGCTATTTACATAAATATGCGGCTACGAAATATTTACACGTGTGCTTACTTATGTTACTATATTTAACTGAACAAAATTATACTATAGTACATTTAGCTCTTCTTAAATGCTTTAAATTTTAAATTAGCTGCTTATGGTACCTAGGGAAACTGTAACATGTGTGCGTTCTAACAACTTTTTTCGTATAGTCTTATATGAAAACTTCAAAAATATATAAACTATTAATACCTATCATCACACACTGTTGGTATGAAAATATATTTGATAGTTGTTGCTTTGTTTTAGCGAACCCACAAGAATTTACTAATCCCTTGCGAAACAGCTATATTTCGACCAACAATTTAAAGGACTTAGTGGAACTTAAACAATAATCATATCTGACACTTGCATTTTTCACAGTAACGTAACCTACTTGTTTATAAAGAACTGCGAAAGTATTAGAAGCGGTTCAACAAAAACAGATTTTGATTGTTGTTCTTGCTCGTTTGGCTGATCAAGACCATATTTTCCTGATCTCTGCTCTCAATCCGCGACCCGCGACGAAAGAGAATGAACTTTTTGAATCTTTCTGCCGGATTTTAATCCAATCAGTTATTTTAGAATTGGATTGGATAAATCTAAAGCTGCCTAGTGTAAAAGTGATATAAGCAAAGCAATTGTATATGGGTATTTTCTTAAGTCGAGCACATACCGAGTAAATTTATAAACAACACTCTAATGCAAGATGAACTGGCCACTGGTGATTAGGCGCTAAGGATGATTTAAAACAGATAATGATTGAGGTAAGTAAAAGTAATAGAGCGATATAGGTTTTTTTCACGGACTTATAAAACTTTACAAATTAACACTAATTCACCTTGTATAAAATAATATTATGCGTGAATTATCTCTCATTGAGTCCTTTTAAATGAAATTGCAATCTTATTAAAAATAAGTCAGGTGCATAAATTAATTGCCGCTCAACATAGAGGCTAATTTAAAACCAGTAACAATACACATTTATATGGCGCCCAACGTGGGGCCGACTTCGTTGCAGTTACATGGCAATAAATTATTGTACCATTGATATAACAATCTAAGAGAAAAAAAGCCAATAAGGGATAAAACTAAAGACTGCGAACAAGAACGATTAGTAAGATAGGAGTATATTAAAAAATGTTGTTTTTTTTGTTTGTTATCTTCAAAATTAATTCCTGATTGAGCTCGTTGCAAACAAGCTTTTCATATTTAGAAGCTGATAATAGACGCATGAGATTATTGTCATTGCGAGATTAACAAAAACTCTAGTGGCTCAAGAAATGCAAAGGCAGTTCGTAAATGAATTAATTAAATCGAGCTACTAAAAGTGTCATCTTGTGCGGCAACCCGAAAGTGAACTTCTCGAACACGCTCGCTGCTGCCCAATAAGCGAAGCGCAAAGAACGAGTCAAAAGGTCCAAACAAAAGAATTTAGGAATATAAAAACCGAATCTTGGAACAAAAGCAGGCTTCTGTAAAAGCTCACCGTGAGGGCTTCACAAGTCACTTACTTTTCCTGAAAATTCTTTTATGCAAATTTGATCACTTAAGTTCCTCTTGCTCTGAGCGAATCTTTGCTGTAGCACTCTTTAAACAAGTACTTTTAGAAACATTCGGAAAGGACAGAGCAGAGCCTTTTATCCTCCCGCCTCGATGAGCGCATTGTATAGTTGTGTTAAATTGGCTAATCGTCGAAATATTGATATCCTGCGACTTCTGTGAGTTTTGAAGTAAAACTATCAGGTCTAAAGTCGACTGCGGATTAGAGTCAACAGATATTGCATTAGACAACAGAACTTTTATAAGGATTTCGCTGCATCACAATCAGACTTAGGACAAAATAGTTTCGAAACATATGTTTAAAAATTCTTAGTAGTATATATCGTAATGTAGTTAAGGGTCTTTAAACATTATTGTAGAATGTGAGACAGCAAGGAGACCGTAAGTAACGAGTAACGCAGTTTCAGTTTGTATTTTAATTACGACGTGTTACTGATATATTTTGTTCTACTTGTCAGGGGCTGGTCGCCATAGGGAGCTAAGGTGCCATGGCGCTGCCATAACAAACCAATCATTGAATTTTTGTTTTATTTTCAAATAATTTTTTTTGTACTAATTTTTCATAACTTTTTTTATTTTATTTCGTACACAGCCAACAGCCGTTAGGCCAAGTATAGGCGTCGCTGTACATTTTAAAGCTTAAAACAAACGACGAGTCTTTTTATTCCATCAGTATGAACTGTACGATTCTTGCTTTTATGGGCTCATTTGTGCCAGATAGAAGCGGCTCCCAGCTTGTCGACAGCTTCTTGACGGCAGCGGCTGTAGAGCGGCAAGACATAGGTCCACAGATTAGAATATTTTAACGTTTAATGACAGCCAAATCTGGCGTGTTAAGTTACTGTCATCGATATTTCAAATCTACGGGACTGATAAAGGAACGCTGCGCGTATGCCAAATATGCAATGGCCGTATTCAATTCCGACACAAGAGATATTGGAATTTCGCAAAATAACTAAATAACTGTGCTATTTATGATCTATTTGATTATACTGATAAGTTATTGGTTAATTGTCGCATATTTCAGGAAATTTTAGGGTAGTACTTAGAGCCACATTTCTTTTTAGATATACCAACCGTAGTTATTTTGTGAAAATTGTTTTGATTTTGCGTTGCGTTATGTAAAACCTCTGTATGATAACTTTAATTTCTGCCACTTCCTTGTGTACATTTTCTAACGGGCTAGTTTGTGTCGCTTTGGTATTTTAATTTCTTGTTTTGCATGGTAGTCATGTCTAGAAGTACATCAAACTTAATATTGGAGTTAACAACTAAATACTTGGTCTTCTTTAGTTTTTAAACTATTATTAGTTTACCATACTTCCGTCGACCGCGTTTATCCTATATAAAAGTTTATTTGCTTACACTTGAAACGAGACTGGACCTAGTTCCACCTAAGCTCACCGACAGCAGTTTTGTACCTTTGTATGTTGCAATATTGAAATGCAAGTAGATTTAACTTGGCACCAATAAGCGAATACATACAGCCGCGTAAACCCGCGCCTTTTTATGTACAGTGTTTTTAGGGCGATGCCGGAAGTGAGGTTTTGTTTAGTGCGAAATGACTATTGATGTCCGCATTCTGGGCAGAACAAGAGGTACACTCAGCGGGTGAGCAGTAATTTTGGTGAGCAGGTCGCTCGAGCGCACGGTAACATTTTGCAAGCAGCAAGCACAGTGCATTTGGTCTAAGCGTTAAAAAGTGTATCGGCTTCTAAAGTTTGTTGTCGAGGTCAACCCCGGCGCAATTCTTGCGATGCTAGTGAATCGTCAGTTTGAGTAAAAACTAGAAGTGACGTCAGCAAAGCGCCGCCACTTGAAAGAAGCGAGCGCCTCTTTTTCGAGCATCGCGGAAGTGTATAAACCAGGTGGTCAACAGCGGATGCGTGTCAGTGGACGCAGCACATGTTGGTGATATCCTACCATGTTGAGCATGCAATAATAGCCAGCGTTGAAGTTAATTGCGTCATAGCATGCCTCAGCACCTAGGGACGTTCTTGTCTAATTGAATCGATTGTTTGGGGAGGTACATTAGGTTGCGAGTCGGAACGTATTAGGGTACATTTATGATGGAGAAACGATAAGCAATAAGTGAGACAATAGAAACGAAGGGAAGGAAAATAACACCTTGTAATGTATATACTTGTTCATAGTATTCATGCTGGAAATGCGAGCTAAGCTAGGCTCACTCGGTGGTATTTTTCTTCGACTTGCTTTTATCGTCGCTCGAACATAAACGTACTCTTATATTATATTAAAAGGCCTAATAGCTATTTATGTGTATCGAAGTGGGCCTCGGCCATCCCTCGCCTGTAATTTTTGTATTCACACTTGAAGATATGAGCAAAGTTTGAAAATTTCTATGCTTTATTATTGTAATTAGATTTAATATTGGAAGTAGTATAATCGAAATGTTTTCAATGCCGGAACTGCGCTGGAAGTGTATTGTGAATTTTAATTTACGTGTGTGCTGCGATAAATGCCACCCAGGACTATCCGCGGGACGAAGGAAAATTTCAACTTTGAAGCATTTTTCATTGGCGTCTTCAAGTTCAGCTTTGGTTGCGAGCCGTCCAAGAGTAGGACCAGACGTGCTTGCAACTCCGAAGTGCATAATGCAAGTCGCCTTGAGGCGTGGCCTAAAAGAGCCTTGCTACATACAAGTAAAACTGTACAGTTTTACATTCTGCCAAAGTTTCTGTTGCTACTTTATGTATTACCGATGATATTGGCTCCGAAATCATTAATCAGTGTTACTCAAATATTACTGCAACAACACTTATTCTTCTTCTGGTAGACGAAAGCGAAAGGATCAAGGTTAAAGCCAGTTTGGCGACAACCAGTGTAAAATATGTCTTTATCGGCCTAGATGTTATGTATTTTTACTTTACGGTACCTATTTTTATAGTGCGTAATTCGTAAATCAAGACGACTTCGTAGCACAATGTCAAACTGTCACACTAATTTAACTAGTGGTTACCCCCTCGATACGAGAATTTGCACGAAAACAGCTTAGATTCACATCAATTGTACAGAAGATACCACTAACAAATATAATTAAAGCTAGCTGTTTGACCTGACCCATTTTGCAAATTTCATTAAATTCCTCACGAATAGGTGAAAGGGCTAACGAAACACCTTTTAAAATTAATTCTAGTGCTGCAGGAAACGAAACGATCTTATATTGTCCTTCCACCACAAAGCAAACATTGATTCAATCAATTAAACCCAACTCGTAGCCTTCCACCGAAATGGCAATTTTAAGCTTTTCTACGGGGTAATGATGACATTCCCGATAGACGTCAAAAGAGGTGTCGAAGTAAATCGAACGTCGGTGACGAGGACGTAGTGCGGGCCCCACTGGGATTGCTAGTGCAAAATCCATATAGGAAGTCCCTTGAAAGGCAATAAAATCCAACAATTTCGCAGAATATCATGAGACGCGATGTTTCGTATGTAGCCTTCATGATTGATCCGCTGCTTCAATCTCGGATAACTATATGTAGAGAGAGTACCAGCCCCCAGCCCCAGGCCTGCAAAGACTGCTTGATGGAATGTGTCGCCGCAATCAGCGGGGATCGTTGTTACACCCCTTACAGGACCGTTCGACCACATAAATAGGGGGATGCGTAAAAAACAATTGGGATTTTTATACGCGCTGAAGCGTTTGGTGTTATGGATTTTTCAAACTGTTAGTTCGAGGTGGCACCTTTGAAATAGTTCCATTTATTTATAGGCGAATGATGCCCATATGGATGTACATGCACCTTCTTGAATCTAAAAAACATGCAATAAAAAAACACTCAGAAGGTGCTAAAAGAGTCCGAGAAACCTTTACAGCTTCAATTTGCTAGTTCGTTAGACATTCTCTTGTTACTTCGAAATTCGTCTAAAAATGGTGTCCACTGAACACCCGATAGTTTATAAAAATAATTTCCCATTTTGAAATTAGAAAAATCTGCTAAGAGAGCTGGCGGTATTTAACCCTTAAGTAGTATGGCTTAAATCTCACACACTTAGAGTATGGCAGGGTCAAAATTGACCCCTATTTTTTTTGCATGCTAATGTTTTTGCTAAACGATATTCGACGTAAGGTACTGTAGATATACACTCTTGTAGCCCTTTTAAGAGCACAGAAAAAAAAAATGTGCATTTATAAATAATTTATTGACAAATATAAGGCAATATAGAAAAAACTGCTAAATCAACAATATCTTGTAAAAAACTTTTTTTTTTCTGATTCTTTCCTCGGATTTTGCCTTGGGGGTATCTCAGCTTGATCATTCTATATAAAAAAAATTATATAAGTATACAAAGAAAAAAAATGTCATTAACCTTTCGTACCTTGGGCTTCTTCACAATTTTGGCATGTAGTGATTGTTCTGCTATGATTTTTGCAGATGTGGTGACTGCAATTACTGCACAAAAGGCTTTCTTTTTTCTGGGAATATGGGCAGATGTAACATCTTCCTCTTTTGACGCCACGTGCCCCCCTAGCTTCATCAGGTTGGGGTTCTTTGACAGGTTCTGCCACATTAGCGATTCTACAAATAACACTGCGTAGTTCTTTAGGCATGAATTTCGCATAAACTCGGCGCATCAGTTGCTCTTGAATAAGATCACGCCCTAGGGTGGTCAGGAATTGTCTTCTCTCCATAGTTTTGTTTTGAGCAATGCCATTGAAAATTATATTGGAATTCACTCCTGCGATATCCATGATGCGAAACCATATAACCTGAGGCCAACGTCTTGTTCGTCTTCCAACTTTATAATTTGAACACTTTTGGTCAAGAGAGTCTACACCGCCTTTTGTTGAATTATAGAAATGTATAATTTCGGGCTTGTCATTATCACAAATGGTGTCAGTGTGGTGCATGGAAGATAAAAGTATAACGGCCCGATTTTTTTTTGGGACATAGGAAGCCAGAGTACAATCTTTAGTAAACCCAAACACAGATGACTTCTCAACTCGTTGTTTGTGTGGTAAGAATTGAGATGGAAGTTCACGTTTGTTTTTTCTCATAGTACCAACAAATGTGAGTTTGTGTTTTTGCAGTTCGGTGACTAGCTCCAAAGACGTGTACCAATTGTCAGCTGTGATATTCCTGTTGGAATTTGCTACTGGTGGAATAAGAGCAAGAACATCCAATGTGGGTACAGCTAGTTTTCTAGGATTACTTACATTTGTATTTTTACCCGTGTAGATAAAACCATTGAACAGATAGTGCGTCCTAGCATCACACAGGCATTGCATCTTTAGGCCATATTTATCTGGCTTGTCTTTCAGATACATTCTAAAGCTGCATCTGCCCCGAAATGCTATTAGCATTTCGTCTATAGTTAGGTATTCACCACAACTATAATTAGACTGGCAATTGATTATAAAAAGATTATAAATCTCAGATATGGCTGCAAGCTTGTCTCCGTTACTAATTCTTTCTAATCTAGTTGTCTTGTCATCAAACCGTAGGGCACAAAGTAAAAAAGTGAATCGTTGCAGAGACATAGTTGCCCGAAAAATATCTCGTCCCGTTCCGTCTGTGGCAAATAGGGATTTTAGGTCTTCATGATTGGATTTGAAAACCCCCGCCATATATAGAAGTCCCAGAAATGATATCAATTCAATCATGTCAACATGGTTCGTAAACTGACAAGAAAGGCTACGCAAATTATATTTTGCAGACATTTCCGTGATTTGTGCGTTAGTATTTTCTAGTAGAATTTTCAGAATATCTGCATCAATAAGACATTCCCAAGATTGCACTGGTGTAGATGGTTTTTTTAGGCGAGCTTCGCCTGTAACACCTGGCAAGTGAGTCACAATGTTGCTAGCACGTGTTTTACTGGGTGCTGGTGGTGTTGTTGCCCATTTATATTTATTTTTCCCGTAATAATATGTTTTCTTTTTTTCACTGTCACCGCCTTGATTCGCTTCATTATCACTCTCATCATCAGATTCGCTAGATATATCATCAAGCTCAACCTCTGAATTAGTATCGTGGTCGCTATGTTCGCTAGGACAGTCTGAGAACTCACCGTCATTGTCTAATCCATTATCCATTATGTCTTGAACAATTGCTTCATGTTCAGCCGGTGTTATACCTGTTCTGCTTCCACCAGCACCAGACATTTTAAAACTTTCACAATACACTCTTTATTACACTTACAGTATGGCAGGGTCAAAAATGACCCTAAGCTGTTGTTTACAGTACACAAGTTTAACAGAGAATGATCAAATTTAGTACATAAGTAGATGCCTACCTAACTAGAGAATACAGGGAAGCATAGCTGCTGCCATCTATATTTAGGTAGCGTAATCACAAATTCAAATTTTGTAGGGTCAAAATTGACCCCGTCATACTACTTAAGGGTTAAACAAAAGTCAATCCAAATGCAGTTAGCAGAACTGAAGTTCAGCAGTGGAAAACTACTTATTCCTATTTAAGGAAGGCTCAGGGTGAATAAAAAAGTTTCGGGTGTGTTTTACGATCGTGACGGCGGATATGGCGGGAAAACTTGGGAAACCTGCGTGCATGCAAAGCCATAGTATAGCGAAGTCCATTTATTCGCAGTACAAATTATTTATTAGCGCGATAGGTTGTCATCTACTTCGTACTGACAATCAAGAGTAATGGTCCTGAACTTCCTAACTTCACCAAAATTTTCTCTCAGGTTAAATGATAATTTACGACGACTTGCACTTAGTTTTATTCAGTTTGTAATTTAACTTCAATTCGTTAAAAACTGACAACAAAACTATAAATACCGTAGAAGAAGACGAAATGAATGCTGAGGCTATTATTTGGGTTGCATTCAAAAGTTATTATCGCAATGGAAATTTCTCCCATTCTTTTGTGACTTCAATCGGCTTGATGATATGGCAGACTGTTTGGTATTATCCCTTTATGCACAATTATTATTTTCCTCGAACCTTGGGTTAAGTGTAATATTTGTAACTGTGTAAATTCACCTTCAAATTTACAATGTGAAAAAACCATCAAGAAATAAGGAAACAGAGTAAAAAGGTCTAAAACGCCTAGAAGTAGTTGTTCAACCTATTGCTTCAACCATTAAGAGACAGTGTTAATAGTAAATCAGTCAATAAAACAGCTGTGCGTAGAGATATAATTAGAAGCGGATAATAAAAATGAACCAGCAGATGAAAAACGCATTATGTCTCTTGCTGCTCTACCCTAGATGGTTTTCCCTTTGAAGACTAACTTTTCCCTTCAGTTAAATTGATCTGAAGGATAAGTGGCACAGCAACTGGTCAAGAAAATACTTGTTATCCATAAGCTGGAGTTAACCGAAATGACCAGAACGATAGAATTTTATCTCTAACTGCAACATCGCTCATTACTTCAACCATTAAAAATAATACTAAGAGTAAATCAGTCAAGGGAACAATTGTGCTTAAACGGATGATTAGAAGGTGATAATGATAGTGAACCAGCAGATGAAAATACGCAGTTTCTACAATTTGTTAACAATGCTGAAGTTAGCTGAGATGTCTAGATTAATTTAATATTATACCTAACTGCAACAGCTCCTATTGCGTCAACTATTAGAAGATAATGTTAACCGCAGAACAGTCTACACAACAGTTGTATTAAAGAGATAGCTAGAATGTGAACAGGTGAATCAGCAGATTGTGTTGTGCGCTTAAATGACGTTCTCTTTGAAGGCTAGTCTTTCCCTTCAGTTAAGCTGATCTGAAGGCTAACTGGCCCAATAACTGTTGAACAAAATTGTTTGTATTTGTTAACCTTCAGCTGAAGTTAGCGGAGATTATGAAAATTGTATAATATTATTTATAATTGCAACATCATCATTAGAAATGAATGCTAACAGTAAATCAGTCAACAGAACAGTTGAGCTTAAAGAGATGGTTAAAAGGTGGTAATAATAGTGAATCAGCAGATGAAAATACGCACTCGACACAATTTTCTCTTCGTGGTGTTCCTTTAATGGTCTTGTCTGTGAACGTTAGTCTTTTTAGTTAGTTAAATTGATCGGAAGGCTAAATGGTACAACTACTGTTGTTCAACAAAATTGTCTTTATTTGTAAACCATAGACGGAGGTTAGCCGAGATGGTCAGAATGATATAATTTTACCTCTAACTGCAACATCGCCCATTGCTTCAACAATTAGAAAACAATGCTAATGGTAAATCAATGAAGGGACCAGTTTTGCTTAAAGAGACAATTAGAAAGTTATAATAATAGTGAATCAGCAGATGAAAATACGCAGTCGATACAATTTATCTTTGAAGGCTAGTCTTTTTCTCTTCACTTAAATGGAGCGGAAAGCACACTCACTGTTGTTCAACAAAATTGTCTTGATTTATTAATTATAAGCTGAAGTTAGTCGAGATGGCCAGAATTATATCATGTTATCTGTAACTGCAACATAACCCATTGCTTCAACCATTAGAAAACAATTCCAACAGTAAACCAGCCAACAGCAAAGTTGTGCTTAAAGAGATATTATTAGGTGATAGTAATAGTGAATCGGTAGATAAGAAAACGCCGAGGATACAATTATTCTTGATGTTTTGTACTTACTTGATCTTCTCTTTGAAAGCTAGTCTTTTTCCCTTCAGTTAAATTGATCTCTAGTATAAATGGCACAACTATTGTTCAACAGAATTGTCTATAATAGTTGTTAAATATATGCCGCAGTTAATCGAAATTACCAGAATGAGTTAATTTTATCTCGAACTGCACCAGCAGAGTTAGAGTTGAAGTTTATAATATAGTGTATCAGAGGATGAAGAAGTCTGTTTTGATAAAAAGGAAGAGTTGGTCTTAAAAGCCAATCGGAAGACAAAATCATGTACAATCAAGAAAACATTTCTTAAAAATGAACGAATGTCCGAATGTAACGGGCTTGTTCGTGTCACCTTGGTATTTAATAATCACGTTGGTATTTAACTATTATTCTGCTAGATATAGAACTAAACTTTCTTACATTTGTAATAATTAAATTAAAACGTATTGTGTATTTAAAACTTACAACGAATATTCCGCACGCTCGAATAGGAAAGTGCAAGCCAGCTGAATACTGATCCAGTATGCTGCATGCGACAGAGTGACGCCGCGACGCTTAAGTGCAATTTCGCGCTTTTAAATGCAGAAAGAGGCAGTCGCGCAGTAATAAGCGACTTGTGCGTGCGTCCAAGCAAAAGGGACGGCCACGCAAAGTATTAAAAAGTGCGACTAAGAGTTTCTGCGTGCGCCTGTGTTAACAGCAGTCTATGCCTCGGGATTCTTGAGCCGAAATACAACCTCGAGAGCAGATAACTACCTTAGGATCAACAACGAGGTACCGATAATTCTTCACCGCCGAAAGCCGCTTTGACAGCTTCAAAGGAGCAGTCGATCTCGTAAATGCACGAGATCACTTGGAGTAACTATAACTCAAGATTAGTTTCTATAAATAATCATACCAGCGAATTATGAAGGGATTGCAACAAATTACGCAATAGCTGCAACGAGCATTGCGCGTCCGAAAGCAGCGTACGTGGTTGCTGAATTAGCGATGTCATCATTCTGTTGACACATCGCGTCAGCTTATTTCAAGCTACTAGAGTCAGGGCCGCATTAAGTGAATTTGTATGCCGAATTTAAACATTATTAGCACTGTTGGATTTTTGACTTGGCATTGATAATTAATAAGTCATACCTAAACTTAAGGAGTGGATTTAAGCATGTAGATTCAGCATTAAGCTCGTGGACTGTTTCTTGCTATTGTTAATAGCGTATATGATATTTATATATTACCATTGTGTACCCATTTTTATGTATTTTCATGCCTGTATGTTCCTTTTACAGTGTATATGATTTAGGTAACAGCGGGCAGGCCGGAACTCTCTATATTCACATATGAGGTAAGACCGGATCTTGTGCTTCTTCGACTGAGCTAACTAGTAAAGAAAGGGCAAATTCAAATACATAGTAAAGTAGAGTGTAGGGCACGGGCACTACACGAAGTATCCACTACCTAAATCAATCGAAGGTATAAATGATACTGATTGTTGCAAGGATTAATTTATCATGATAATAGTGCACCAATTTTTTGAAAAGGGGAACATGTAAAGTAGCTTTGGATTTTTTATCTGAAGTTACATATTGGTACAAAATAATTTTGGATACATATTTGTTTCTGAAATGGGGTTCGTCTTAATTTTAGTTGATGGAAGACCAAATAATACAGCAGTTGTTGTTGCAAGAAACCCAATTTTTGGCTATATGCTGGAAATCAATGTGAATAAACAGAAAATTACTCAATCCTCACTCCAATTGTTATTGCCCTTCCTCTACATTGTACTTCTGGCGATTTTTCCTTGCAAAGGGGCGTCCTTTATTTAAAGTTTTAACATTTGTTTCGGGGAGAAGTGCGATTTAATAACACGAAGACAGGCGCGAAGCAACCAGCATTCAAATAATGAGATTTACAAAAAGCGTTTCAGCGGACCAGAAGAATGGGCACCCCGAGTTAAAAAGTTCCCGCAAAAACTTTCAAGCGAAAAACAATTGATCTGAACCAAGTACGTGCTATAAAGTTATTCAGTTAATGCCCCCGGGTGTCGCTCTTAAGCTTGATTTTTAATCCAGCTCCCTGGGCGGCCAAAGAAGCGGAACGTTCCTGAATGCAAGTCCCAACAAACGCGTCGCGTTATTCTGCAAGAAGACCTCTTTCACGCCCAGAACTCCATCGGCGGCTAAAACAAATTATTATTCCCGCTTTTTAAATATTTCCGACGGCGCCCGTCCTCGCAGGACGTTGTCTTATTCCGCTTAATTAAATTTGGTAAACCGCGGGAGGAGTGCGCCCGTGCCCCAATTTCGATTCTTAATGACGTTTAGTGAGCTTCCGGCTCGGCAAAAAGCAGTGCGCATTTGCAACCAGCGAGAGTATTTCGCTAATTGACAGGCAGAACATAAGTTTCGGTAAAGTAGGTGATGTATGGGGCCCTATTGACGGGTATGTAAAAAATACCCGCTCCACTCGCTAAACACCACTGATAAATTCTTATTGATAATACACTCGCTCTTTATCTTGAAACTGAACTTAATCAATTCATTAAAGGTGATACGAAGTTGCAATTTCTCAAGTTTTTGCGGCCAGCCCGGATTGCGGCTGTTTGTTACCAGAAGTCCCGTCCTCGAAAACTTGCATAAATCAAGCAGGCTGTGCAGCGTGCCGGCTGGAAAGGCATTTGTTTTAATTTACTGGTCCATGCTTTCGTTGCAACTGCAATTTCTCAAAAGTTGTGGAACTTCCTAAACTGGATGTAGCTACAAATCAAAACATTGAAACGTTCAGAGGTTGAAGCGGCAGTACTTTAAAGTTGTCAAAATTGCCGGTAGAAAATACGTACTGAATTACAGTGTGCCTGGTAATCGTGCTGATGGCTCAGCCTATATTGGTCCATTCCTGGACATAAGCCTCTCCAAGATTATCCGTTTTGTGCAATATCGGCCTAGTTTTTGTTGGTGACCTATTTAACATTATCAATACGTCATATTCTTTGATGTCTGCCAGTGCTCTTCTCCATTTGCCTTGGCCACCGTTTGATGACTTTATATGCCCATCGATTTGTATTCTGTCTTGCAACGTGTCCTGTCCACTACCATTTAAAAAAACAAAATTACCTGTAAAAACAATATATACTCAATTATACCGGTATAGATATAGTGATAGTAAAATCGCAGACAGCCGTGCCTCGGAGAACGTTAAGCCGTCGGTTCCGGGTGTCATTTTGGTGACAGCCGTAAGGTTATGTCAGAGGCGCTCGCGCAACCTGAAAACTCTGACACCAGGTTTCTTAACACAAGCCATACTCTGAGGGTCGCGTATTTACAAACATTTTTATTTAGGCTATTTTATTTCTAGGAAAGACAATGAAAACTCGTATTGTATAAGTAGATGTATTTGTATGTATTGTAGTAGTAAACAAATATAGCTCTTAAATGAAAGCTTTCGTTTGATTTGAATAGGTTGTAATCCGACACATTTTGCAGCTGTTAAGAATGCCGCGGGATGTAATAAATATCCCGGCGCATAACATAACAAGAGGCAAAAACTATATTCGATTTATTCCGGCTTAGGCGGATTTGGGAAACAAATAGCCGAAACCGCCAACTAATTTAGTTTAGAATTTATTAGGTTGCGATTTCAACCAAGAGAACACGTGTTGAGGGCAGTTCGAATAGGCCGTGAGAAATCCCAATTTAAAACTTGATTGAAAAGGGAATAAACCGTCGTGGGTTTAGGAAGGGCAACTACCAATTAACGCAGCGCCGCTCGGGTAACGAAATTTAGATGTTTTTGTCATTGGCTGGACACTCCGCGACCCGGAATGGAGGCATTTTCGTAAGTTGTATAAAACGCATCTGAATAGGACTGCAGAGGAGAAGAAAGCGAAGTTTGGTGCATGTGGTAGTTCTACGCGTAATACGGAGAACTACTACAACAGCTTATAACTTATTTAACTCTTACTTCACTTGGTACAGCGCAGCCCGACATTGCAGGTTTTTCCCTGTTAGTACGGCGGCGTGAGTATTAATTCTTTGCCTTTCTTACTTTACTAGGTAAAGCGTAGCCCGATGTTGAAGGGTTTTTTCCCTGTTAGTACGGGGGCGTGAGTATCAATTCATTGCCTTTCTTACTTCACTAGGTACAGCGCAGCCTGACATTGCAGGGTTTTTTGCCTGTTAGTACGGCGGCGTGAGTACCAATTCTTACTTCACTTAACACTGCCCGACACCGCAGTAACCAGACGCGGACTGGCAGCCAGCCTCTCTTGCCGCTAGGCGAGCTACCAACCAACATCCGACGTTATTTTCATGCTTCGGAAAATACCGCAGTAATTGTAAAAGTATATAATACATTTACACGTGGTCCTAATAAAGAATAGTAGATCTCCATGACGTTGTTCTCTTTCGGTGTGAGAACCGAAGGTCTCCGGCTCCTATACGACCTGAGTAGAGTTAGTCCAAGTACCACCGTTTAGGCTTATCATCTGTAACCCCGCCGAAGCACTTCGCCGTAACCAGGAAACATACACAACTTAGGTACATACACAAATTAAAGCCAAACAGGGCGTGTACCGATACAAAAAAATATACTGTGAATAGTAATAGAACAAATAATACGATTTAAGTACTGTTGGATAAATTCTGACCTAAATCCTGATGAAGAAATTAAAATTAGAATAGAAGTGGCAAGAAACACATTCCTCAAGTATAAATCTATGCTTTGAAACAATCACCTGCAACTCACGCTTAAAATGAGTTTGTTAAGAGTTACATTTGATCGACGTTACTGTATGGTATGGAAGCTTGGACGCTGAAAAGGGCAATCACGAAGATCGACGTCTTCGAAATGTGGTTGTATTGGGGGAATCCTGAAAACTTACTTGGTCAGTTTTTGTCGGCGACTTGTTTAATATCATCAATGCGTCATCTTCTTTGATGTCTGCCAACGCTCTTCTTCACGTGCCTTGGTCTCCATCTGATAACTTTGGATGCCCATCGATTTGTATTCTGTCTTGCAACATGTCGTGTCCACTGCCATTTCATAAAAGTTGTCAAAATTACTTGTAGAAACAACGTATACTCGACTACAGTTTGAATGGCAATCGCGCTTCTGGCTGTAGGTCCACTACTGGAGATACGCTTGTCCATGATTTTGATTTTTGCACTAGTATGTTTCAGTTCTGGCGTGACTTGTTTAACATCATCATGTGTGCCAACGCTCATCTTCATTTGCGTCGGTCTGCATCTTACAATTCTGCCTGCCCATCGATATGCATTCCGTATTGCAAGATGTCCTGCCCATTGTCATTTCAAAACTTGTCAAAATTGCATGTAGAAGCTATACTGGGTGCTGACTTGCGCGACGCACCATAGGAATTTGCATAGTAAATTCTTTATGTTCAATTATTTGCTCCCCTAATTATTTTAGAGCTAAAGTGTAAATACATTTTTTGTAGAGACAAAAATACTGCATCTATTCATACTATTGCTAACAATTTATAATTTTCCATAACCGAATGCAAAAAATCAAACTAGCATTTTTACAAAAATCAGTTATGCCATGGAATTATTGAAACAAGCCAGTGCCAACGCAAGTGCGTGCGGGGCGATCATCCAGTCACTGCCGTCAAAAGATTGAATTTATTGTTGTCTTTCTTGTTTTGGTGTAAGTTCTGAACCTCATTATTGTACCTACAATTATTTAATAACGTGCCTGTAGTTTTAAACTTAAAATAAATCAGTCTTTTAATGGTTGTACTGTTTGGAATTTGCCGATACGGATATTTTACAATAAACAAGGAGCTTAGTTAACGAACGTCCACCATACTCGTAAAACCATTTTTGTTATGGACAAGGTCTAGGTACCTTAGAGACATTAAGCTGAACATAATTAATAATGAAACATCAATGACAAACAAACAAACAACACATATTGTCACTCCGCACGCATTTGCGTTGGCATTGGCTTGTTTCAATAATTACATGGCATCACTGATTTTTGTGCAGTATTTTTGTCTCTACAAAAAATGTATTTACACTTTAGCTCTAAAATAATTAGGGGAGCAAATAATTGAACATAAAGAATTTACTATGCAAATTCCTATGGTGCGTCGCGCAAGTCAGCACCCGGTATATACTCAACTATCGTCTTAATGGTAATCCGCCGAGCTTCTGTTGGTTCACTGCTGGACATAGACTTTTTTTAACAATTTCCACACATTTAGCTAATATATTTTATCAGTGAAGTATACAGCTGTCATATTACCTTATTTAAACAACAGGTAAACAACTGAAGACAGAATTAGTAATGCAGCAGAAGTAGCAATCGCTTCTAGTGCAGCACTTTTAGGAGCGGTAAAATTTGGTTAAAAAAACTATCGCCAAAGAAAACTTATGATTACGGCTTCTGGGTAGTTCGAAAATACCAGTGGACTGAATTTGATTCTGAAGAACATGAATTTAGAGTAGAGACATATATTATACAATTATTGACTTTGTTTATTAAAATTAAACATAAGGAAATTTGCATATGAAGACGTTGTTCCCGTTTTGATTTCTTTGAAAATTTTACCAACGCAACTCATACAGGTCGATTGACGAGAGCCGGTATTTTTAAGCAGCAGCATCTAAATGCTCTAGAAGATACTTTTGGATCCGAATATATTTATATCGCCGAATGTCTCAATATCTTAGCTCATATTTTCATAATGAAAATATCGGCCACGGTCTATCGCTACATGATATACCGGGTGACAATGAGACCAGGACCATGTCTTCTTTACTTATTCACAGATTTGGATGAAACTTGTTAAAAGGATATTCAACATAATTTCGGATTGAGAGACAGATATAATCAAAATGGGCGACTTCCGGTTTAACTGGAGAAGTCACAAACGACTGCCGGGATTGGACCGTGTCATCATTGAGGTCGGACAACTTCAACCTTTCGCCCACTTTGGTAAGGGGCTTCACCAGGAGAAAATCGAAAGAGCACGGTAACTCAACGTGTAAAGGCGCCTTTCTCTTTTCGATCGTTAGAAGAATTTCGCCTCTGGTGTGGTTTACACGTTGAGTTACCGTGCTCTTTTGCTTTTCCTCCTGATGAAGCCCCTTACGAGAGTAGGCGAAACGTTGAGTTCTTCGACCTCAATGATGACACGGTCCAATTCTGGAAGTTGTTTGTTACTTAATGACAATGGCCGTGGTATTACAAAAACTATTTTAAAAGTCTCTCCGAGATTACCATCACCTTTTATTATTATTTTTATTATGCTTGTTCTTCCGTGTGATAATTCCATGACATTTTAATTTGTTGGAAGTTATATGTTCTAATGTATTTTGTAATGTATGTCTTCATTTATTTGTTAAAATCTTTGTAATCTTCTATACCTCTTCTATCATTCTATCATTTTTAGTGTTTCTAAACATAATTTATAGTTTTCCTTCGTTTCTTGTGAGCACGTCGGTTTGACGGATATTCCTAGTCTCCCTTGATATTTTCTCCTTTAATACATCAATGCTTTGTGTTTTCAAGTATTATACTCTGCTTTCCAGTCCCTATTGATAGTACTCTTTGAACAATTGATATAGGCTGCAAATAGTACAAGCTTATTTTTCGATCAGGAAATTTGATTTATTTTTAATTATGTAACGTATGCACAATCACAAAAATATGTAGGTATAAAATCATTATAGGCGACTTTACTTAGGATTGGGCACACGACACATGCGAGGGGATATGTTGGAAAATTTTGTAAGTGACTAAGAGATGTATTGTCTATACACGTATCAAAAAACCACCCGAAAGAAAATGGAAAGTTTATACACCAAAACCAAACATGAGGTAAATTACATTTTCTCTAATAATTGCAGCCTATATCGATGCGTTTGTTATCTAAACCAACTTAACACCAGCAATCACCAAAAAACAGTGCACTCACTCATGCTTCCCCAACTATCAGCCATAGACTGGTATTTATACTTGCCATAATCCTCTACAGGCGCTCTTTTTTATGGCTACGTATGCATTACTCCTTGTGTTCTGTGTTATCTATTGTATGTATTCCAACCGTGGTATTTTTCTGACATTTTTCCCCTCTAGTCTTTCCTCTAAAATGGTTTTCAAGATACCGTATCTTTCTAGTGCGATGAACTTTTTTCTGTTACTTTATCTGTTTTCTTAGGATGGTATTTTTGCCTTTTTGTCATAACACTTCTTGGTTCGACGGCCCAGCTTATTTTCATTAATCGTCGGAAAACACATTTCTAGCTCTCTCTACAGTTTCAAGCTTCACAACCATACAGCAGTCAACTCCATATGTCTGTCTGTACGAATTCATTTCTGGCTTCTTTCAAAAAGGTATTCTAATAGAAAGGTCTTTCCACTTACGCAATTCTACTTTAAATTTCTCTGTCGCTTTTTTATCTGATCATATGATATTATATAAGTATACAAATGCCTGGACTTATTGTGGATGCAACCTAATAATATTTAAATATTGTCTACATTATATTTTCTGGTTATCACGGTTTTCGTCTTCTTCATTGTATATGTTTATATTATAGCCTCTCGTAAATGTTTCTGCCATTTCATTTATAACAGGTTTTTAACCCGTTATACCTCAGCTCAAAATAATAATTAATAACCCTCTAATATACTTTAAATCGTAAAGTTTGATAACTATATAATTTTTGTTAACATTTATTAATTGTGAAGCTGATCGTTCTATACGTTTCGCATGATATTACATTTTACTTCTTGGGTATCAGGATTATTTGCACAATGCTCTGGTCAATTGCAGCTTTAAGCATGGATTATAAATACAGCTTATTTTACTGTGTATTTTAGAAAATAGTTCCTCCATTTCTCGTCTGTTTCCATTCTTTTGTATCATATAAATTGCTCTCTCCGACTAATAGTTTCCCACCTTCCTTATTTTTGAGTTTGTGTCGCTTTTGATTATTTTATGTTCATTATACAAGCATTTCATTAGTTATCATTCTATGTTTGGCGTAGGCCTTCCCTTTCAGCCTATCCAGTTCTTTACTTCTTCAGCAAAACAACGATTTTTGGGCTATGATGTAGCAAAAGCCTTTGTAATGGCTCACAGATGTCATAATCCTTCGAATTACGAGGTGTTTGTAAATATTATCAAAAGTTTATTAATAATTATTCAGAGCTAACATTACCTGCAACATCCGGGACTGCTTCATTGAGCGGAAGACACGCAAGTAAGGGCTTGCCAAATTCTAGAACGTAAGGCAATGGATAGTACCACATAAAAAAAGTTTTCAAACTTTGGACCGCTTTGACTTCATTAGCAATCACGTCCGTTTATTACATGGAAGTGAAAAGAGAGAATAATTTAGTAATCAAGCTGTCAATCATTATGTAAAACTAGGTTTTTAAAGCGAAGTGCTAGTTTGAATCACAGATCTTGGAAGAGAATCTAAATGCTGTATCCAGGAATCATAATTTCCAGGAAATCTATTTTAACATAAAATTATAGGAAATTGCCTTAAAATAAAAACTTAAACGGTACTAAGAATCATTTTAAAAACAAATGTAAGGCCAAGAAAAACGATTTGAGTTGCAAAATAGATGTATATTCAAATATTCATTATTACCTACAAAACCTAAGAGTGACTGGTCGCAGGAGCATCTTGTATTTCATTTTTTAACAGGAATAAATCACAACACTGAAGATGTTTAAGCAAAGGTATACTGTACAAAACGCACTTTTTCCCATTTTCTTCATTATACATATACTAAAAGGGTAGCTTAATTAGTTTATACATACTTCTATATATTTCGTTATGATGTTGAGTGAGAATGAGAGAGAATGAAAAACATTTACTTTCAGCCCATGAAAAAATAGCGCGAGTTTGAGCAAAGAAGAGCTTAACTCCACGCGGTATTGATAAGGAACATTTTGTCAGTGTCAGTAAACCGATAAATACATATTGAACAAACAGGCTGAACATACAAAATACAAGCTCGAGCATACATGAATTTGAAGCCTGATTGATATGTAGCGAAAGAGGCTATAAATATTCGGTCTCGTGCCTAATATTAGCATAAAGGACAAAGTAACTGTTTACACCTCGCGATTGATATGCGACCGGAAGTGTGCGTTATGTGAGTGTGTGTGATATGTAATATCAACGCCGATCTGCTTACCAGTGGCGTTACCGCAGGAATTTTTCGATACTGCTATCAATGTGATGGACAAAATTTTTAATCAAAACAGTAGAAGATCTGTTGACGTGTTAATGTGATTGATATCGGGTTTGTCGAACTTGTAATCGTTTAAATTATGCCGGATATTACAAAATTGAACAATTGATTTTGGAAGCGAATGGGCGACATCAAAAACACTAGCTTTAATAGTAATACACTACAAACCAAAGTTCAGATCTAAGCGAGTGGGACCAATGGAAACGGAAGCTATTTACTACACAGGAAACTAAAATATTTTTAACAAAAAGTAGAACTCGTTTTCTGCCCTTATTATATGGAGATGGTAGTTAAATATCATTCATTTATTTATTATCTATAATCTCTTTTACCCTCCGGTGGCGAGGACCATTCATACCTCGCGGAAAGTGCAACGAAGGCAATGGGTCGCACGTGACTTAGATTACGCTACACTCATCTAAACATACTACACACTCAGAAATCCTAAACCTACCTTACAGCTAACTTAACTAATGAGTTCAAATCCATTACCGCTCCAAGAAAATTCTCGGTTATGACCAGATTTGAACCCATGTCCTCCTGGTTGCTTAGCAGACTGCTAATCTACTCAACCATCCAGGTGGCCCCTACAAAATAATTCGTAGTTCAAGCATATTTCATAGGTTACTTTACAAATTTATTTTTAACACTTAATTTTTGTGATATCTCTAACTTTTTCCACCAGTTTATTTCAGAGGACACGATTAAATAGCTGTTAACGAGTACGTAGAGGACTAAATAATTTGGGAGAATAAATAACTATGGTTCACGTTCAGAATGCTTTCAGAACATGTTTTGGATGAAGAAGGAGCTTTATTTGTAATAATTATTTTTTTTAAAATCGCATTCCAAAAGTATTTTGTCGTTTATAATTTGGAACTATATTTAAGGGGAAATACGAAGTTAGGAATGGGTAGGTAAATAGCTATTTATGCGACAAGTGCTAAAAGTTGAGGTTTATACACGAGACATGAAAATTATGAAACGAAGCCGAAGGCTGAGTTTCATAACATGTCTCGTGCATAAACCACTTTTAGCACGAGTTGCATACAATATTTTTTCTACGACCTTAAATTTACTGTTAGTAATCCATAAATGTCGATTTAACCAAGGTTTGCATCTACGACAGTTATAATTTATGTCATAATGAACAGTAGCCTTGACGCGTAGGTGAATGTCCGCGGAGCCAGTACTGTATTCATCATATAATGCTTTAATTGTTTAAAAAACACTTTACCTCTAATGCAAAAAGTAACTAGAATAACTTTGCAACTTCACTTCAAGTTCGAAATTGTGGTTTATAACCTCACTTCATTTTATACCACACATGCGCTAAATGTAAACAGCTGATCTCTTTAAACACGCTAAATTATAAAACGTCACTTTTAGTGAAACAAGCTAGTGCTAAAAGGCCTACTTTTAGTAGTGGTCGTAGAAAATAGCTATTTATGCAACAAGTGCTAAAAGTTGACGTTTATGCACGAGACATGAAAATTATGAAACGAAGCACGCGTTGCATACAATATTTTATCTACCACCTTAATTTTACTGTTATTAACTTAATCCATAAGTATCGATTTAACGAAGGTTTGCATCTACGACACTTCTAATGTATGTCATAATAAACAGTAGGCCAAGCCGCGCGGGCGAATGTTTGCGAATGACAGTGGTCGCGGTCAGTTACGAAATGTAATTATTAATACTCCACATCTGACTGTATTCATTACATAACGCTTTAATTATTTCAAAAACACTACCTGTAACGCAAGAAGCAACTAGAATAACTTTACAACTTCACTTCCAGTTCGAAATTGTAGTTTTATAACCTCACTTCACTTTTAGCACATGGGCTAAAAGTAAACAGCTGATTTCTTTAACCACGGTAGACTATAAAACGTCACTTTTAGTGAAACAAGCTAGCGCTAAAAGGCCTACTTTTAGTGGTGGTCGTAGATAAATTAAATTATTTAAGAAGTAAGTATGGTTTTATTTTAATAATATTGTAAATGATTCTTAACACAGTAAAAAGTGTACATGTGAGGAATCTTTAAAATAATTATTCTAAATAAAGCTATTATTTGGACGTATATATTTACTAGATTTGAAGCGCATGACGTAGGTGGCCTTACACTAATTAAAATAATTTTAGCATTTTTAAATTTGAATAGTAAATAGAAACACTCACAGAAGAAAAACAAGGTTTGCTAAATCGAATAACGGTTGTACGAAATAGGCAAAAATATCAAAATGTTTTTGATAATACTGAAACAGTAAAAGGAAGTACTTCGTAATGTGAAATACATTCATCATCACAGTCGGTCGGATTTGAAACCTGCGCGGAATCCGATTGCTAGTCAACTTACGTGCTCGGGTACGAACGTTACGAAACATACGAACCTACCGTTGTATTATGAGGGACACGGTCACGAACTAAGAAAGTGTTCCCAATCGTGTGCAAATTGCGCCCGATCGGTGATGATCAAAACGTGATAACGCAGTAACAAATAAAAAATATTTATTACACGTACATACAGTTTTCGATGTCGTGTCTATTACGTATGTTTTTATTGGATGTTTCGCAGAGCTGGTTTAGTTTTCTTCTTTTTTTCGCGGTATAGTAACATCTCTTTCTAACATTTTCTTTTTGTATTTTTAATATTTCGTAAGCGATTTTCCCGCCTGCAGGAATGTGTTTAGCAGCTTTACAATGTTGTTCTTCTTCTCATGTGCGGCACAACTACTCTTGCGCATACAGATACGAGAAATAATTTTCTTCCCTTGTGCTTTTTGTTGTTCCATTCGGGATAAAAATTTGCCCATACAACATAAGCTGATATACCTCTCATGGTAAAAGATTAATAGAAAAAGGGAATGGCCAACGATTCGTTCTACTTTTGCCAATATACCAGTTGATCGAGGATATCGACATTACATGTTATATTATACAAGATTATTTTGAAATTCTTATAGTCATCTTTTTCACAGTTATTTGTATTGATAGCTTTTTTGCGTTTCTTTGATACGTAGCACATCAAATTTGCATTTTGGGTAATTTCAAAAATCGATGATTTTTCTTCACGCTAGTTATTATACAAACGTTTTGATGGCATACACTGTATAAATGGATATCGTTCTTGAAAGGGCACCAGTTGCTCATCTACCGTAACATTTTCACCAGGAAGGTAGTTTTTTCTCAAATTTTGATTTATCTTGTACCAGTTTGTCCGTTTTGCTTCTTGGTGGTCATATTTTCTTCTAGGCAAATCTTGTAAAGCTCAATGAAAATTGGAAGCGTTTCAACCACATACTATTGTCTATAAAGATCTACCAATAAAGTTTTACATAATCGGCCATCGATACTTGTAACTAGGAGGTTTAAGTATACCTATAAGCGCAGGTAGTAGCGCTGTCAAAAATTAAAAAAAAAATTACAAAGGGTTTTACGATTTACCGAAAAATTGGTTTTAAATGAACCGGTTAACCAGTTTCTAAACAGGCTTAAGAACAAATGTATAGATTTAAGGAGCTTAAATACGGAAACATAAATTGGTTCTACTTATAAAAGTGGAAAATATACAATTTTCTTTGTATCAAGAACAGACTTTTGAATCGGTTAATTAATCGAATAAACCTTTTTATAAATCGATTTTAAACCGTTTTGTAAATCAGTTTTTCAAACGGGTCATAAACCGGCTAATGAAAAAACCACGGCCAAGCAAAAATCGGTTAACCGCCAAACCGTTTTTTATTCGCACTAGTAGGTAACAGCTAATTTATACTAAAAATGCTTAGGATACTATTCAAACTATATTATAATATCAGTTTCTATAAAATAAAAGATTCAAAACAAAGTAGACAATGCGCAACCACATTATGCGACAGCATTTAGTTGGTTTATTCTGCATTCCGTTTTTACGCCGCTACACCGTACCTCGAACCGTAACTGAAGCTACTGATTGGTAATTTAAGTTTAGTGTCGTTGCTTTTTCCTTCGTCTTTTGGACGAGTGAAGTAAAAAGGAATTACATTTAGTAGCTAGGAATGGTATAGATTATTATAAATAAAACTTCGCCTTCATCTGGAAGATATTGTAAAACTACTGTGCACCTGAACATTATTATCTACTTATTCATTGTTTTATATATTTATTCACAACTTTGTGTACGTTTCCTGTAACATTTAAACAATTTACAGGTTATAAACGAATTAGGAAATTTTTAGTGGGCGAACAACGCTTTTGAATACTTAACATCTACAAACAAAATAAAATTCCCCTTGCATTCTTTTCTCTATAGTTATTGCTAACTCTCTCTTATTTTATCTTTGAAATAAAGTTAGAGATTATAAACGAATAAAACCATTTTAGCATGTGAAAAATCCTTTAAAATAGTTATAAGTAAAATTTCCTTTTCACCTCATGTGCATCCGAACAATGTCTACTAGTATTCTTAAATAATTTATTACTGTGTATATTGATACATTCATTCACCACTTATGATACACAATACTTTCAAAATATCTGTTGAAACAAGGAGAATTTTATTTGTACATTTTAATAATATAACTATATGTGTACTGTAAAGTGCTATAGGTAATCCTTTATAATCTGTAGCAGTGTTTAAAATTTAGGAAAATATACAAACAGCTTTGAATGAATACCCTACTAAATAATTTAAGGCAGTAGTTTTAAAATATATTTTAAACAAAGAAAAAGTTTTATTTGTAATAATTTTGTTATTCATTTATAATCTGTATTTTTTTGAAAAAATAAACAAAAACTGTTGAAAAGGGGTACTTTGAAAATTAAATTGTATAATTATATGGTTCAGATGCACGATGGCTTCCTAACGCTTCACAGCGCAAGGGGAGTTTCAGTTCCAATTTGTTAGCATTTTCAAGGATTCTTCACACTGAAAAGTGTTTAAAGTTTAAAGCAAACGTAGAAAAAGTACACAGTAGTTTTATTTGCAATAATTACTTTTGTAGCGAAAGCATGGATACGCGTAACGTCCACGAATTACTCCGCGTAAGGCCTACAAATGCGGCGTAGGCTATCATAAATGGTGAAAAAATCACGCCAGGCTGTGGAGCCTACATCAGCTGGTAATAATTTTGGATGTTACATTACGAGCAACTAGGTGAGTAGTGTCGTAAACTGAGTAATTCGTGTGGCGAATGACAACTCACATCCGCAATTATAGTGTAAAAATCTGGGAACTGCAGGGAATCCGGGACCACACAGCAGGTAGCGTTCAACCCTCTTGAGCCACAAAGGATTATTGCGCAAAGGGGTGGTCCTTATTTATGAAATTCAACATGTGAGTAGTCCCACTCCCTTATTTTTTCTTTTCATACATATATATATATATATATATAGCTCAGAAAAATCTTGGACAAATCAAATGATGGGAAAGCGTGCCTCACGTACGTCGAAATATATCTAAAATGCTAAAAATTCCATAAAATACGTATTGTCTTTGTGTAGCCGTAAAATATTGTTTAGGTTTCGCTGTGTATTTAGATATACAAATAATCTAACTACCCTTTTTGTTGTACCGCGCCTGTTGAGAATTAGTAATAGATGCTCTATCGAGGGTGGCGCAGTGCGCACTTGCCTAGTTACTCAATAGCGTACTAGCAGTGAGGAGTACATAATTTAATCTGCTTAAAAATGGCTGACAAGCGCAAATTATGAACTAATAAATACTTAATAGAAAGTAAAACTACACAAATTAATGGTAGTAAGTTACTATCCACTAGACAAGTGTTGCAAGTTTTTTTTATAACCTTCGGTGTGTAAATTTAACGGTTCGAGTAAGTACACGCCTTGCGAAGAAACGGTTATTTTTTGGAAAAAATGTATAATTCTCTTAAGAGAACTACAACATTGTATTTATTAAGTAATATATTAGAAATGAAAAAAAATGCAAAAAATTCTATTAAAAAGGGTGATATCCGGATAAATAAAGTGAATGGTTTTACTGAAAAATTAGATGGTCTTTTTGACATTTCTTATGCCAATGCTTTCTCGACAATTAAAATAGCAGAAGATAGAGAGTTTCTAATATAATAATAATAAAATCGTCTTTATTTTCAAATACATATGTTACTGTTGGAAACTTCTCAGTTGTGTAGGTGAAGTTTAGCTAAAGCTATACTTAAACATAACCTTCTAAACTGATTGCAAAGACAGAAAGGAAGACCAAAATATATATGGCAAGGATGGACTCGAAACTTTAAAAAAAAAGAGAAAAGATGATTATAAAGGCCCGAAAAAGAACACGAGAGATATCAAGAAAAAGCTAATCAAGGTAGATGCAGCGAAACTGCATATAAGTTTTATTTTCATTTGAGCGAGAGATAATAGTTATTTACTATACAAGTAGTCTTATGTGAATATAACCCACTAGAGAAAAAGTTTGGCTAATTTTCTTGCGTGGGTAATACTACGTAACACGACGCGTGCAGGTCATGTTATCCACATCTCGCAATAAACTCAGAAAAAGCATAAATACCAAAAAATTTGTTTGAAATCGCAGTACCCGTTTGTTTTAATCTTTTCAGTTGCCAGGTGACATCAGAACACAGATAGCATTAAACATTATTGTATAAACTAAAACTCACTAGTTCAGTTATGGAAATCAAAGTCACTTGTATGTAATAATGATATTGCGATTGTTAAAATCGCCATAGTTTATTGAGAGGTACTGGATAAATTAAATTTCCAGTTCAATCATTTATTGCAGTTGACTGATGTAAATATAAAAGCTGAAGATAATTTAATAACCTTTGAAGTGGAATAATGTGATGAACTCGATCTTTAAAAAATTAAAAATAATGCTAGACGCATTTATTACTCCTAGACTTTAGTTACAATGGGCAGATGTAAAATAAGCCATAGATATTCTATTCATATTTTGGTAATAGTTGCACTCGGTCATCTTATTGATGAATTGGTCATCAAAAAACCTTCAATGTGCAGCATTTTTCCAGTGATTAAACATTTCGTACGAGTCCTTGAAAAGTGATCTTCATACTTGTTCCAAAAGGACTGTTGGAGGAGTTTAACAGCGTTTTAACTAAGAAAGAGGATTGAAAGTAGTTTATGTTACAACTAGTAAAGGACTACCGTAAGAAATTTTCAGACTAGCAAAAGGGCTTTAATCCAACGTGATTTTAGATTTTATTTTTTTGAAGTTTTCATGAACCCATGAATTCTTTGTATTGTTGCCCTGTTGAATAGCAATGTATTGCGTATCTTTGCTGTATATTTTAATAAATTTATAAACATGTGATAATATATTGTAATAGCTGCACGTTGCGGTGCTATTTATTTTACTCAATCTAATTAACTCGTATAAATCAATGACTATTTAAGCTTCTGTGATTTTATTTTTGTATTGAAATATATTTTTGTTTAGATAAATTAATATAAGATATATGCCGTTTTATAGAATGTTCTATTTAAGTTTATTTTTCTTTTGCTAGCTCTATAAGAACGATCACTTTTAACTCAAGTTAGGTTCATGCATTATCAAATCATTATTTGTGATAGTTGATCAATAGCAAGGAAATTATTAAAAAATATGACATTTCTACTACTGTCAAAGTCAAAAATTCATAAAAATGAAAAGTCAATCAAATAATATCTGTTACACATGGTATTATTTCAAATATCGATTAAAGTAAGTAGTTATTTCAAATATGTAATTCACTCAGTATTAAGGATTTATTTGTTTGAGATTTATTTAACATATAAGCTCACTGAAGCACTTCCCACAGGCTGTCAATCGAAACAACTTGTGTTGTTTCGATTGACCGCCTTCTGATCCTTCAGAAACCTTGGTAAAACAAGTATTCCTGTAACAGCTACCGTTGGTCACCTCCTCTACAACTCCAATGCAGACTCCACTACTGCTAAAATCCAAGTCCACAGGAACCGCCCCTCCTTGTAACATCCACCAAGCTAGTAGCAATCCAAACTGCCTTCACCTCCAATTTAAGCTCCCTGTGTTTAGAAATCTCCTTACTTCCAACAGTGATAATAATATTCTATCCAATTATTATAGAATAATTGCGACTTCCCACAAGACCTCGATGCTCCCTATGTCAAGATCCAACTCAGAACTGAGATGTAGAAATCCACATGGGTAAAAGCTTTTTCAAGTCCAACAGTACATTCACATGTAGTGTGCATCCAATTCCAGCCCAATCGTAGATTTATTCACATGACAGTACTCACATGAAGTTCCTATTCAAACAGAATACCTATTAGTGACTGTTTTGCAGTTTATCCAAATCCTCTGCAGATTTATTTATTTCATGAAGACTATTTACCATTATTTACGGTTCTTATTCTTATTTATACCATTTTTTACTTTACTTATTCAGTCTGTTTATTAAAATTCGTTTATTCTCTGTTTCTTTAATTTTACTTTATCACGCCCTTTAATACACCATCCAGAAAGTAAATACCATTTTAATAAATGGTTTTTATTATTAAAATTTGCTTTTATTCAAATTTGCTTTTATTCAAAATACATGTTACAAATTCAGAAAAAAATCGTTGTTATTTTAATTCCAATTTTACCTAGCAATACATAATATACCAAATTTTGTTACAAGCTAATACTCCTGGATATAATAAAATATAATTTATTTATTTCAGACATTCCATAATTGACTTTTTCAAATAATCATTTGAGTCTGCCTTTCACTTTCATTCAAGCTATCTTATAACTTATTCATTATTATCATTTAATATGAATTATAATCTGATATTACTAACCAACTATCTCAACCAAATCAATTCACATGCCAGAACCTTTCTTATAAAATATTGACCAACTTAACAGTATTTGTATCCAATCTTCAATTCATTAAACAAATCTCAAATATTTATGTTGTTCTTTTAATACATAAATCCACCCTTTTACTTTCTTAATTAGTCTTTCAAAAATAATCTCATACATAGAAAGATTTTAATACATAATTAGTAATAGCATATCAACTCTGCTAACCATTACAATATATTTGTTTTTTAATTTTTCTATAGGTCTTCAAAGCAAGGTCACTATGACACATCTTACGGTTATCCAATTGGTTTTAAATATTACAAGGAGTTTTATTTTTCGATTTGGAAAAATTTTAGAAGGTGAGAACGTCGGAATTTAAAAAGAAATCTATATAAATAAGTACCACCCTACTGCGCAAGAATCGGGGCAAGCTTATTGACCGCCTACAGGTAAAACGGTCTGGTAATAAAACCCTAAAAAATAACCTAACGCCGGGCCAAGAACGTCCACCAGGCCACCGGCAAGCAGTAAACAACCCTCCACTTACGCTACTGGGATGCTATATAAAGAGGTACACGGAAGTGCCGTGGCTCATTAATCTCATTCATTCATTACAGTTATTCGGTTTACAGCCTCCGGTATTCCATGTGTACCCTGTCCAGAGCGCGTGAACTGTTAGGGCATATTTTTTTTTAAATCGCGCGCTTATATGGTTAATTGTATATCTTGTTACATGTATGTGTATATGTGTGTAATCGTTAGTAAATTTTATTTAATTAAGTAAAGTGTTATTACTTCAAAATTCTCAGGGTGTTAACACTTGCGGAGCAGCAGCAGCCAAACTTTAAGGAATTCTTCACATGGTAAAAACGTTTTATGCGGTTTTCTTCTGTAATTATTGGGTTCATTTATTTCATTTTCGCTCCCGTTAAGATACCTACAGCTTCTCTTTATAATGAAGACAAACGATGCACAGACGAAATATAGCCACAGGAAATTGTGTAGGAATGGAATGATATAATATATCGATGTGAGGTCTGTATAAGCTCCTAAAATGTAACTGTTTACATATTTTAAATATTTAATAGATGCAACGTAAAAATCAGGGACAGCTGTTTTGCATAAACCATTCTGAAACTGATGACTGCATTTCTCATTTTATTCGGAATGTCGTTTCGATCTGAATCCGTGAAAACAAGACTTGTTTTATTTGCTAACAGTGTAAGGTGCACGCATAGAGACGCAATAAATCAGACGGTGTGGGCCTAAGCACCGATCCCTGTGGTACATCAAATTTTTTGAGTTTATCGAAACGTATCTTTCATAAAGGTATGGACGAAATAGAACGGTTATTCTGATTAAAATTTTACGTTTCTCATTTACTTATTGTTATATCTTCAAGGAGAGCCCTAGTTAAAACCGATTTCCCATTTTTTTGTGAACTGATACAATGTTACTAGCACTCATATAAATATTTCTTTGAATAATCAGTGTGAAAGGTATCATTTCCTATATGAGAATGAATTCTGAATACGAGCAAAGGTGAGTGCTTTAAATTGCGAGTGCAGGCAAAGATTTTAGCTTCGAACATTATCTTTCTTTAACAGTAAAAAAATCTTTAGAAATTATGTTGGAAGAATTAAATTCTACCACGGAAGTAAAAACATATTTGACCGGTTTACTGTGCTATTTTCTTTCGCTTCCTCCTCTTAGAAATCGTTTAAGACGTCCAAAACTTACAGCAAACGCGATCTGTTGTGGCCGAACCGGAAAGCGTCCTCGGCGAGATGTCTGTTAATTTCCGGGCTTCCTATTAACCGCATTCGATGCCTGCAAGAGCCCCTACAAACTAATTGATTTTGTCCGCGGCGGCCGCAATGGCAAAAACGCTTACATCTGGCCATTTTTCTCGATTTTATGTCTCTCTTGACTGTTCGTTAGTTACACGAGTTACACGTTTTATTGCCTGTGTCTTATTTATCTCCGCGATAAATTACGCCGGCGATGGGGTAAAAATTAGCTTTGATGATTGTAATTAGGGCGCTTGAGGACGACAGTTTAATTGCAGCTCCGTGATTGTACTTTTATATGGAATGGAGAAATTGATGCTACTGCGTACGACAGCGATTTGTGACCAACCTTATATTAAGTAGGCGATTGGCTTTTAATCGAAGTGTTAGTTTAGTGCATTGAAATCAGGCTTCATCGTGTTAGAGGCTATGAAATTAATTTTAGAATTGTGTTTAAAATTGCTGTACGCTTCCATTTAATATTCCACGCATGACGACGCTTCCGCTACATCTTCAAATAATGTTCAATGGCTTACACGAGTGCCTTTCCTCCTAGGAGATTCCAGCAGTGGTCATTCCTAAACTGCCGGAAGGCGTCATGAATATGCAGGGATTCAACGTGATTGATAAATGTATTAGCTTTTTCAGCGGAGCTCGCGGGACATTGTAATAACCGGTCTACATTAATTGTGATGTTTGTATAAGTTATAGTGCTTTCAGTTGCTGATGTTAATAAATTTATTTTAACAATACGCATAATACCCGCCGCCAGGCGGGAAATTGATGACTCCAACTGAAATTTGTTGAATCATTTTACCACGCATTGAAAAATTAAATCAATAAATTGTCCAGTACTCGTACACCTTTTTTTTTAATTTGAACCTCTTAGAAGCTGCAGATGATTGGTTCTAAAATAATACGAGACTAAGGGATGCAAAGGGTGAAATAATTTATCTGCAGAGCAGGAAGTGCCTAGGACACAGGTGATCATAAGGTGTGCAGTAAAAATGGTAAGGAATGGTCTAAACTGAAAAATAACAAAATCGTAAGGAAATACCAAACAATCGTGCTTAGTATTACCCCTCTCGTGACTATAGCTTTGAATTTCTTAGCATCAAAGGTTGTACCTTTTTTTTTAATCATTGCCCAGCAATAATGTAGATCAATTGCAGCAATTGTTTATTCAGCACTATTTTTATGCACTTCGGAAAGATGGCTTGCAAAATAATAAGGAACCATTTAGTTGCTATAGAGTAGTGGTCTAGAAACGCGAAAATGACAACTACAAGACAAACTGGCGCTTTGCAAAGATATTTTTTGAAATATTTATTGCAACATATGAAAAGCTATTGATCAACAACATTGTTACTAACAAGAAATGTTGCATTTAGAAAATTTCTCCCTTATCTCAAAATAATCCCAGACAGAAGTTTAATCTTTCTTTCGCAAGTCTCTTTCAGTGATTTAGAAACTATAGTCCATTTACTAAAGGAAAAAAGTTCTAACTTCGTTGACTCAAAACCGATTTTGATTTTTTTTTTTATTATTTCGGAAAAAGTTTATAGAAAAGTTCCCCATAGGTGAGAAGGTGTGCTTCTTATTTTTTCAATTGTTATTAACAAATAAGTATTTTTTAATATATTCTTAATTAAAAATTTATAACTCCTTTATTTATTTAAACCATTGCCTGACATTTGATAACATAAGGTTTTTGGGTTCACAGATTACGAATCTGGCCTCAAAATTGGTCGAAAAACAAAAATGGCGTCTACAAAATGGCGTCGAAGGTCTAATATTTTATTTCATTTTTTTAAATTTTTGTTAGATGTCTAGGGGTTTTTGAGGTTGCTGATTACGAATTTGACATTAAAACTCAACTACAATCAAAAATGGCGCATCCAAAATGGCAAAAAAGCGTATTTTTTAAATTTGTACTTTATTTCTTACCTATATAGGGTTTTAGGGGTTGCTGATCTCATATTTTACGTTAAAATTTATCAAAAATTAAAAATAACGTCTTGAAAGCGGCAAAATAGCTTCATTTTTGAATTTCGCGCATTTCCTCATATCTAGGAGTTTTGGACATAGTGATTATAAATATAGCATTAAAAGGTTAATTTTGATTCTGTACGATTATTATTACTATTATTTAATAAACATATATACAAATAAAATTCTAAATTGTTAAATTAACTCAAATTTAAATAAGTAGATTAAATACATTTAAATATAGCATATGAATACATATAAATTCCAACGCCTAAAAATGTGTTTTCTACGACCTCTTTGTACAATTTGTAAAAGATATTACTGAATTAAAAGATTTTTCTGTTTGTGACGGAGGAACGTTATTACATATAAACAAATGGCAAGTTGTTCAACAGTATGGTGCAATGTTAGATATATTAATTTTATTGTACGTAATTATGGAAAAAAAGCAATCGTTTTTTTCGATTATCAGAAACTAGAATAAAATCTGCTGAAAGGGACCAAAGTCTAAAAACGAAAACTGCACCAGATGTTCGATTTGAAGGAGACAGGTTTTTAAAGTTGTATCAAGAAAAATTTCTTACAAATGTCTTTCATGCTGTTTTATTGATATTTTAAAAGAAACTTTAGCTGCAAATAATATCCCTGCTCTCAAGCTGAAAGTGATGCTGATCGGTTAATAGTTACAACAGCTCTCAATGCATCAAATAAAAATGTAGTCGTAGTATCAGAGGATATAGACGTATTACTTATATTAACAGCTTTAGTTTCCCCTAGATAGAGATATATATTGTTTAAAACCTACCACAAATAAAGAAAATAAAAAAATATCTTCTTCTAAAAGCCTGTAATTTGCGCATCCCAATTGTAGTGCGCATGTTCTTTCTGTACATGCTTTAACTGGATGAGGCACAACTTCGGGATGTTTTAACAGAGGAAAGAATCTTCTTCTTCTTCTTCAGGTGCTTATCCGATTTCGTATGTTTTCGATCAACACGGCTATCTTCACTTTATTAGTTGCAATTCTAGATAACTCATTGGATGATTTCCCATACCACGCCCTTAGGTTTTGCAACCAAGATATTCTTCTGTGTCCTGGTCCACGTTTGCCATATATCTTGCCTTGTATCATGGATTGTAGTAGGGTGTACTCTCCAGAACTGCAATATTCCCCGGTATAACCACATTTCAAAGGCTTCGATTTTTTTGTGATTGTTTCGTTAAGTGTCCAGGACTCGACCCCATAGAGCAAGATGGGAAAAATGTAGCATCTTAGCATGCGAGTTTTGCTGTCAAGGTGCAGATGATGGCTTTTGAATATATTTTAATATATATTGAAGATATATAAGCATGAGGAAGACGAATAGGACCGGCACCTTATTAAAGATCCACATGGATAAGTCCTAGTAAATGAAGCAATGGCTATGTTCAGGAAAGAATAAATTTGCCAAAATATTTGAAAATAGCAGTGATTTACAAAAGGCTGCAAAAATTTATATAAAAAAGCTGGTATAAAATGTATGTTTGCAATGTATGGTGCAAAGAAAAGTGACTGCTTAAACTCTTACAGGAATGTTTAATTGATTGAACGTCTTTTATTATTCATATACCGCAAGGTAAATGAGGTTACAGACAATACAATACATAGGTACATATTTTAAATAAGAACATTTTGAATTTTAGGTTTGACTCTTTTATTAAGGCGTCTACTAAAAAAGCAGTGTTAATTTAGTAGGATTGTGCCCTACGATGGATTCAGCGGAACAACATTTAAGCGCCTGTATTTGCAAACACAGTTGTGGCTGGGAAACCAAGATATTTCAACGGAATATTGGGGTTGGAAATATGACACAGGAAAGTGTTTTCCAATCCTAATGACACAAGAACAAGCTCCACAAAACATCTTAATTTTTTTCCAACTACAAAACTAGTTGCGGTACAGCTTCTGGGTGTAGGAAAAGCGGCCTTTATTGCTCAGTGGCTTGCGGTGAATGTGGCGGAAATAGTTGCCTTAATTCACGACTCGCAGTGTCAATGGAAGAAGCAGAGAACGAAGAAATTAGCACAAAATATTTTTTTTTTGCTTTTAAATGCATCTTGGGTTAATTTTAATAAATCAATAAAATATAGTATCTTTAATACTCATTTAACTCTTCTATCATTTGTTTCCACCATTTTTCAGGCATCGTTTTCCATTTTTGATAAATTTTAACATAAAATTTGGCATCAGCGACCCAAAAAACCCCTAGGTATATTAGAAATTAAAAAAAATTTACCCTTTTCCTCCATTTTGCATCCGCCATTTTTTATTTTAGTTGAGTTTTAATGTCAAATTCGTAATCAACGACCCCAAAACCTCCCAGACATATAATAAAATTTTTAAAAAAAATTAGGCCTATGACGCCATTTTGTTTTTAGACCCATTTTGAGGTCAGATTCGTAATCTGCGATCCCAAAAACCTAATGTTATCAAATTTCAGGCAATTGTTTAAATAAATAAAATAGTTATATTTTTTTTTAATTAAGAGTATATAAAAAAAACACTTACTTGTTAACAACAATTGAAAAAATAAAAAGCACACTTTCTCACCTGTGGGGAACTTTTCTATAAACTTTTCCCGAAATAATAAAAAAAATCTTCAAAATCGGTTTTGAGTCAACGAAGTTAGAACTTTGGCAATTTTTAGCGTTTAGAAAATGGACTACTATATTGCTTATAAAAATGTGGACAGTTAAATATGTTGCACATTTAAAAATTCGCCCCATAAAGTATCGCTCACCACAACTGCGATTTTCAAAAATATTATTATCACCAATGTTGCATTGGAAGATAACCGCTTATAATAATCCTAGCAACACGAGTTTCATCCTTCCGCCAGCTTTGTGGACCTGAGTTTGTTGCCGACAGTAAAAATGTCACGTTTCATAAATGTTGCTATCATTAACATCATTTTTAAACGCACACTAACAACTCGTCTCTTCTGGTGACTTTACAAAATTTATAGATATCATCGTAAAGCTCCTAATTCTAGGAGCTGTTTTTTATTTCGTCATCACAGATACCGCTCAGATCTGGTATTTTTAATATCTTTGTTTTTCACTTACATTCTGGCTTTTCTATCTACGAGCTCAATTTATTTTCATTGACATAATGGACTTGCATCTACTGCAAGGACTGCCTTGCACCGTCGTCAGCAACGTCTGCTAGTTATGCTACACGCATACCGCCAACATCTTCATATTTCTTAGCCCAAACTTCTTGTGATGGCCACATTTATTTTATAAAGGACACTTTTTCTGGGCACATACCAGTATTTATTTGTAATAGAATTGAATTTTTATATTTTGAGCTTGATTTTAAAGATGGTCTTTTTAATTCAAAATTTTTATGCACACACACTTGTTATTGTTATTTATTTATCTCCAAAACCTTGGAAATCAAATATCAAAACTTACAGATTCCTACTTTTCAAACATTGTGACGGTTAGCTAAACATGTCATGTTTTAGTTTATCTTGTTCTCAAATTGTACCTGTCTCCAATTATTATGTATGATTGTGCAACAATAACCCTTGTATACAACAAATATGTAAGAAAAAAACTTATGTTTTGTTCTTTCTAATAACATTTACTTTTGCAGATAAAAACTGACTAATATAACGACTTACTTCAAAATTACAGTCATCGACCAAATTTGCATTACATTTGCAATCAACGAAGGGACAATTAGCTGGTATTGTTTACAATTTCACATGTAATTGAATTAATAACTATGATTCTTTCTGACTGATCTTTGTTTCATCAATGGACATTCAAATTTTCCGAAGAAACTGTCGGTCCCATTGTATAAAATAGAATTTTTAATGATAAAACGGTACTGCTGGACTTAATATCCTTTTTATTTGTATTATAATTAAGCTGCATGTTAATTATATTTTATTTAAAATGCTTTGTCATTTTAAGACCATACAATACATATGTACTGTGTGTTCAAAAAGAAATTACGCAAGGGTTGATGGCCATGGAAACTTAAAGTAATGCAAACAGCAAGCTTTAGAATTCATTAACTGTCGTTGTTGTCGTCATAAATTTATATTTTAATTTACTATGGAAATTCTAAAGTTTGCCGTTCCGAAAGCTTGCTATTGACATTAGTTTTGCCTTTCATGGCCAACCGTTATGAAATTTCGTTTTGAACACATGGTACATATGTATTGGTCAGTGGTCATGGCAACTTTTACAAGTTCATTTTACCAAAAGTATTGCCTATTACGGTGCCGCTTTTAAAATATCTCCACTAGAAGGGGCACTTCTAGAAATGATGCCTACTAAAAATGTCTCTTGTAACGGAAGCCGCTTTCAAAATGTTGCCTGTAAAAACGTTTTGAAGACCGCCATACCGCCAACCGTAGAATTTTAATGTCTTCAAGTTACGACAACGCTTGAAATGATATTCTCTTTCTATAAACGGTGGAGAGTAAGACAAGCGAGAGACATAGTTTTTGACAATGTTGGACTTACGTTCCCTAATATTTACGCCTGCTAAAAGAAGAAATTCTGCAAGTGGTGACGGGTTGATAAATTTATAACATCAAATATCTGGTCTAAGCTGCGTCTGGCCGTGAGTAGTGCAGATGTGTTTCCAAATCTGACGGTCTTTACCATTAGTAACGTGTCTACCTAACAAATCGCTACCAAAATAGTTTTAGAAGGGTCTGTAAATAGCTACGTAAGCTATTTAAGTGCAAAAACTCCTACCATCAGTACTTAATGTCAACCAAAAAAATCTCAACCTAAAAAATCGAAAGGTTTGTATATATTTTCGTCAACTTCCTAAATCTAATTCCGATCATTCCTAATTAGTTATCTATCAAATAAGTCACCAAAAATGGTATTTCTATAAATGATGTCTACTAAAAATATTGCTTGTAAAAATGGCTACCATCAGCAAAATCAACTTAAAAAATTTCTAGCAAAAAATAGTTTTAGAAGAGCCTGTATCTATAAGTATTGTAATGATATACACAGGGGTATCAATATCAAGATTAAAATAGAATTAAGGGATTACAATGGTTAAAAATAATCAGGATCAATTTAAATATGAATTGGAATATGAATAATTATTATGAAAGTAGAAAAAAAAATATAATTTATAATTGAGTGGAATATGGCTATTTGGGAAATAGATGGATTCGAATATAATGTAATATTTAAAAATATAAGATTTGAAGGGAATGACAAATACTTAATGGCAACAGATTATTATAAATAGTAGGGTAGAAAAAAAAGTATATAGTGTTTTAAAAGTATAAAATCATATCGTTAAGGAATTTGTTTTTAATTATTGAGATAACAAATTTGAAAAAAATGTAGCAGTAAATAATTTTGGTGTAATTAAAAGTATAAAATAAACCCTGTTTTAAGAAGTAATGTTCGGATATTAAAAAAATTGGCTTAGTAATATGGAAATGAAATTTAACCCTAAGAAGAAGAACTAATTGAAAAGCAGAGCTAATCTACAAATGAGAAACAACTGGAGTAAAATACTAAGTGAAGTTTATTGGATAATTACATTTGACATTGTATAATAATTGAATAGGATTACGTCGAGCTGTTGGTGCTAAGGGAGAGTTCCAAGGGAGAATCATCAGTAGAGGAAGCACGTTTCTGGAAATTGGCGGATACGGTGTTCGAGTTAGGTGGCTAAAGCTAAGGGTCTATTTGGTTCTATGCTGTGGAAGAGTTTGTATCCCTAATTCTGGTCAGTTGGACATCTTGTCTGCCATTGGAGCCTTTCGTTGTGTTTGGGGACTGAAGAGGTTGAAGTCGTAGGCAGAGTGGTATTTGTGATTTAATTTTCAAAGTTGTTTGACATATAATTTGACAGAAGTTATTTTTGACTTGTGATAAAAAAATTAAAAATCAGAACATCAGATTTCAGAATAAGCAAGATAAAAGGAATCCACCCCGGATTTTCAGGAGCTAGCACACAGGATAATTATTGATATTCAAATCATAAACAGGGCAATTTTAAATTGATAAAAATATAATTTATAAGAGAAGCTGCGTAGCGCAGTTGGGTAGGCGCTAGGCTTGCTAATAAGAAAGTCCCTTTCCGCAGCCTTAGCGATTGGAATCGGGCTCGGTGAGACATTCACTGTTGGGCACCAAATTAACTGTGGTCTACTCAGAGCACAGATAGAGAGAGTAACAAGGTCAACACAAGTAGAAGGAGGCCACCTATCCCCTCCACTTTTTATTTGATTCGCGGATTCGCGGTTTAATTCGCTGTATCAAATTCAATTACCCAATTAATCGACGAATAAATCCGCGGATTGACCCAATTAAATCCGCGGTTTGACCTAATTAAATCCTCGGTTTGCTCTGATTAAATTTGATATGTGCTACTGATTAAATTACGCATTAGCTTCTGATTAAATTACGCGGCGGCCATTTTTAATTTGCTTCCGGAATTACGCTGCGGCCATTTTAATTTCAATTTTCGCGCGAATATTTGAATTTGAAATTTTTCAGATTTTTTTCTAAGTTCAATTTTTTTAAATTTAAACTTCCCGGGGTGTCGGCCATCTTGATTTTCTGCGCACGCACTTCTCTCGGATGCAAGTTTTAATTTTAATTTAGCGCCCATTGTGAATTTCAAATTGGTAAATCTGTCTCTCTTGTACTCATAGGGTGTTGGTTGTCTCTCTTGCATTCACAGGAGGATGTTTAATTTTAAAAAAAATCTGGCCGACTCGGATTTGAACCCGCGACGTTCGTATCCACTTCTGGGCTGCATCGATCTATGCCGCTAGGCCACGGAGCGCTACGGATTTTAAGGTATTAATCTAAAATGCCACTTCACTCTTGAGTCGTCACGATTCCATATTTTAAACTAAATATTCTTGAAAATTATAATTTATTACAGCGGAATTGTATCGTCTATAGTTTTAAAAGCTTGATAATAATTAAAAAAAACAGGTTCGTACTCTATAAAATTCAAACAAACTTTTCTCGATGCCTATATGTCTATGTGCTTGTTTAAAATTATTGCTCAAATTTCATTATATCAATTTAAACTTTGTCTGAAGAAATTACAATTACGCGTTTTTTATTTAATTGCAAGGCCGTTTCCTTAAAAACCAGTCAATATATGATTTTGTCGCTTTTAAAATAAATAGACATTACTTTATTTCTTAGACCATACCATAAAATCGTGTTCCCTTCTTTGTATGTATGTACCTTTGATCGCTATCTCCTCCGATGATACTGGACCGCTTAAATTGTATTTATAGTTGAGAAATTGCCACGCCTGTAATTTTTAATTTTCTGCGGCGATTTTAAATTTTAAGTTAAAATTTGTACAAATTTGAGTTTAATATATTCCTGAAATACCTCTGTTCAGATAGCTTTTATTCTATTAAAAATTTGACGGTCCGCGATTTTAAAATTTGAATTAAGCACATGTGAATAATTATTTTAAATCGCGAAATCCGCGGCGGCCATTTTTGGATTTGATTACGCCACGCCGAAGTCTTCCATTGTTTTACACTTTTTTTATAAATTGCATCACTCAAAATTTAAATAAATTGCATTTTTTTAAATTACATCACGCACTTATAAAATCGTAGTTTGATGTATATGAATTTTCGCCCCTTTGTATCTGTAAACTAGCTTCAACAGTAATATTTGAATAAAAGACACGCAATTTCGTTGAAAAATCTACTGCCACCATCATTTCGATAAACAAAACTTCAGTTACGTAGGCTCTTTGTGCATTTTTATTACAAAAATTCTTGTACAATTGATTAAATATGCATGTGATGACGACAAATTAACTCAAAATTGAACAAAAATCACGCAATTACATATCATCTCACATAAATTTTTACAAAAATCGACATCGTAGTTTGATTTATTTGGATTTTCGTCACTTTGTATCTCTAAAATAACTTCAAACAGTAATATTTGAATAAAAGACACGCAATTTCATTGAAAAATCTTCTGGCACCATCATTTCGATAAACAAAATTCAAAAGTTCTTGTAAAATGTATCAAAATATGTATGTGATGACCACAAATTAACACATAATTTGAATAGAAAACACGTATTCCACATCATTTCACTTAAAAATTATCACAATTCGTTTTACAAAACGATTTATAATAACGAAAATGGTGTAAAAACAGTTTTAGAGTTATTTCTAAGCATAATTTTGCCAATGTTTTACACTTTTTTATAAAATGCATTGCTCAAAATTAAAAGAAATCACAATCTTTTAAATTATATCACGCCATTATGAAATCGTAGATTGGTTTTTTGAAATTTTACACTTTGTATATGTAAAATAACTTCAAACAGTAATATTTGAATAAAAGACACGCAATTTTATTGAAAAATTTTTTGCCACCATCATTTCGATAAACAAAATTCAAAAGTTCTTGTAAAATTTATCAAAATATGTACCTATGTGATGACCACAACTTAACACAAAAGTTGAATAGAAAACACGTCTTCCACATCATTTCAGTTAAAAAATTATCACAATTTGTTTTACAAAACGATTTATAATAACGAAAATGATGTAAAAACAGTTTTAGAGTTATTTCTAAGCATAATTTTGCAAATGTTTTACATTTTTTTATAAAATGCATTGCTCAAAATTAAAAGAAATCACAATCTTTTAAATTATATCACGCCATTATGAAATCGTAATTGGTTTTTTGAAATTTTACACTTTGTATCTGTAAAATAACTTCAAACAGTAATATTTGAATAAAAGACACGCAATTTTATTGAAAAATTTTCTGCCACCATCATTTCGATAAACAAAATTCAAAAGTTCTTGTAAAATTTATCAAAATATGTACCTATGTGATGACCACAACTTAACACAAAAGTTGAATAGAAAACACGTCTTCCACATCATTTCAGTTAAAAAATTATCCCAATTCGTTTTACAAAACGATTTATAATAACGAAAATGATGTAAAAACAGTTTTAGAGTTATTTCTAAGCATAATTTTGCAAATGTTTTACATTTTTTTATAAAATGCATTGCTCAAAATTAAAAGAAATCACAATCTTTTAAATTATATCACGCCATTATGAAATCGTAATTGGTTTTTTGAAATTTTACACTTTGTATCTGTAAAATAACTTCAAACAGTAATATTTGAATAAAAGACACGCAATTTCATTGAAAAATCTTCTGGCACCATCATTTCGATAAACAAAATTCAAAAGTTCTTGTAAAATGTATCAAAATATGTATGTGATGACCACAAATTAACACATAATTTGAATAGAAAACACGTATTCCACATCATTTCACTTAAAAATTATCACAATTCGTTTTACAAAACGATTTATAATAACGAAAATGGTGTAAAAACAGTTTTAGAGTTATTTCTAAGCATAATTTTGCCAATGTTTTACACTTTTTTATAAAATGCATTGCTCAAAATTAAAAGAAATCACAATCTTTTAAATTATATCACGCCATTATGAAATCGTAATTGGTTTTTTGAAATTTTACACTTTGTATCTGTAAAATAACTTCAAACAGTAATATTTGAATAAAAGACACGCAATTTCATTGAAAAATCTTCTGGCACCATCATTTCGATAAACAAAATTCAAAAGTTCTTGTAAAATGTATCAAAATATGTATGTGATGACCACAAATTAACACATAATTTGAATAGAAAACACGTATTCCACATCATTTCACTTAAAAATTATCACAATTCGTTTTACAAAACGATTTATAATAACGAAAATGATGTAAAAACAGTTTTAGAGTTATTTCTAAGCATAATTTTGCAAATGTTTTACATTTTTTTATAAAATGCATTGCTCAAAATTAAAAGAAATCACAATCTTTTAAATTATATCACGCCATTATGAAATCGTAATTGGTTTTTTGAAATTTTACACTTTGTATCTGTAAAATAACTTCAAACAGTAATATTTGAATAAAAGACACGCAATTTCATTGAAAAATCTTCTGGCACCATCATTTCGATAAACAAAATTCAAAAGTTCTTGTAAAATGTATCAAAATATGTATGTGATGACCACAAATTAACACATAATTTGAATAGAAAACACGTATTCCACATCATTTCACTTAAAAATTATCACAATTCGTTTTACAAAACGATTTATAATAACGAAAATGGTGTAAAAACAGTTTTAGAGTTATTTCTAAGCATAATTTTGCCAATGTTTTACACTTTTTTATAAAATGCATTGCTCAAAATTAAAAGAAATCACAATCTTTTAAATTATATCACGCCATTATGAAATCGTAGATTGGTTTTTTGAAATTTTACACTTTGTATATGTAAAATAACTTCAAACAGTAATATTTGAATAAAAGACACGCAATTTTATTGAAAAATTTTTTGCCACCATCATTTCGATAAACAAAATTCAAAAGTTCTTGTAAAATTTATCAAAATATGTACCTATGTGATGACCACAACTTAACACAAAAGTTGAATAGAAAACACGTCTTCCACATCATTTCAGTTAAAAAATTATCACAATTTGTTTTACAAAACGATTTATAATAACGAAAATGATGTAAAAACAGTTTTAGAGTTATTTCTAAGCATAATTTTGCAAATGTTTTACATTTTTTTATAAAATGCATTGCTCAAAATTAAAGAAATCACAATCTTTTAAATTATATCACGCCATTATGAAATCGTAATTGGTTTTTTGAAATTTTACACTTTGTATCTGTAAAATAACTTCAAACAGTAATATTTGAATAAAAGACACGCAATTTTATTGAAAATTTTCTGCCACCATCATTTCGATAAACAAAATTCAAAGTTCTTGTAAAATTTATCAAAATATGTACCTATGTGATGACCACAACTTAACACAAAAGTTGAATAGAAAACACGTCTTCCACATCATTTCAGTTAAAAAATTATCCCAATTCGTTTTACAAAACGATTTATAATAACGAAAATGATGTAAAAACAGTTTTAGAGTTATTTCTAAGCTTAATTTTGCAAATGTTTTACATTTTTTTATAAAATGCATTGCTCAAAATTAAAAGAAATCACAATCTTTTAAATTATATCACGCCATTATGAAATCGTAATTGGTTTTTTGAAATTTTACACTTTGTATCTGTAAAATAACTTCAAACAGTAATATTTGAATAAAAGACACGCAATTTTATTGAAAAATTTTCTGCCACCATCATTTCGATAAACAAAATTCAAAAGTTCTTGTAAAATTTATCAAAATATGTACCTATGTGATGACCACAACTTAACACAAAAGTTGAATAGAAAACACGTCTTCCACATCATTTCAGTTAAAAAATTATCCCAATTCGTTTTACAAAACGATTTATAATAACGAAAATGATGTAAAAAACAGTTTTAGAGTTATTTCTAAGCATAATTTTGCAAATGTTTTACATTTTTTTATAAAATGCATTGCTCAAAATTAAAAGAAATCACAATCTTTTAAATTATATCACGCCATTATGAAATCGTAATTGGTTTTTTGAAATTTTACACTTTGTATCTGTAAAATAACTTCAAACAGTAATATTTGAATAAAAGACACGCAATTTCATTGAAAAAATCTTCTGGCACCATCATTTCGATAAACAAAATTCAAAAGTTCTTGTAAAATGTATCAAAAATATGTATGTGATGACCACAAATTAACACATAATTTGAATAGAAAACACGTATTCCACATCATTTCACTTAAAAATTATCACAATTCGTTTTACAAAACGATTTATAATAACGAAAATGGTGTAAAAAACAGTTTTAGAGTTATTTCTAAGCATAATTTTGCCAATGTTTTACACTTTTTTATAAAATGCATTGCTCAAAATTAAAAGAAATCACAATCTTTTAAATTATATCACGCCATTATGAAATCGTAATTGGTTTTTTGAAATTTTACACTTTGTATCTGTAAAATAACTTCAAACAGTAATATTTGAATAAAAGACACGCAATTTCATTGAAAAATCTTCTGGCACCATCATTTCGATAAACAAAATTCAAAAGTTCTTGTAAAATGTATCAAAATATGTATGTGATGACCACAAATTAACACATAATTTGAATAGAAAACACGTATTCCACATCATTTCACTTAAAAATTATCACAATTCGTTTTACAAAACGATTTATAATAACGAAAATGATGTAAAAACAGTTTTAGAGTTATTTCTAAGCATAATTTTGCAAATGTTTTACATTTTTTTATAAAATGCATTGCTCAAAATTAAAAGAAAATCACAATCTTTTAAATTATATCACGCCATTATGAAATCGTAATTGGTTTTTTGAAATTTTACACTTTGTATCTGTAAAATAACTTCAAACAGTAATATTTGAATAAAAGACACGCAATTTCATTGAAAAATCTTCTGGCACCATCATTTCGATAAACAAAATTCAAAAGTTCTTGTAAAATGTATCAAAATATGTATGTGATGACCACAAATTAACACATAATTTGAATAGAAAACACGTATTCCACATCATTTCACTTAAAAATTATCACAATTCGTTTTACAAAACGATTTATAATAACGAAAATGGTGTAAAAACAGTTTTAGAGTTATTTCTAAGCATAATTTTGCCAATGTTTTACACTTTTTTATAAAATGCATTGCTCAAAATTAAAAGAAATCACAATCTTTTAAATTATATCACGCCATTATGAAATCGTAGATTGGTTTTTTGAAATTTTACACTTTGTATATGTAAAATAACTTCAAACAGTAATATTTGAATAAAAGACACGCAATTTTATTGAAAAATTTTTTGCCACCATCATTTCGATAAACAAAATTCAAAGTTCTTGTAAAATTTATCAAATATGTACCTATGTGATGACCACAACTTAACACAAAAGTTGAATAGAAAACACGTCTTCCACATCATTTCAGTTAAAAAATTATCACAATTTGTTTTACAAACGATTTATAATAACGAAAATGATGTAAAAACAGTTTTAGAGTTATTTCTAAGCATAATTTTGCAAATGTTTTACATTTTTTTATAAAATGCATTGCTCAAAATTAAAAGAAATCACAATCTTTTAAATTATATCACGCCATTATGAAATCGTAATTGGTTTTTTGAAATTTTACACTTTGTATCTGTAAAATAACTTCAAACAGTAATATTTGAATAAAAGACACGCAATTTTATTGAAAAATTTTCTGCCACCATCATTTCGATAAACAAAATTCAAAAGTTCTTGTAAATTTATCAAAATATGTACCTATGTGATGACCACAACTTAACACAAAAGTTGAATAGAAAACACGTCTTCCACATCATTTCAGTTAAAAAATTATCCCAATTCGTTTTACAAAACGATTTATAATAACGAAAATGATGTAAAAACAGTTTTAGAGTTATTTCTAAGCTTAATTTTGCAAATGTTTTACATTTTTTTATAAAATGCATTGCTCAAAATTAAAAGAAATCACAATCTTTTAAATTATATCACGCCATTATGAAATCGTAATTGGTTTTTTGAAATTTTACACTTTGTATCTGTAAAATAACTTCAAACAGTAATATTTGAATAAAAGACACGCAATTTCATTGAAAAATCTTCTGGCACCATCATTTCGATAAACAAAATTCAAAAGTTCTTGTAAAATGTATCAAATATGTATGTGATGACCACAAATTAACACATAATTTGAATAGAAAACACGTATTCCACATCATTTCACTTAAAAATTATCACAATTCGTTTTACAAACGATTTATAATAACGAAAATGGTGTAAAAACAGTTTTAGAGTTATTTCTAAGCATAATTTTGCCAATGTTTTACACTTTTTTATAAAATGCATTGCTCAAAATTAAAAGAAATCACAATCTTTTAAATTATATCACGCCATTATGAAAATCGTAATTGGTTTTTTGAAATTTTACACTTTGTATCTGTAAAATAACTTCAAACAGTAATATTTGAATAAAAGACACGCAATTTCATTGAAAAATCTTCTGGCACCATCATTTCGATAAACAAAATTCAAAAGTTCTTGTAAAATGTATCAAAATATGTATGTGATGACCACAAATTAACACATAATTTGAATAGAAAACACGTATTCCACATCATTTCACTTAAAAATTATCACAATTCGTTTTACAAAACGATTTATAATAACGAAAATGATGTAAAAACAGTTTTAGAGTTATTTCTAAGCATAATTTTGCAAATGTTTTTACATTTTTTTATAAAATGCATTGCTCAAAATTAAAGAAATCACAATCTTTTAATTATATCACGCCATTATGAAATCGTAATTGGTTTTTTGAAATTTTACACTTTGTATCTGTAAAATAACTTCAAACAGTAATATTTGAATAAAAGACACGCAATTTCATTGAAAAATCTTCTGGCACCATCATTTCGATAAACAAAATTCAAAGTTCTTGTAAAATGTATCAAAATATGTATGTGATGACCACAAATTAACACATAATTTGAATAGAAAACACGTATTCCACATCATTTCACTTAAAAATTATCACAATTCGTTTTACAAAACGATTTATAATAACGAAAATGGTGTAAAAACAGTTTTAGAGTTATTTCTAAGCATAATTTTGCCAATGTTTTACACTTTTTTATAAAATGCATTGCTCAAAATTAAAAGAAATCACAATCTTTTAAATTATATCACGCCATTATGAAATCGTAGATTGGTTTTTTGAAATTTTACACTTTGTATATGTAAAATAACTTCAAACAGTAATATTTGAATAAAAGACACGCAATTTTATTGAAAAATTTTTTGCCACCATCATTTCGATAAACAAAATTCAAAAGTTCTTGTAAAATTTATCAAAATATGTACCTATGTGATGACCACAACTTAACACAAAAGTTGAATAGAAAACACGTCTTCCACATCATTTCAGTTAAAAAATTATCACAATTTGTTTTACAAAACGATTTATAATAACGAAAATGATGTAAAAACAGTTTTAGAGTTATTTCTAAGCATAATTTTGCAAATGTTTTACATTTTTTTATAAAATGCATTGCTCAAAATTAAAAGAAATCACAATCTTTTAAATTATATCACGCCATTATGAAATCGTAATTGGTTTTTTGAAATTTTACACTTTGTATCTGTAAAATAACTTCAAACAGTAATATTTGAATAAAAGACACGCAATTTTATTGAAAAATTTTCTGCCACCATCATTTCGATAAACAAAATTCAAAAGCTCTTGTAAAATTTATCAAAATATGTACCTATGTGATGACCACAACTTAACACAAAAGTTGAATAGAAAACACGTATTCCACATCATTTCAGTTAAAAAATTATCACAATTCGTTTTACAAAACTATTTATAATAACGAAAATGATGTAAAAACAGTTTTAGAGTTATTTTTAAGCATAATTTTGCAAATGTTTTACACTTTTTTATAAAATACATCGCTCAAAATTAAAAGAAATCACAATTGTTTAAATTATATCACGCCATTATGAAATCGTAGATTGATTTTTTGAAATTTTCCACTTTGTATCTGTAAAATAACTTCAAATACTAATATTTTAGCTTTTAGATTTTGTAATTATTGCACATTCGTGAAAAACAAAAGCAGAGTAGAAATAAAAAACACAAACACTTTGTAATAAACAAGTATGTTGTTCTTATTTCGTATAATACTTAATAATATAAAAATAAATGTACAGCTGAATGTCTTATTTTCTAAAAATTCCCTAGCCAATTTACAAAATAGTTTGAGGTGCACAACATTTCAAACTAAAAAGGCTGCAAGTAATAAAATCAGAATTCGTTTACATGGGATCGTAGAACAAATTTCATTGTGCATTTTAAAGTTTAAGACGCTCCCAATCCAGAATTCCATTCGTTTTTGCTGTTGAGGACCTCTGCCTTAGAGGTGTTTTTCTAACGGCCCTTTTTTGGAAGTGCTTCCTAATCGACGTTTTTCTGACTGCACCTCTTTGATGTGGACTTGGATGAGTAGCTGGTGTTTTTAATTTATATTCTAAATCGGACTCGCAGTTATCAGTTTCATTTCGGTTTTTCCTGTAGTACCAGTCGGGGTTGGCTCCTTTTGCTGTTTAGATTTAGCTAGCAGCACATGAGCAACGTTAAGACCTTTGATGTAATCAGCAAACTGTAGGCGTCCGGGTGGATTAATAGTTTTTCGAGTCCTCAGAGTGTCGTGAATTAAATCGACTATGTTAGACGCCAGTAAAATTTCACCCTTTATAGTAACGGTACCCTTGTGATCCCAGCTCACATCGTTTGAGGCATTCAAAATGCGTAGGAAAACTTCAGCTTTTTTCTTAAAAGTTTTGGGAAGTGTAGATAAAATAATGGTATTTGATATGCTGTTACTGCTTGTTTCAATAGGTATTTTGATTGGCTGCCGTGCCTGGTTTGTGAAATGAAAGTATCTTTGTAATACTTGGTTGCACTGCACCCATTTATCGTGATCAGTTATTTGGACTTTAAAACCTTTTGCATTTCGTCATCAAGCTGTGATAATATATTTTTCTCCGTATTCTCGCCAGACTTAAGGCGTTGGACAAATTCCGACGATACAACCAACATCTTCTGCGCTTGGTCCATTTTAGTCGAAAAAGGAGCTCAGCCGTTTGTTCTGGTAGAGCCGTCGTGAATAAACTAACTTACATAAATATATAAAAAAATATGGCAGGTGCGGGAATCGAACCCGTATTCTCTCTCGAGACCAGAGCTTAAATCTGACGCCTTAACCATTCGGCCAACCTACCTCCCTGTATAAACGAGCACTCTCTGCATAATTAAGAAAACATCTAGTTTAAAAGCCTTCTATTTGCAATTTCATACAATATTTGATATAAATTAAGTCATGTACAAATTTCTAAATCGGGTTTGATATATATTTATCGAAGGACTTGACCCTCAGCTGACGTTTTATTATTATTTGTCGTGATTCGTCATCGCTGAATTTTACAAGAGCCAGCCTGTCTGCTATGTGGTGCACGCAATGTCTCCATCCCTTTTATTTTAAAATTTTATAAAACCAGAAGAAGCTGAAATACCTAAAGCTTGGAAAAACTCAAATGTTATACTACTGTACAAGAAGGGTGAAAATACAAAACTAGACAATTCTAGAGCGATCAGCTTGCTATCACACATATACAAGATGATGACAAAAATAATCAATAATAGACTGGTAAGAAAATTAGATGAATATCAATTACAAGAGCAAGCGGGATTCAGAAAAAACTACACCAGAGACCTTCTATTAACAATGAAAATAATCATTGAGAAATCGAGTGAATATGGATTCCCCTTACACCTCGCTTTTATAGACTATCGTAAAGCATTCGACAGTGTAGAGCATTGGGCTATATGCAACTCGTTGGCAAATGGCAGAATTGACCACAGATATATCCAACTCATATAAAACAACTGAATGATGAAACCACAGCAACATATATTCTACATGAGAAATCCAAACCAGTCCCAATCAAGAGAGGAGTAAGACAGGGTGATACGCTCTCTCCGAAACTCTTCACTTTAGCGCTTGAAGATATATTCAAGAAAACGAATTGGACCGAGAAGGGAATAAACGTGAACGGGGAACGGTTAACTAATCTACGTTACGCCAACGACATTGTCCTTATATCACAAAGTAAAGAGGACCTAGAAGAGATGATCATCGATCTTAATAGGGAATCGAAAAAAGTAGGACTAACTATGCACTTGGACAAAACGAAAACAATGTACCCTGGACCAGAAATACAAATCAATGTGGAGGGAATTCAAATTGAAAGAGTAACAGAATACATATACCTGGGGCAGAGATTAGAACTAGGAAGCTGCCTTTGGAAAATTGTCGTACATCCTAAAAAATAGCAAAATAGCCCAAAGTCTGAAAACTAAAGTGTTCGACCAGTGTATTCTGCCAACTATGCCCTATGGAGCGGAAAATTGGGCAACAACGAAAGGAAATATCGAGTCAATAAGGGTAGCTCAACGAGCGATGGAAAGGGCAATGCTGAACATCACAAGGAAGGATAAAGTCCGAAACGAAAGAATTAGAGACATAACCAAAGTGACAGACATAGGAGTTAAAATCGCCCAACTGAAATGGAGCTATGCAGGACATGTAGCCAGAAGCAGCACAAGCAGATGGAATCGAAAAATAATAGAATGGAGACTATATGAACACAAAAGGGGAAGAGGACGACCACCCATGCGCTGGTATGATGACTTTAAGAAAACGGCTGGATTAAACTGGATTCAAATAGCACAAAATCGAGATAGATGGAAAACGTTAGGGAAGCGGAATGGGACGTTTCGGCGCAGCCGATTCGGCGCAGCCCTTTCAGCGCGAAGACACTTCGGCGCAGAGACGGTTCGGCGCGGAGACGTATCGGCGCGAGACATTTCGGCGTGAGACGTTTTGGCGCAAAGACGTTTCGGCGCAAAGACATTTCGGCGCGAAAACGTATCCATTCCCACCAATTTATGTGTGCGGAGCATTTCACATGCAAATTAATAAAAGCACGCCAGGTAGCAAATTAACAAGAGAAGTTTCAAATGAAGCACGCACTTACCAATAGAAAAATGTTGCTAGGTAGTGGCTTAACTATTTTTGTTCGGTGAACAAGGTATAGTTATGGGCCAGTTAGGTTAATCCTAATTTTAAACAAGGTTACTTACATCTAATAACCTTTGACATTTTTTACATTATCCGATGGCTGTTTGCATTTCTGATTGAACTGTTGTTAAACATACATCTCCTGGCATGTCATTGTATTTAGCATAAGTGAACTACGAATCTAATTGTGATTTGAAGATTCACAGCTAAATATTCATTAAATGACTGAAGCAACGAATTGTGTTTTTGTTTTCAATGTCGACATATTTACAAGATTCAACTGCATGATTGGTCTTAAAGCAATTAACGCCGAGCTTCAATATCTCTGGTTAAAATCGGGGAACCGGAAGTGGTACTTTTATAATCTTCGATAAAAATTAAATTTTATAGAACAAGAGTGTTGTTTTTGGAAAATTCACAAAATTAAGTGAATACAAAATGTCCCCAAGGTACAAAAATTAATAAAGCGAATAGTTTTTAAAAGCCCTGTCACATATTGGAGTAAATGGGGTATATGTAAATTCATTTCAATGAAAACGTGTCCATTGCTCATGTATTTTTCATGACATACTAACTAAGTAACGTAGAAGACATTAAAAAATACAATTGTAAATTTAATTTATTAATTATAATTATATTATGTTTTTGTGAAGTTATTTCAAATTCTATTGGTGGTTTCCTAATTTAGTTCAAAAAAAGGAACTAGCATATTACACATTTAAACGATCAGCAAAACATTTATTAATATTATTTTCAAGACCACAAAACCAAAAAACTTGTATACACATTTGGGAAGAAGTCAATGTTAGGTCCACATTAATTTATTCTTACTTTTATTTGAATATGTTAACTAGGGAAAGTACCTACATATTGAACAAACGCTTTTTAAGTATTATTTAACCTTCTGATATTTTTAGAAGTATGCTTTCAAAACTTTTCTTTACATACAACATAAAAATATACTAAATTTTAGCGTTGTATTCTGACGCGAAAGCTAATATTTTCTAGTAATTTTTATTTATATAGTATTTTAATTATCCTCTACTATCCTCTAACTAAAATATATTCGAAAGAGGCTCATACGGAAATTAACAAAATATAACATTTTATTAGCTTGTGATTTAAATGTAAAACTTAACCCACAAAATAGGTATACTCGCGCCGAAATGGCTTCGCGCCGAAACGGCCTCACGCCGAATCGGCTTGCGCCAAAACGTCTTTGGGCCGAAAAGTCTCCGCGTCGAAACGTCTCTGCGTCGACTGTTTTCGCGCCGAAACGTCTTCGCGGCGAAAGCGCTGCGCCGAATCGGTCGCGCCGAATCGGCTGCGCCGAAACGTCGTAGACCGTTAGGGAAGGCCTACATCCAAAAATGGATTTAAAGGGCCCAAGAAGAAGAAAAAGAATCATTTGTCATCAATATTGTAAATTTTTTTGGCACAGTTCTTCTACTGATTTTAGCTGATTCTCATTATTTGCATTTTGTAAATAGAAAATAAGTAAATTACCTGTAACTAAGCTTATTTTTCTAGTATTATCTTTTGGGTAAATATTGTTAAAGATGGCAATACTGATAACGACCGATTTGTGGGCATGCAGTGAAAAGTTTCTTTAACGGGCACCTATATACAGATTGCGGCAGGCAACTAGGACCATAGTAAAAGCAAGGGGACTTTACATGTGGCCGTAATTGTATTTTAAAAATTTAAAAATCGAATATATACCTCGTATTTATAATGATTCTAACGACCTACCGCTATCGCACATTGATTGTTTGTTTGTTAAACACAATTACGGCCATATTCTCCTTGCTTTTACAATGGTCCTAGTTGCCTGCCGCAATCTGTATAACGTACGATTTTTAGTGTATAAAACTGTAATGTAAGGAATATATGGCAAAAAACCTTAGAATAACGGACACCTAACTACAAAACACTGCAGCAAACTGTAATTACTTGTAGTGCCAGTAGCGACAGGCTTGAACTTTATTTGATACATTTTTCGTAACTGCGGAAGTGTTAACCAATAGCGGGCAATTCGCAGAGGCGAAAACATGTTGAATAAATAAGAAATGCAATTACGAGTATATTCAGAATACACTCATTACCGCACTGAAGTTGCATACCTAATAATGACGACAATGCAGGCAGTCTACAAAATCTTCCAAAATTTTGGTGGTATTAGTTTTTCAAATGCATAGTTTCTAGGGTAAGGTTAATTTCACACTGGGGAAAAGCAGCCAGAACTCAACAATTGCAATAACATTGGTGAAAAGCTTTGTTAAGTGGCGCAGATATTGTGCATTGTTGATAATTATAGCAGCTGTAGTAGTGTGCAAGCTGTTAGACTCAAAGAATAAGATATTTATGGTCTACGCACGTGCTAATTTTAATTTGTTTTATAGCCAGGAAACACCTTGTTTTGATATGTATAGATTTGAATAGCGGCGCATAGCGGACAATCAATAAAGCATTCTGTTGTATGTGTTGTCTTTTTGTCTCCGATTAAGACGCATTCGATAGCTATCTATCCCATGCTCGACGCGGGAAATCTGAAGAGCCGGCAACGCAAGAAACCACGCTGTTTTTCGAGCTCTCACGCCGAAGAGCCGCATTCCACGCCAGATCGCACGAATTAATACGCGATTGCGCCTCTAATTTCTAACGAGTCTGTCTCTTTCAGAAAGCATACAAATGAAGCGATCATGAACTCCGTTAATTGGAATAAAAAGACGCTGAGAGCGCTGGTCGCCGTTGATTGCCGCTAATAAATGGCGCCCATTAGTTTAGTCTATGAATCGCCCCAGCGAAAATGCTCTAATGGCCCGCTAAATGCGTCTAAATGCGGCTTGATGATACTAACAGGCGATAAAATATCGCAGGTATTATCCGCAACACATACAGCTAATTCGAGTTGTCAAAAGTTCGATAGCATTGCACTCCGCGTCTTGCCGCTAAATAATGGCCGTTTTAAAAGCGAAATTAGCGCTCTTTAAGCTCGGTCACGCACTTGCTCATTCGATTCATCCATCTCCGGTTCGTTAAGGTTTGGGCAGCCCGTTAAGTCTTCGAGAACAAATCGCTGCAACTCGGAATAGTCATTAGACTTTGCTTTAAAAGGAGATGATCAACAAGGATGCACGTGGATGTGTGCTTTTATATTTTTTTAATTTTAAATTTGTTGCGAATAAATAAGCATTTTGTTCAAATTATACCCATTGTATGATAAATTGGATAAAGAAATATATTAGCAAATTCGTAGCAAGCGTTACGGACGTTTTGTTTTCATTGGTATCAGAACGAATGTAGCAATCACAGTGGTGAAAAGCTTTGCTAAGTCCGGCACACTTGTTCGGCGGTTTTATCATAAGAGCGAGTGTTTCCAGGCTTTTTGAAATAATGTGTAGATTTATGGATATCAGGGAATATTCTTTTTGTAGAATTGCTCGTTTTTGTTATTTTTTTGCCAATTGCGACACTGGTGACTAGGGTGACCACCCTTCAATTTATATAAACCCTGAGATCTTTCGTGAGTAAAAAAAGGTTTTTTCAATGAGAAATACAGAATGTTTATAGAAAACAAAAAGCAATAAAAAAACAATGTTGTTCCTTACCATTAATGGTTAGCAAATATAATACAGGGTGTAACTCAAATACTTGCCCAATAACTGGCCCATATCGTACGTTACAAATTGGCGAAAAACGTTCATATAAGCATAGTTTCAATTCTCAATCTTTACGGAGATACTAATAGTGGGGGGGGGGGGGGGGTTAAAATTAGATTTATGTCATTTTACTGTAAATTAGGAAAGAATATTCAAATGAAAATTGGCAAATTTTTCCATTAGTAGAATGTAATTTATGAAATGATTTTTAATTTTTACATACGGCTTGAAGAGATTTAAATTAGCAACTCGTATAAATGTTTTCTTTAAAAATTCCTAACGGATAAAAATTTCGTTAAAAATGTATTGGAGAACCTTTTTTACTTGAAAACGTTTTAGCTCGTTTTGGTTTTTTCTTAAATCCAATAGTTTTTTACAAAACAAATACATTATGCGTTGGCAGTTTCAACATCTAGTAAGTCTCCTATTGGTAGAAAATATCTCCCTGTTTGAATACGCAATGTCATAGATGAAGTTACAAGAGCCAATTTCCTTTTTCATTTTTTATTGTCGAAGGAACTAGTGATATTGTTGTTTTTTTTAAATTTGTATGTATTATTCAATTTTCACCTCTATTAATAATTTTTTGTCACGAATGGGGGTGGACGACGATATTTCTAAAAATATGAGCGTTACATAACATTTGTTTGGATACAAGTTGTAGGTACTAAAGTTCACATTAATGAGATGAATTTATCGTACAGGGTTGCTAACAAAAGTGTGGCGAACCAAACCTACTCTTTTTTTTAAATAGAATGCGCTATATTTAGGTATAATATAAAGTTGTAAGGGGATTCTCAACCAAGGGTAGGCGTACGTCTAGGGGTACACAATGTGGTTCCAAGTGGTGCGCGTGGTTGTTTATAAAAAATGGCGGACTTCATTTGTTTTGTTTAAAAAATAGTTATATTATAGACAATTTAACTGGTGTCATTGTCAACCAATGGCATTCTTCAATTTAAAAATAAACTACCAATTGAACGATTATTTTAGTGACAATAATTCGAGGAGCTTTATTTCAGCCACAATAATTCGAGGATCTTTATTTCCGCGGCAATTTTTTCTGTAACAATTATTGTAGTGACAATATTTCGAGAAGCTTTATTTCAGCGACAACTTTTTCTGTAACTATTTTCTAATGACAAGTTAAATTGTTAAGACGAATAGGACTCTAGGTCGAAATATTGCAGACAATTTTAGCTCTTCAGATTGTCTCGCTTCTGTTGCTTTAGAAAATAACGACTCGTGCAAGCACTCGTCGTTATTTTCGTCGCCGCAGAAACTCGTAATTGAATCGCAAAAATTATTGTCGGGAATATTTTGACCTCTCGTCCTATTATTACTGAAAATTATATGTGGATAACCAACCCTTTTTCTACAATGTGAAGCAATTCTGTTTTTTCCACGATCGATATTTCTTGTGATATGACATACAAAGACCAATTTTCTGTGTCCGGCATCATTTTGGGCACGTCTACTGAGATCTTTCCAAATATAGCCGATAAAGCAGTGTGAAGGCTTTTGTCATTTCTAATTAAGTACAGACATGCGAGTGTGGCTTTGCAAAATATATTGCTATACAAAAACCGTAATCCTTGACACTTGAGTCTGTATTAAGTGCCAGTTTACTTCCTGACAAACAAATTTTGAAAAAATCACTGATAACTTGACAAGTATCTTATTAAATTTAGTGCTATTATCATATATTTACTAATTTGATTTACCAAAACAAGTATGTATACATGCTATTAATTTCCTAAATTGTTTATGTTTTAGGTATAGATTTATCTTTTTTATGAATATTTTTCTATAGAGTTTTTTTTTGTTTAAATATGAGTATTGTTAGTATTTTTGTGATTTAAATTACTAAAAATATAAATAATATAGGCATTCTTTGTATTTTTTTGTAATTTTTGTCAAATACTTCCTCAATCATTAACAAAGATTTTTTATTTTGTAAAAATAAAGCGTATGCTTTTTGTGAATTAGTGCAACCCGGAGAAATGATTACAAAACCCGGAGCCCGGAGACTCGGTCTAGAAACCCTGAGAGGTGGCCACCCTACTGGTGACTCTAGTTTCAGAGGATGATGGTAAATTATGTTCAACTTCAACAGCAACCGCCAACCGCTTGTAAATTCCTAGCTTTTATATTATTGCTCCTGTGTGTATGTAGTTTGATACTTTTAGCCCAGCGAAAATAACTCGAACGCCATATTTATGTCCAAGATTTCGAGAAGCCTCGCCACTAACGACTTTTTATTCTCATTCTCAAGCCTAAACATGATAAAGCAGTAGCGTTCCCATTAATCACCGCATTGATAAAAAATTATGCAAGCTCCGTTTCCTTTCCTCCGCACCTGAGTAAACGTTGGGCAGCGCCGCCAATCGGTCCGTAATCGAAAAAAAATCGATAGGGCACACTGACGTTTCCTTTGTGCTGACGATCGAGTTATAAATAACACAATCGTCTCAATGCCGGCGACAGGGCGATAAGATACGAGGTGCGGATGTGTAGGAGTAAAAGCCATGACCGCACTAGGTGTTTACACTTTTGATTAGCTTTCACGATTTGTTTGCAGAGGCGTCCACTGCTCGTACGCGGGCATTTGGGGCATACGTTTTATTGTTATTGCTTTTATGGACAGCCAAACATGCCAGAGGTTGCTTTAATGGATTACGATGTCGTCTGGGCTGAGTAATTCTCGGCCGGCGGTTTATGCTCCTAATTCCGCTTTACGATTATGGGATGACTTAGATTCTGATAATATTTGCCAAATGACCATATTTGTCAATCTGCATTAAGCTCAAGGAGAATATATACTAGGCAATATCTTTAATCACTCAATGATAGCATACTGATAACTAAATTTTGATTATTCAAAATTCGACAACACCTTTCCTCTGTCTAAACCATAATGAAAAATACCTACTGCATATATTTTTTAAGAATCATGGGAGTTACAGTAACTAGCTTGGAGGAAACGAAGCCAGGCTAAGTCAAGCTAAGGGTGACAAGAGAGAGAAAGAGGAGATAAAGTTCCTTAAGGACGTAACCGAAAAATGAATGAAGGGTACGGTAGAGGCGACAAGAGTCGAAGGAAGGAAGATAAAGACACTATTTCCGAAGTATATCGACGAAACAGTTACGGACGACTGGAAGAGGAATTAAAAGGATCCCTAATAAAAATAGGGAAGGATAACATCCAGAACGAATTGCTATTAAAACGTCAACTAAAGTGAATAACGCAATGATGCAGCTAGCAATAGCCACCGTTTCAATCGCGGAAGCCAATGTACTATTAAGAAAGGGAAGAATAAAAATCAGCATAGTGTTATAGATGCCAGAAATTCTGACACATCGCGTCATCATGTAAAGCGGAAGAAACCATGAAAGTGTAGCAAGTGCACGTCACTACACAAACAAGGCTTGCTGCCAAGTGTGTGACAAAAAAGAAGTCCACACAGACGACTTTACCTACCTTGTGTATAGAAAATTGTTGGAAGAAATTAGAAGAAAAAGGGGAGAATGACATGCATAAGGACGCTGCAAGGAAATGCAAAAATATTACAGATGAACATCGGGAGCTTCGCAGCTCTGGCCTCTTCTCAGATAGATCTCCTGTAATTGGCGAACCAAATAAAAACGGGTTGACAGTAAACAGGGAGGACACAGCTATTGGTATTCTTAATAACTGCCTAATCTTATGTGAAAAAAGGAAAAAAGGGATATACATGGTAGAAATAAAGAATGTTTACAAGATCTAGAAAACGATTTGGCCTCAACAAATATAGGGGATCAGAGAGACAGGACAAAGAAAACAAACTCTTGGTGGAGATGATAACCGTCAAGGATATATCACTCTTAAACGACGGCGCGGCGTACAACAGACCTTTATAAGGGGTAACCAAATGTCTTTTATAGATTTAACCTGTACAACAGAGAAGACGTTTACCTTGATAGAAGGCTGGGAGGTCCTTGAAAACGAGTCGCTTAGCCTCCATAAGTGCATTCCCTTTAGAATCGTAAACCAAACTGATAAGTAGCAGTAGCAATGGAATAAGTGGCCCGATAAGAAAAACTCGGTACAAGGGAAGAAGGGACGCACATTGATGAAAAGAAAATATAAACTTACAAAGACTAGAAGAAAGGTAAAGAAAAGCAGATACACTATTACTTAAGCGCCAGTGCCATCACTGAAAACGAGAGAAATAAAAAGGGATGGAGAAGCCTAGTGGAAGTGGAAAACGACGTCTGGAGTATGAGTTATAAAAAAGGAACATCTAGAAGACCATCACAAGGATCCGAATTAATAAACCCGGCAAAAGCTCGGAGCCTATACGGGTCGATATATTCACTCGCCATGATCGGAAAGTAATAGGCGGAAGGTTCACGAAAGAACTGGAAGGGAGAAGAGGACTGTCGGTCAGAAAATTTGGTTGTTCTACTAAGGGCAGGTCAACAATTAACGCGGCAAGACGCTAGATATCGCATACGCGGAAAGAAAAGAGATCTAGAAAACCATAAAGAATTTTTAATTTTAAATTGAGTACTTTCGAGAGGAATCGTAGCAGCACTAGAAGAAGTAAACATCTCCTATACCTAACTAGGATATAGTCAGGCTGTCTGACTAAGAGGTACATTGAAATCAAGGAAGGAGTTAAAACAGTAGCGGGCGTACTTTAGGGATCGATCCTTGTACCGATTCTTTGAAACGTTCTGTACGACTGGTGGGTGAGAGCCGAAATTCCGGAAGGCCCAACCCTGATTGCATATGCAGACGATCTAGGGGTAGTAGTTGTTTTCAGTCATGTTGTTAACATCACAACTGTAGGAACATCGACCCTTTTTTGAAGATATTTAGGCATTAAGACCTCATGGTTACTACAACCAAACTGGGAAATCACAGCGAGGACCGTTGAATTAACAGAGGTGCAAACTCGCATTTTCTGGTCGAGAATTGAGGTTCGTACCTCTTAGCCACCTCCACTGCGGTAATAGTAATTGCAAAATATGAGGAGACACCGAGCCGATAAAGGTTGCTCTATCCACTTTGTAAAGTTTTAAAAGTTATTGGTCACGTTAGCATTAAATGTAACTAAGGCACCAATAGTGTGCTAGAAATTTGACTGGCACTAAAACTGTTACAATTTTTTCCTGTATCTCCATAGCCTTCGGATTTTCGATAAGGCCATCTTAGCGGCTATGCGCGGACGTAGCGTAAGCCGGTACAGTACGCAGTTCCTTCTCCAAGCTTCTCTAAAAATGACCCGATAACGAGGTGGCTGAAGAGTATAAAAGGAGATTCCGAAGCTGGTTAAAGACACTTGAGGCCTGAAAACCTGGCTTTCCGATTCTGACTACAAGACCTAAGCCCCCTCAGGGTTTAGCCCCCTTGTCCTGCTCCTTTAGCTGTCTAGTGACTAGGTTTTCATCTCTCTGGAAATTCCTATACGTGTCTGGCCACGGTAGACTTGGTTCTCATCTCGCTGGAAAATTCTTTCACCTGCCCGCACACCTGATTTCCATAACCTCTTTATGAAATTAATGTAAAACATGGTTTTCCAGAATATTACAAGAAACCTCCAGGCCGCCAGCATAATCCAGATGCCTCGACGCATTGGCCCGCCTCCCGTGAGTCCAGGCCGACCGAAATCTTTCAGCGGTTCCCCGGCGATTCGATCTATTAAGGCGGACTTTTGAGGAAGGTAAAAGTGTCCAGTTTATATTATTACGAGTGGTCCAAACTTATTCACGAAGAACATACCACATCCAGTCAGGCTTTATGCTTTCGCCGTACACGTCACAGACCCTGCAAAACACCTTCCTCCATTTAATTTGTCCGCCTGGGAACTATAAATAACAAACGCCATCTTTGCCGGCGCAAATATGGTCTGTTTCAGATTTGTCGGTCCCAGTACATCAGAGCTACAGATCACCCGCGCCTACCGTCTGCGAACTTTATTTGAGAGGATCCAGGGACAGCAACCGAGTTGGCCAGCGTGCACTGTGGGTTGCCGAACCTCCCAAAAATAACCTCACGCAGAACTAATACGCCGAAATAATTTATTTTATAATATTTATGTACATAGCATTTTCACTAATTAAGAATTGTTTTGTATATACTTAAACACATTATAATTTATTTCAACACTGTGTTTTTCCTGTATTTTATACATTTGAGTAGAACGAATCCTGAGCATCTGAGCTTTACCCGCTGCAACCAGTTTTTAATTTTAAATTTATAGAATTTTGGTCAAGTTTAAATAAGCACCCTTCGCAGGGATTTGAAATTAAAATTTGAAATTCCGGAACAATTCAGGTCAATTACATATCTAAGAAGAAGAGAAGGAACCACGCCAAACGACTAACGAATGTTTGCAAGGAAATTTTTAATTATCTTGAATATCATCATTATAATCAGCTTAGGAAGGTTGAGCTGTTCCAAATTCATGTTCGCCATCTCTTTTATTTATATAATGTATGAAGCGCTTTTAGTATTTTTGTAGGGGAGCAGATTTAGTGTAACAACTTCTTTGTTTTATAGATAGGTATATTATCTTGTCACCTTAGTTAAGTGCCTCTATCCATTCCTGAGGCCTTATCGCTGTTCGTTCGGTTTATGCTATTGCGTACCTCCAGCATCGTTATTTAAGTTAATAGGCTATGTATGTATGTATAATCGGCAACATCATTAAACCTTCCGGTGTAGAGGCGGGTGCTTTATACGCTTTAGCATCTAGCGGCGCAATGGTCAACTTGACATGGTTTCGGGTTACAAAGTTGGAGCGCGCTTTTCATGCTTGCGTAGCAACCATTGTGTTAGGTGTGTGTCTTGGTGATGTGTTGACCTTGTTACTCTATATCTTAGGTTTCTGGTTCTAAGTAGAGCACAGTTAATTTGGTGCCCAACTGTGAATGGTCGAACCGAACCCGATACCGACCGCCAAAGCTGCGGAAAATTTTCGCTCAGAGCAAATGTTAAAGTTATTTGCAGGTTTGTATATCATGCGTTTTAACTGTTACGTCATCGCTATTTTTTAAGTTACAACCTATATATTTTTTATTTATTTAGGTAGCAAATCTTAATCTAAACAATGGTATAAAATTTTGAATAGGTTACATTAGAAAACACCTAAGAGGTGGAGTAACAAGGTCACATGACACACACCTCACACAATGGAAGCTGTGCTCCAACGTTGTATCTCGAATCCGGAGCAAGTTGAGCATTATACCTCCAGATACAAGCGCATAAAGCACTAACCTCTACACCGCAAGAGAAAATGGAGTTATCGATAATACATACATACATACATTAGAAAACAATTGAAAAAAATCACCTTAAAGTTCAAACAGTAAGGATAATTAACTAGGCTTAAAACAAAAACCGATGATTATATATTTGTTTGTTATGTTGGAATTATTATCAATGTCAAAAGTAATCACTATTAAGGTCTTTATTTCAAACCCAGATAACTAGAATTACTCCTTTTTTCTTTCTTTTACTAAGCTCTCGTACCGTATCCCCTGAAACCGCTTTCGAATTACTTTAGGGGAGTGCGGGCGTCACTTACACTAAGTGTTTGTTTTTAGACTCAGCTAACTAGAATTACTTTGTTAATTTATCAATCTGTAATGCCCCATTGCATTTATGACTTACTTTTGTATTTCGCTCCTCGATGCAACCCGCATCTCTAATTTAATTTTTCGCGGGCACCTCTCCGGCAGAGCGTGCAAGTTTTTGGTTTTTCCGAAAAGCGCTCGACTTTCGATGAGATACCTGAATAGGATGTGTAGCGAGTGTTCTATTTCGATTCCAAGCATTGATCGAGGGCAGTTTGCTGTGCTCGCGAACAAATTAAGCCTCCAGTGGGATTTGGCATGGCTTAATCGAGTAGGCTATTTAGCTGTGATTTTGTTTTCGTAACAATTGAGGGTACGAGTTCCGGCGTCCTCCTGAACACACGTTAAGTCGATTTCCATCTCAGGTGATTTTCCTTTTAGTTTTTTTTTATTTTGACTAATTTCGTGGTACTTAGGCTTGTTCCTGCGGCCCGTATCTGCAGCTTGATTTTACTGCTGTTGTTGCCACCACACCACGATATGCTTTGGTCTTTGAATCTGCCGTTTTGGAGGTGGTTGTAATTGAATACTTCGGAATGCCGTCATGTTGTAGCTTCCCCAAAAGATCGCTTCCGAGGGCGTTGGTGAAGACGTCATAACAGTGGTGCATGCTACCTTAATTTCAGTGTTGATGTGTCGATTAATGGCGTTAGTCCCTATAGTATTGCGTGTTTTAAATTGCGAATATAACTTTCTGACCTTAGAATCTAACAAACCGCACGCATTATTGCTATAATAGTTTTTGGCAAACGCTAAAAGGCGTTTTTATCACTTACAGAATGCTGAAATTGTGTATGCACTCTGTGATGGCTTCTCGCAGCGTGTCCTTGAACACTCGGCTGACAGTAATTTCAACTAAACAGATTTTATGCCTGTCAAGAGAGCTGCAGTTCATAAATTAGCTGGATGGCTGCATTGCATCCGCATTTCAATTGTTACATATCACATTATTTTGTATCATTGTAAATCTGATGGAGTTGATTTCGTTTACAGTTTTTTTGTCTGCTATTAAGCAGCAGCCGCTACCTGAATTATGTTGTTATTTGACCATTGAGGCTCACGAGCTAATTGTAAATATTTATATCTGTTACGGTTAACCTGTTGGAGAAATTAAAGTTGCCAATGTTACTGGTAATCGTTGTTATTTTGTCACAACCCTCCTTCAATCTGTGCGTTATTTTAAATAGATATGGGGCCAAAAGATTCTAAAGGTAGGTGAGATATGATTTATTAGTTAGATTTAGTTTATGATGTGTTTAACAACAGGAGCCCATAACTTTGTTAATTTATGAGGTATATTTTATAACCCCAAGGATCGCTGGCTAGTACTTACTCGTACCATTATTCTGCCAAGGGTAAGAGCTATCTAGGGCTGTGCCATCTCTCGTTTAAGGGTGGTACACATCTTTACTAGACTAATCTTAAGGTCGTGTTTCTATTTGTTTTCTAATGTAACCTATTTAATATTTTATACCGTTGAAAACAGATTAAAACTTAGTACCGAGATAGATGAAAAAATAGGAGTTGTGTTGCAATTTTATACCTACATGGACAGCTATGCGTATAATTCCATCACTTTCTGAATTCTAATCGAGTACCACCTCAGATAATCTGCGTTAATTAGACAATTATCTGTCTCCGCGAGGAGAGGCCCGGCAACCCTTAATCAGCTGATATTAGCGAAGGCATAACATTGTCATCCTCATTAGCCGGCCTGCATTGGCACAAGATTGAGCCGTGCACCTTGTGCTAATTAAGCCCAGCTGTTTAAACATTAATCATATTAGCACTAATCTCACAACAAAGGCGCCAGTAAATCATGTGAACCGGCTAATTAATTCTGGTGCCATTCTTATTGTTAAGTGTGGCAAAAAGTCCAAGCGTAAATGCAAGACGAGCGAATATTAATGGGCCCAAAAGAGTTTCCTGAACCTGGAGACCATCGAGCTGAGTTGATTACAAATGACGCGATTTTTTACGCGTGCTTACCAGTAATCACGAGTGGGATCACTTTGGCGTAATATTTAGTTAGCAATTTTATATTTTTTATGAGGTTCTTGAGATTAACACTGAAAGGATTTGCCTTCGGCGTATAGCCTCTTTTTAAAACCCTTGCATGCATTTACTAAATATTCATTCCATAATGATGACATGAATAGATTTTTCAGTAGAATTTTATATGGACCTCTATGGATCAGAGAATTGTTGAATACATAAAAATGATAGTAACAAAAACAACTACTCGTACAGCTATTCAAAATGATTTGCTGCGATTTCCATACACAGAACCACCTAGTGCTCGGCATTAAACATCCTGTAAAAGTTAAGTTTATCTGTCAAAATTGTATAGGTTATATTATTAAGTAGCTTTACTTATTATTGCCAAAATAAATTTAATTTTAAAAAAATCCACAGCCCTCTAGACGTTGAAAGTTTTTGATCATACGTAGATTATATCATAAAAAGAATATGTGTCCTGAAATGGAGTTGAGGTGACCCTTGACAGAAGCATCGATAACTGGAGTCAAAAATGGCATGGATACCATTGGGAGAAAGAAGAAGCATAGGATAGCGTGCTTAAATTGGCATCTGAAAGAATACGAAAGAGGCCTATATTCAACAGCATACAGAATGGCTGAAGCCTAAGAATATGTCGTTGAGCTATTTTAAATACTAAGTTACAACGCGATTATCGCACACCTGATGGATGGTAGATATGGTATGTTAGTTCTGCTTGTCGTCGCGGGTTGCTAATACGCGACACCGTCGGCTCTTACATTTCAGTCCCCTGGCTCCTTCTGTGGGCGCGAATTGGGCGCCATGTTTTTTGCTGTTTTATTATTGTGGTTGAAGGCCAAAGAAGGCTCCCGTTTAGGAAGGCTGAAAGTAGGCAGAAAGGCCAGAAGTGTGTTAGTGGGCCAGACCCAAAATTACGTAGTCTTACGCGATGCGATCGTAGTGGTGATAATATTCTCGCCGTAGAGGCATCTAGCCGCATTTTCATAACTTCAAACTGCTTATTTTCGTTGAAGAGTGTCGTGTCAGCAATTAACACTTATCGGCGTTGGCCGATCGGTGAGCGATTGTTTTTGGACTCGTTTCTCGCAGTTACGCAACATTTGAGTACGTGGACCTTGAGGTTTCATAGCCAGGTTCCAACATATCTGCCGTTCAAGCGATCAACTTCGTAGGCCAGACATGCCCCAGGTCAAATTCCTGCACTCTGTCGTCCAAGCGACCATCTTCGCGAGTGAAACATGCTCCAGGTCAGATTCCAGCATTTCTGCCGTCCAGCCGACTTTCTCGTGGAACAGGGAAGCCTACTGGGTCTATTGATAGTCCCTTCTGCCGCGCCAGGTATACTTTGGGAAGTGGAGGTCTCTGAATGTCGTTACTTCAAGCTGCACACTAGTTTTGCCTACATGTCGGTATTGTTACCAATGAATTACATTATGATTACCTTATTTTCTATACAACTTCTACCTATCATTTATTTTCTGCATTTTATTTACCTCCTCCCTCGTAGCTGGATCCTTTAGTTCTCTTGTATTTAGCATTAAATCTCATTCTGTTTTATGTGTGTTTACTTCAGTGTGTCTCACGAACACCAGTTTTGATTGTTAATACGCAGGTTGGATTATGACCAGCCTAATAGGCTCCAGAAATCACAGTTTGTAAGCCGTGACGTTACTGTTAGGGCATTTTCTGTTGTAGCAGTAAACGAATATTTCACTTGTATAATTCTGTGCTGAGTATAACGTTTCAGCTGTACCATTGTGTTTGGCTGTACTCTGTACAACCATATGCAATTAAATTGGTGGATGAGCTAAAACACCAGCAGGTGTAGGCAAGCTAAGTCCATGCAGCCGGCTCGCCTTCAACTCTCTCTCTCTCTCGACACATTGGCCGTCTTCTTCTGAATTAGGCCAGAATATAGAGGTCATTGAGGCCCTAAAGGTTACTAATACATACTTGGAAACTTAATAGTGGCAGTGCAAACCTTTTTTGTGTCAATGTTTTAAATTTAAAGTATTATTTAAATTCATTGATTATCCAAGGGAAAGCCAAATGTCCTTGGTGATACGAACAACGATATTAAATTGAATATTTTTAATTGCAAAGGTCTTCTTCTTGGTCGTGTCGCTCGCTGTCGAAAGTCGCGACTCTAGCAAGAATTCATCGTGCATCTCTATATTCAACTAACCGCATTACTACTGTGAATTACAGATTACAGTTTTTGAGCTGATCTATATATCTGTTTGACGATCTTGCTCTGTGTTTTCGTCCTTCTACTTTGTCATGGATGCACAGTTATTCTATTTTATCGCGTCTGATAAAATGGCAAAGAGAAGCAAGTATGCGTCTCTGCATAGTTGATAAAGACGATGTGTGTATACAATATGGAGATCATTAGGAACTGAAGCATTTGTTCTGTGAGCGGTTCATGCTATTTTCAACATTCTCCTGCAGCATGTGATTTCAAATGCCTCAATTGTCCTACGACAAGCAGCATTGATTACCTTCGCAATTTTTGATATCTCTTAATACTTCCATGGTCTCGACATACCAGTGCACCTCTTCATTTCACATTCGCAATCGCCAGTATTTGTGTTGCGGGCACCAAGGTATGTAAGTTTGTTCCTACTTACCATAACTTAAACAAAAGGAAACTGTTGATGCAACGCGTCCGATGTATTCACTAGTTGACATTTTGAATTGTAGACCCATCTCTGCACTGGAAGTGTAGTTTTGTCTGAGGTTCAACATTTTACTGCCTCCTATTGACACGCTGTCATCGTATTTTTTGTGGCCTTTCTCAGAATCCATCCTTCATAAATATTGATAAGAATGGGAGAAGAACACATTCCATCACGCACCTTTTCCGATACTAAATTATGATGCTAGGTGTCATTATCATCATCCTCCACAAAGTCTCCATTGTTATCTAGGCATCTGATCAACTAAACCAGATGTCTGGACCCGTAATTTTTTTAAGGATACACTACAATTTTTGCCATCCTATGGTATCGAAAGATTTCCAGTTAACAAGCAAACAAAAACATTGTATTCATAATATTTCTCTATCATTTGCCTGACACCAGTGTTTGGCAGTATCGACGCCACCACTCATACACTAGCGTTTTACCTACAACTCCTTCTATAAGAGCTTCTCGGAGCATTAACACCGTGTTAATCGTAGTTTTCCCTACAATAAAACAAAATCTCACAAATACTCCTTGTTCTTTATTATCAGTCATTAATGAAAAGCGTCAAATGTGCTTGCAGAAACTTCGAAAAAAAGTAACAGAAAACAAACTAGTTATCCCAGAACCACGTCACGTGGTAACCTGAGTCAGAATAGTGTTGACTCGTGGGACTTTGTGGTAGATTGAGCCACTGTCTTCCGTTTGCGCTTCATTTGCGACTTGCATGTAACTCAACTATTTGGAAGTATCACTAATGGTAGCTAATACTGGCACAGTGCGTTCATGTTGACTTTTAATGAAGCTTTTAAAAAACGGCGACAGGGGGCAAGTTTGCAAATTACGAAGGTGCACGGGCATAAATTTTCCATTTTTATGCTTTAACGCGCTAAATAAAAGTTAACTGCGCGCAGTAAGTGTGAGGATAATGATAAGAGTGCCCGGCGCCCGTTTGATGTTCGCCGGAAATGTAGACGGAATTTTTATGGAATTCGTTATTAAATTAATCTGGACACGCTTGCATTATGCATAAATAATAATTCAATACTAATTGCGATACAGAAAAGTTCGGATTATTGCCCTGAAACGGCGCATCCGCTGAAAAGCGACTAAGTTCGCAGCCGCTGGACGATTAATTATTGAATCCTGCAACTTGGGTGAATTTATATCCTTCTGGGTATTTGCGGGAGGCTGCAAGTTCTCACCCATATCTAGCCATAAATAATATTAATGAAAATTTATTTCAATAATTATTATTATTTACAGTTGAAAGATCAGGCTAAGATTCTGGAACTAGTACAAGCCGACATTTAATCATATATTTTTTTATTTACATTCTTAAATAACAATGTCAGCAACTTTAAATGTTGGGGCATGTGAAAATGAAGAACCTAAAGGGAAGGTAAATAGCAGCAACAAAATGGTGAACGTTTAAGCCACAAGGCCACAAATTAAAGTTAATCGATTTACCACTAGGAAAAACTTTTTACAAATAAACGGGTATAATCCGAATGCTGAAACTGTAACGGTTTTAAAATATTGTCTTTAGTATTCGTTGCTACTGGCGGTCATGGATTTTTACGTTCCACCTTTCGGGTCTCGTGGACGCAGTTACTATCCTTGTGAGAGGAAGTATGTGACTTGAGGTGAAATTATTCAAAACTTCGAGCAAAATCTGCTAGTAACAGCAAAAGTAATTGGAAGCAAAAGACAAAATGGACAAAGCAGTGAAAAGTAGTCCATAAGATGCCACGAATAAGCATTCAATATTCATTTTTACTGAACGTTAAGCAACCTTTGTCATGGTTTTGTATATCAGGTTGCCTATGTAGTTTTTGGTATTTTTGTGAGTCGTTCCTCCTTCTGGTGAAGCTTTAGAAGCGAATTTATCCAAAGAAATCGCCGGTAACCGGGTGCAGGTTTGGTTTTATTGGTTTTGTTAGATTATTGCAACCGTCTGTTAAATCAGGATATCATAGTATTTGGAAGTACTACCTATTGGCTGCTAAAAACTGAAAGTATGCACTGTATCTTTACCTCTACGTGGTGACGTTTGGATGAATTTATTTCTGATTCTTTCCCTACGATCCCTGCTCCTACGATCGTTCGACGCAAATGGTCTATGATTGATCGTCAGTGTTTTTTACGTTCCAAAATTTATGAGTAAGAGCAAAACAAACTGAAGGCAAAAAGCAAAATGGACAAAACAGTAGACAGTTATCGGTAAAATGTTACCAATCATCATTCAGTATTTGTTTCTACTGAACGTTAGGCAACTTTTTTCATCCTTTTTTATGTGAGGTTGTCTATGTAGCTTCTGGTAATTTAAGTCTTGAATTTACTGCTAATATTGCAAGGTGCAGTTTTGGTTTCTCCTTTTGGTGACATTTTAGAAGCGAATTTATCCTAAAAAATCGTTCGTATCCTAGCACATGTTTGGATTTACTGGTTTGTTGGATTACTGCACTCGTCTGTTAAATAAGGATTTCATAGTATTTCAAAGTAAACACCTGTTGGCCACCCAAAAACCGCAGGTATGTGCTACAGCGCGGTAAGTAGCGATTCTGCATGGTACGCCACCGACAGCATGAATTCCCACATGTTGAGAGGCGCAGTGACCATTTCGGTAGCCCAAAAAGAAACGCTTAGTCTGCAAATTTGGCGATCTCAATGTTACAGCGTATACTTTCATGTGGTGACGTTTGGTCGAATTTATTTCTGTGTGTTTTCCTACGCTCTTCCGACGCAAATGGTCTATGAGTGAAGGTCTGTTTTTTATATTCCCACCTTTTGGCTGTCTTTTGGCTCAGTTACCACCCTTGTGAAATTATTTTCAGAAGGGAATAAGGAGGAATGGTAAATTAAGGTGAAATTATATCAAAACAGAGCAAAATTTATGAGTAATAGCAAAAGAAATTAGAGGGGAACAGCAAACTGGATAAAATAGTAGAAAGTAGTCGATAAAATGTTACGGTTCACCATTCAATATTCGTTTCTTGAAAATACTGCCGATGCTGTAAGGTGCATTTTTCGGTTCTTCTTTTGGTGAAGCTTTAAAAGCGAATTTATCCCAAAAAATCGCCGATAACCTGATGCCAATTTGGTTTTATTGGCTTTGTTGAACTACTACACCCGTCTGTTAATTCAGATTTTTTTAGTATTTGGAAGTACTCGTAACACCTTCGCTCAAAACCTAAGGCATGTGCTGTATTTTTATTCTTACGTGGTGACGTTTGGTCGAATTTATTTCTATTTTCTTTCTCGGTGCTCTTCTACGATCTTTCTGCGCAAACAGTCCACGATTGAAGGTTAGCATTGTGTTACATTCCTCCCTTTGGGTGTCTATGGGCGCAGTAAGGAGGAAAGGTGAATTGAGGTAAAATTATATCAAAAGTTAGAGCAAATTTTATGAGCAACAGCAAAATATACGAAGCAGTGGAAATTGGTCGGTAAAATGTTAGGAATCACCATTCAATATTCGTTTCTACCAAATATTAGGCAACCGTTCTCATCGTTTTCTATATTAGATTACCCATGTAGTTTTTGGTAATTTTGGGAGTCTTCAATTTAGTGTAGATTCTGCAGGTCGCCCTTGTGTGGCTGCTTCTTTTGGCGCTTTGGAAGCGGATGTATACAAAAAAATCTCCCATAAACTGGTGTCGGTTTGGTTTTACTGGTTTGTTGGATTACTGCACTCGTCTGTTAAATCAGGATTTGATAGTATTTGGAACTAAACATCTGTTGGTCTCCCTAAACCGAATATATGCGCTGTATCTTTACCTTCACGTGGTCGATTTTATTTCTAGGTCTTTTCTTTCACGGTGTTTTATTACGATCTTTCGACGCAAATGGTCTACGATTGAAGGTCAGTGTTTTTTTACATTCTGCCTTTTGGGTGCCTGGGGGCGTAGGGCGTAGCTATTATATTTGTAAAAGGAGTGTCGTGAAGGAATAAGGAGGAAAGGTAAACTGAGGTGAAATGGTGTTAAAACTTGTGAGCAACAATAAAAGAAGCTAGAGGGGAACAGGAAAATGAATATAGCAATAGAAAGTACCTAGTCGGTGAAATAATCGAACATGTTCGTTATTTGTCGTGATTTTACGGGGGGTAAGATTGTAGACGCCATATTGTTGCCATATGCTCAATGTTCACGATTTAGTTTTCTTTATAGAGCTGTTTGATAAACAACCATATGCTCGATAAAGAGTTGAATGAGTTTGTAGGACACTTTAAAGGAAAATAGCAGGATAAATGAGTTTTCTACGATTAAGCAGCAGAATAGCAGACAATTTAGTCGCTAGAGAGCCACTTTAATTTCCGCAATTTTATTGTATTTCTGCGTAACAAGGGGGAAATTCTTGCTCGTGACATTTAATTTCAGTTCTGTTCCATAGTTGCAAAAACAAATAGAGATCTGGCAATTTATGGAATTTTAATTATTTTACAATCCGGTGTTAATGCAGAAACTTTCGCTTTGTTGTTTTCAGCAGCAAATATTACAAAACTGTGCTATGGCCAATGCTCTAGTATGAGGGTTAATTAATTCCGGCTGCAGGGCATTCCAATTCCGGGATTCCGGGAGCCCCCGTTCAGCCGATGGGTCTCGGATACACCGAACTTCCGTTGCCGCGGAAAAGTCCTGATTAAGTGGTGGAAGTTATTTGTTGCGAAGTGCTCGTCATCTTTTGTTGGTTTTGTTCCGCTCGCTCGAGCTTTAAACGCGGAATTTTCTCCGAAACGTGCGTAAAAACCGGACGCATCCAACTAGCAGCATACGCAGAGTAATGGAAATCTGCAGGCATTCGAAAAAGTTATGATTAATGTGAGAGAACACGATGTTGCTTCTCTGCAATCTCGGTTTACGATCGTCTTTGATGACGGAAGGCAAACTGGTTCGCTTAATTTTATCTAGCAGATGCAACCTTCACTATTCGCCTCTTCGGAAAGGGAATTGGAACTCGTAAAACGCAAGTTCGTAATTTGGTTGGGGCGGTTGTGTTTAGGAATTAGAATGCGCGGGATTAAAGTTTAAGGGTTGTGTTGATTACGCGCTTAGAAAAATGGAGTTTAGAACAGCCATCAAGCGCTTCTTTCGTTCTTTCGCTGTCCTGGAGCCGTTTGCCGCAATGCTTGCGGGAGATAAACAGAGCTCCATTTATTCGCGCTATGTAGAACTGGTTTAAATATGCAGTCGGTTCAGCTGAATTGATTATTTTAGATAAATAAGGGAAATTCTTGGGTAAATATCCGAAGATTACTTCGCCGAGATTGATTATATCATTATATTGAAGGAAGCAATTTTCTGGTTTTGTGCCGCGTTCTGACTGCAGCCATTCGTGCCCTATTTGGGCTGCGTGCGGATCAATGACGAGCTTTTATGCCTTTTATGTGCCTTACTTCTGGATTTAGTTAGTAGCTGAGCTTTATTAAAATGCGAAATATTGCCTACCACGACATACCGGAAGACTAGACCTGCTCTTGAGGTTGACTGGTAAAACGTTGTACTCACCTGCAACAGAAAGAGTGTGTTAGTTTCTGCAAAACTGAGTACTAAATGTATGCATTTAAATAGTTTTCATTTTCTCAATTGCCATGATTGTTTTGAAACTACCTTAGGGTAAACGAGACGGTATGATAAATGATCTAGTTCTAGCTAATTTCCAACTAAACCCATCGCCTAAAACCTTCTATTAAGTGTTCTTAATATATCTTAGGATGAACTAGGCGGTACTAACTTGTGGTCAACTCAACATGTCCCCTAAAGCCTTTTCAAAATATTACTTCGGCATTACCTGTCTAGGTATTGCTTTCAACTCCGACCATTTTCTCCAAATTTACAATTTTTCTTGTAATCGCTCGATCAACCGCGGCCAACTCAAAATTATATGAAAGGTCTCAAGCAAGTTGTCCAAAGATGCGGATGCAAATTTCCATTTCTTCTCATATTTAAATTTGAAGTTGCACTCTTTAGCTCTTAACTTAATATGGTAATCGCCATACTATATTGAAAGCCCCGTTCAAAAGATTACGAACTATATATGTCTGAAGGAGTGGGCGTCCCTTAACTGTCAATACGTCCTCAAACTACAAACGAAAATGGCAGGAGTTTAATATATGGCGATTGCAAGTAAAACTTCCATTGTAAGTCCAAGATCAACTTCACCTACAAAATTTTACAAATATTATAGGTATACTTAACTGTCATAATCGTTCTCAGACTAGCTTAGGATACACAAGAATGATACATTATGTAGTAGACGGCTATTGCTAACTTCTATTGCAGTCAACAACAGAAAAATCGCTTAAAAACTTCTAAAAGGATTTTATATTTTGTTAGCGTGCATAATTATTCACAATCTGCCCTAGGATAAACGAGAATTGTATCATACAAGATCTACCAGACGGTTGTTGGAAACTTCTACTGTAGTACTAAGTAATGTCAGTTCAAAGTATCACTTAAAAACCCCTAAACATATTTTAGACCTTCTGTACCGCCATAACCGTTATCAATCTAGCTTAGAATAACCGAGAATAATAGCATACACTCTGTAGCAAACGGTTGTTAGCAACTTCAGTTGTAGTTCTAGCTATAGCCAACTTAATTGATCTCCTAAATATTTCTAAAAATATTCTAGAACTTTTGAACTGCCATAATTGTTATCAATATACCTAGGATAAACAATAATGGTATCATACATGATCTAGCAGACGTTTGTTAGTAACTTCTGTGGTAGTGGTAGTTATGGTCAACTTAATTCATCGTCTAAAAACTTTTAAAACTGGTTTAGACCTTGTGAACTACTATAACTGTTATAATAAATCCATCTTAACTAGGCGCGTGTTATATTATGACTAGACAATGGCCCCCTGTGTAAAACTGCAAGCTTGCAACCTTGAACAATAATAGCTTCTTTCTGTGAACTGCAAGTCTGCAACCTTGAACGCACGTGGCTTCCTGTCTCACGCTCCCTCTTAGAGATAACGCTTATCTTAGCTGATTAGACATAGTATATATACAAGTAGCCTGCACCTCTAAGATAAGTTCCAGTTAGTTCGTAGCTAGATGTAAGAAATTGTCTGGCAGCTAATCTGTGTGCTTCCAATGTTATATTTCATTGTAAAATAAAAATAAACGTTTTTTAAAAAGTCGTTTCGGCGGCCTTTTAATAAAACTGGCGCAGTCGTTCGGATTTGTGGAGGAAAACCTGGAAAACTACAAACATCGAGTCGACCAGCAACTTTCCTTGAGGTTCAGCTCTTTGCCGCAAATCGACACCTACCACCCAGCGGATCTTCGGACATCTCCAACAGGGACAATCATCGCCCGATCGTGAGAAGCGCCCGTCGACCCAGCTCCTGCTCCTTTGTGGTTATTGGAACCATCTGGTCATTGGGACCACTTGATCATTGGGATCAGTCTCTGGTTTGGCAACGTCAACAACGACGACCCCAGGACAACTTTTGGATAACGCTCTAGCGCAAAGCAGACTATCCAAAGTCGGACTTCAGGACCTAGCTGTTTGCAGGCCAGCCGACATCAATAGGATCGACGCATCCTTTTTGAAGACAACAGGACGTAGCAGATCGCACGCCGTTCGTCAATTTTAACGCACAATGTAAGTGCATATTTTTATAATTCAAAGAATAATTTTCAAGCTTTAGAGAAAAAGCAAAGGTATATTTTAAAAATAATAATTTTCAAGCTTTAGAGAAAAAGCAAAGGTATATTTTAAAGGCAACAAAGTAACGACTATTAAAGCGTTCGCCTAAGTAATAATTTTTAAGTTTTAAAGAAAAAGCAAAATAATTAATTTTAAAGGCAACAAAGTAACGTAATATAATTTTCAAAAGTAATAATTATTAAAGCGTTCGCCTAAACAACAAAGTAAAAATTTCAAAGGCAACAAAGTAACGTAATATAATTTTCAAAAGTGATAATTATTAAAGCGTTCGCCTAAAACAACAAAGTTAACTAATATAAAGTTTTAAAAATTATACTAACATAGTTCTAATATTTATTTATAAGATCAGGCAGAACGTAGTAAGCCAGGCCAATTGCTGCACATACTAGGTGTGCTTAATTTGCATTTGTGCTTGCGTTCTTGCGCGTAGGCATCCCCTAGTCATATAAATTGTTTACTAACATAACACAAAATTAAAAATAAGTGAAACAAATAAAGTAAAATTAATTTTTGTCTACAAAAATTCTTATGTTAAGGCGAGAATCTTAAGTAAAAACACCTAGAATTTTTTTTTTAACAATTACAAAATTTTTATGTAAAAAAAAATTATATTTTGAAACAACTGTAAAATTTTATGTCTCGAGATCGATCACGCTCACCAAGGCATTCTATCCCTAGAATTTTATTTTTAAATAATTGTAACAACCCAAATATGGTTGACCAAAACGCATCATTGTTTCCCCCACATTTTAATGTAGCTTTACTAAATGAAATTCCCACATATGATGGTAATCAAGCCACTCTTTCGGAATTTCTCAGATCCGCAGAAATCATTGCAACTAAATTTTGCACAGAAAATTCAAACGATTATATCAACCAAGTAATTTTAAATTCGATAAGGAATAAATTAAAAGGTCAAGCGTTAGAAGTAGGGTTTCCAAGTCCCGGGACCAAAAGTGTTTTCGGGACTTACGAGCTAAGTTTCAGGTCCCGGGACTAGTCCCGAAGATCCCAAAAATGGTCCCGAAAGAGAAATAGTGTTCAGGTGAAATTTCCGAATGAAATTTCCAAAGAAAAACAAGTGTTTTAAGTTAAATAAAGTATTTCTGTGCTGATAATTTGCGTTGGGGCTCGTCTACAACTTCATTGCTTTCTTCTGGTACTAAAAATGTGCGTGTGTAATCCTTTCTTCAAGCTGCCTCTGATTATGATAATTTTGTAGAAACCCACTTTACATTTCGCCAATTGTTTATCTTCAATATATAAAACTGTTGCCGTAGTGACTTCAAATCGTTATTTTTTTAAATGTAGAATGAAGATAGGTTGCGAATCGGAATTCATTCTAATTGTAACGCTTAGCAGACAAATAACGAACACACTTAAAACCCAAAAATATAAATTATTCAGCTTCTTCGCACATATCTAAATCCAACAAAAAAACAGACAAATACATAAATAGAAGAAGATATGCAAATGTGGCTGAAACAACACACAGGTTTTATTCTAACCTACCGAAAACAATACCTCTCCTGCGTTACGCAAAACGCAAATAATGCGGAATGTACAAGAGGCATGAGTAATACGCCGGACGCCGGTGAATACCCGTCCTAATTCTCTGATATAGAGTATACGCACGCATGTTGACATGGTCCCGGGACTTCGCCTGGGCTGGCTGTGGTCCCGGGACTCAGTTTTTGTGGTAGAATCCCGGGACTGTCCCGGGACCGGATCCCGGGACTGGAAACCCTAGTTAGAAGTAATTACAGGTTACCAGTATGATACTTGGAAATACTTAAAAAATGTCTTAATTGAAAATTTTGGCGACCAAAGGTCAGAATTGAATCTTTTAATTGATTTAACCAAATTAAAACAGAATAAAGACTCTCCCATAGAATTTTTCAATAAAGTTAGAACCCATTTGGCTATTTATAATTCAAAAGTTTCTCTGAGTCAAGAATCAAAAGACATTATCACTTATAAATTAAAGGCTAACAAAGACTTAGCACTTCGCACTTTTACAAGTGGACTAAATGAAAATTCAGGAAGCTTTGTAAGAAGTAGAAATCCAACTTCACTAGAACAAGCCTTAAGCATAGTAAAAGAAGAAATTGTTATCAGATATTCTCAAAATCAAAATAATTTTCAAAGTCAGAAATTAAACAAACCAAATTTAACTTCCAATATTCAAACACAAAATTCATATCAACCTAAATTTAATAACCCAAATTTCATGCAAAGACCATTCCAACAAAATCGAAGTAATTTTAACCAAAATCCTAAAAGTAATTTTAATCAAAATCCCAACTATTTTAAAAGTCCAACGAATTTTAACAATCCTAATAATTCTAGAATAACTCAAAATTCAAGCTTTAATGCATTTGCACCAAAACCAAATTTTTCACCAACAAATAAACCAGAACCTATGGACTTTAGCACTATAAAAAGACCAGCTACTCAACAATCAAATTTCCCTAATAAATATCGAGCAAATTCTCAGAACGTTAATAGAAATTTTAATCATTTAAATTATCATCAAGGAAAACCTCCGGATAAATATGAAAACTTAGCCGAAAATTTATTTGAAAATGGATAATTTTCAACTCCAGAAAATTTTAACGAAAACCCTCAGGAATATTTTGACCCTGACAATTTTCAAGATACAACTGGAAATTACGAATCACAAGATTTAGACCATACTTACGATTATTTCGAATTTCCAGATCCAAACGATACTGTAAATTTTCATTAAGAGCCTCGAAAAAGCATATTTTAACTTTTAATATAAATTCAAAATCAGATCTTCCGTATATTATAATTCCCGCCACCGGCGATAAACTTTTAATTGATACAGGTAGCTCACAAACAATAATTTCTCCAGAATTTGTACAACATTTTCCAAATTATATTTATGACACAGAATTCGAGATAGTTACATCTCATGGAATTTCTCAACACAACTTAATTGCAGATTTACCAATCCCCAGTCTTTTTTATGAAAACGGAACACATACATGTTATTTATATAATTTTAACCAAGACTATATAGGACTTATTGGATCCGATTTATTTTCAAAATTATCCGCACGAATAGATTATAAATGGATGCATATTCAGACAGAAAGAGCTACGATACCATTTTATTATAACCCGTAAAAACTAAACAAAAAAAAAGTGAAACTAATGTAATTTTTCCAAACCTAAAAATTGAGATTTTTATTTTTCTCAACAAAACCTACAGTTAACCCTGTGTACAGAACTTTTCGTAAAATTTATCAGCATAAAAAAATGTAACTAAAATAACTCCAAAATTAAAATTTAATGAAAAATTAGTCATGCCTTCAACAATTGAAACCATACAATAATCAATTTAAAACAAGCGTAATTAATACTTTAAACGAAATACAAGAAATTAATATTTATAATCCTTAATCTTATAAAAATAAAAATTATGAACTCAACAAAAATCAGTCTATCAGATTTAACAACTTTAATATAGAAGCTTCAAACATTAAAAGTATTTTAGGTAATTAATTTAAATAACAATTTAAAAAAAAAACAATTTAAGACTAGACCATTTAAACGAAGAAAAAAAAACTCTTTTGATTGATTTATGTTTTCAATACAGAGATGTATTTTACTCTCCCGAAATACCTTTATCCGTTACGAAACTGACAATAAAAGTCAACTCATAAGATTTAGTAATTCAAACATAAATTTGTAAAATATTTAGATTAGTAGCTATATATAATACTATATTAATACTTTAGAAGGAATGAAATCAGATTCATCTAAAAATTCAATAATCAAAATTTCCCAGCACTTAAAAATCGAAATAAAATCATTTTTAACCAAATAGTCTATTAAAGAACATTTATCAAAAATTTTGCCAAAATAACTAAATTTTTAACCGTGTGTTTAAAGAAAAAAATAAGATTGTTCACACTCTTGAATTTTTGAAAAACTTTAAGTATTGCAAATAAATTCTAATGAATAAATCAGTAACTTTAAGTATCAAAAGTATTTTTTTTAAAATAATATCTTAAGAAAAAACTTAAGACTAAAATCATTTAAATCAGAAAAAACAAATAAAAATTACACTTAACAAACAAACAAGACCAGCATAATATGGTATTTACAATTTTAATAATCACAATATTTCTCGCGTTAAAACTAAATGTTCACAGCAACATACCTTTATAATTGATATTGCTAAATTAAAACAAAGAAAAACCTTTACAACAATTTAAAATTAAATTCAAATTCAGAAAAATCAAACATTTCAATTAAACGAAAAAGTATTTATTAAAACAAATCTCAGAAGTAAAGATTAAATTTAAAATTAAAACCAATTCAGAAAAATCAAACATTTCAATTAAACGAAAAAGTATTTATTAAAATAAATTTCAGAAGTAAAGATAAAATTTAAAATTAAAACCAATTCGGAAAAATCAAACATTCCAATTAAATGAAAAAATATTTGTTAAAACAAATTTCAGAAGTAAAGTTGAAATTCAAAATTAAATCTAATTTTTAAAAATTGAAACATAAAACACCCTGACTAAAAGGAATTATTGCTCTCCCTTTTTTCAGGATTACTACCCTCTTCATCGCCTGTACCCTGCTGACTCAATCACCAGTTATACAGAGCGATATTATTATTAAGAATTTAAAAGATAATCCCGGATTATATCCCTTAAACTTAGGAAACGTAGTGCTTAAACAAAGCAAATGGACGCTTATTAGAAATATAGACTATACCCCTATATTTGTTAATTATGACACACTTAGAACTAATTTAATGAAAGTAATACCTTTACTCGAAAATAAAAGTTATGTTATTGAATATAGAAATTTGAGAAAATTGACATTATTATCAACCGTAATAATTAACTTATAATATTAAAACAATACGTAGAAAAAGCTGATAAACTTCTGAATCAATTATTTCACAATATTAAACATAAAATTAATAAAAGTCCTCTCAATTAACTTTTCGACGGACTTGGATCCGCCTTCAAATTTTTAACTGGAAACCTCGACGCCAACGATGGAGTCAGATACGAATCTATGATTACTAAATTACAAGAAAGCAATAAAATTCAAAATGACATTATATTAGAGCAAACTAAAATTTTAAATGATACCATCTCAGTAATCAATGATATAGCAAAGAGTCAAGAATTATTAGACAGAAATATAAATAAAATAATTTTACAAAATGAGGAATTAGGCAAAAATCTCGCTACATACTTCTTAAAAACAGTCTTGCTAGAAGCAATTCAATTTTTACAACTACTTATTAACACTTGTTTGAAACTAGAAAATGCATTAACTTTTGCCCAAAATCAACAGATGCATATGTCATTAATTGAAAATGACGATTTAATTGAAAATCTAAATGAAATTTCGACGTATCTCAATAGCATATCAGAAAAAGCTTTAACTATTCCATATCCTGCAGAGTTACAGTATTTACATTTATACGAGTCAATTATCATTACAAAAGTTTACCAAGTTAAAAACAGAATTACATTTATATTCGAAATACCTCTTACTTCCAAAACTAACGATTATCAAATGATACAATTAATACCATTTCCGATTTTTATCCAAAATTATCAATTTCGTATGATTATACCTACTTATAGTACTTTATTATTTAACGTTAAAAACAGCATTCCCGTTGAAATAAGTCATTGTAAACTTATAACTTTAGACACCTACTTTTGTAATCAGAATAACTACTTTGAAATCCCCAACGACAAATTGTGCGAAACACAACTTCTGTCATTTAATAAAAATAAAACATGTATCCCTTATTTATTCAATTTAACAGAGATCAAAATATCACAAATAAATCCTGCGACATGGTTAATATCTTCCCCATCTGAAGCAATATTGGACGTCAAATGTAAAAATCAGAATTTTAGAAAAGGAATATCTGGCACTAACCTCTTACACCTCAGTTCAGACTGTCTTGTTTCAATAAATCAAAAACACATGTTGTTCACCGCAAAAAGAACCTCAAATGAAATTGTTAATTTAAAAATTTCAAACATTGACCGCTTAATAATTCCTGAATCGAACCACATAAATGTTTCAAAGATTGACTTGATACCTGTTGACACCCAGAAATTGGTTGAGGACCGAATTAAGCTTAATAAATATGAAAATTTGTTAAAACCTGTTAATTATATTAAATCTGATAATTTAAGTGTGTCTGCAATTATATTTACTCTGTGTACTATTCTTATGTTAATAATTTTTATATTGTATTTGTATTATAATAGAAACACAATGAAGATTAAACTTATTAGATTTTTAAATAAAGATTTTGAACCAGTTAACGTAAATGCATAAGTTTAATTTTCTTTTCTCTTTGTAAGTTCAATGGAGGCATATTTGAATACCACCCATTGAACATTTTATCGGCGGACGTGTTATATTATGACTAGACAATGGCCCCCTGTGTAAAACTGCAAGCTTGCAACCTTGAACAATAATAGCTTCTTTCTGTGAACTGCAAGTCTGCAACCTTGAACGCACGTGGCTTCCTGTCTCACTCTCCCTCTTAGAGATAACGCTTATCTTAGCTGATTAGACATAGTATATATACAAGTAGCCTGCACCTCTAAGATAAGTTCCAGTTAGTTCGTAGCTAGATGTAAGAAATTGTCTGGCAGCTAATCTGTGTGCTTCCAATGTTATATTTCATTGTAAAATAAAAATAAACGTTTTTTAAAAAGTCGTTTCGGCGGCCTTTTAATAAAACTCGCGAATTGTAATACATTATCTAATAGACGACTGTTAGTAACTTCGATTGTAGTTCTAAGTTATGGTTAACTTAATTCACCGCCTGCAAATTTTTGCAAATATTTTAGATTTTCTGAACTGCCACAGCTGTTATCAATCTACGTTAGGATAAATTAGAGTCGTTTAATACTTGCTCAACGGACGGTTGTTAGTAACCTCTATCGCAGTTCGAGTAAAGGTCAACTTAATTTATTTCATAAAAACATCTAAGACGTTTTAGATTTTCTGAATTGCGATAGCTGTTATTCATCTAGCTTAAGAGAAACAAGAATGGCATTATACATGATGCGGCAGATCATTATTATTGATCATTTCTCTTACAGCTAGTTATGGTAAACTTAACACATCGGCAACACTTCTAAAAACGTTTTAGAACATTTGAATTGCCGTAGCTGTTATCAGTCTCTGTTAGGATAAATGAGAATCGTATGATACATGCTTTAACGGAGGTTTGTCAGTAACTTCTATCATAGTTTGAGTTGAAGTCAACTTAATTCATTTTATCTACGACCACTGTGTGAGAGATGTTTTATAGTTTACCGTGGTTAAAGAAATCAGCTGTTTACTTTTAGCCCATGTGCTAAAAGTGAAGCGAGGTTATAACAGTACAATTTCAAACTGGAAGTGAAGTTGTAAAGTTGTTCTAGTTGCTTCCTGCGTTACAGGTAAAGTGTTTTTGAATTAATTAAAGCGTTATGTAATGAATACAGTCAGATGTGGAGTATTAATAATTACATTTCGTAACTAACCTTGACTACTGTCATTCGCAAACATTCGCCCGCGCGGCATGGCCTATTGTTTATTATGACATAAATTAGAAGTGTCGTAGATGCAAACCTTTGTTAAATCGATATTTATGGATTAATAACAGCAAAATTAAGGTCGTAGATAAAATATTGTATGCAACGCGTGCTAAAAGTCGTTTATGCACGAGACATGTTATGAAACTCAGCCGTCGACTTCGTTTCTTAATTTTCATGTCTCGTGCATAAACGTCAACTTTTAGCACTTGTTGCATAAATAGCTATTATAAACACTTTTAAAAACGTGTTAGATCCTCTGAATTACGATAGCTACCATCAATCTACGTTAAGATAAATGAGAATCGTAAGATACATGCTCTAACGGACGGTTGTTAGTAACCTCTGTTGTAGTTATAGTCAAGGTCAATCCAATTTCTTTCATAAAAACATCTAAGACGTTATAGATCTTCTGAATTGCGATAGCTGTTATTCATCTAGCTTAAGAGAAACAAGAATGGCATTATACATGATGCAGCAGATGATTATTGGTAATTTCTCTTACAGCTAGTTATGGTAAACTTAACACATCGGCATAATTGTTCTCAATCTCTCTTGCAGAATGGTAACATGTATTTTTATTTTTTATTTTATTTTATTTTGTATTCAGCCAACAGCTGTTAGGCCAATTACAGGCGTTGCTGTACATTTTATGGGGACTTCCAACCCCACTAACGGCTGTCATGATGTTATTATGACATCCAGGACGAACTATTTCCGTGGCAGCCGTACCACGAGGTCAAGTAGAGGATTGTTTCATCGTAATTCTAATTTGTGGTTAACGTTACCCACTTCTTAAAAACTAGACATATTTTGGCATTTAGTTAACTGCCACAATTTTTCAATCAAACAAGAATGATATGTACATGCTGTTGCAGACGGTTGATTTATGGTGAACTTAATTTGTCCTCTAAGGCTTTTTAACTCTGTTAATTATTGGAAAAAATAGCTTTTTAATTTTGAAGGAATCCGTACTTTTCTTATTTACATGTACATTCCGTTATACGACATCCCGTATAAAACTCATAAATCGAATGTTCACTGCCTTTGGGGATTCCGCGGGATTCTAATTTAGGGGCACTTTTATTAGCAACGTCAGTGAATGGGCAAGGGCTGAGGTTGAATCGTAAAATACTAGTTTCGCTCCTGCACTTGACACTTTTGCTTTGAAGGTCACAAGATGCTATTGTTATAAGGTTATAGCCCTATCCGTTCTCTATTAGGGCCGTTAGAAGTTGCAGTCGTGAGGGTTGAGAATTGTTCCGCAGGTCCAAAGTAATTTACACGAATTAGTTGCAGTTTGATCTCAGCACAACTTATTAAATTATCCTCAAAATAAATTCTAGAGATGGAGAAATCCTACAAAAGCCGACATATTACCTACAAGTGCATTACAGCCTGCTTCAACTTTGGTGATGCCTTTTGCCGTTGTAGTACTAGAACTAGCGAGTTCAGGTGAGCACTTCGTCATTACCATAAAAACTACTCCATTGTCATATCATGGGATTTTTATCAGCAACAAATGATAATACTATTTATGTATCAAGATGATGTATATTCAGTGGCAAAAGAAGTGCGAATTAATGTTCCAACTGAAGGGAAATCTAGCTTACACTATTTTTTGTTCATTTATTAAATAATAATCAAAAGGCGTTACCTTTATTAATAAAACGCCTTTTTTCTGGTTCTTTTTATTCTCTATGGACTGTGGAAGGAATTTGCGTGACTCCTGTGTCAGTTACAAAAATTACTGTTTAACAATTACTTAAATTTTACTTGAATTTGGAACCCCTGTTACGAATCAAAAGAACAAATACCTACCTGAAGAGTTCCCTACTTGTGGACATAAGTACAATGGAAAATTTGTTTACTGTTGGCTGAAAAACTCCAGAAGTTATTAACACACTGGGGAAAAGCTACAAAACAACTGTACCATAAATAAAGCTGGGTCAGTAAAGCAGTAAAAATACTGGGGAATATAAAAATGAAGATAAAGATCAAAATGGCGAAGAATTCGATTGTGACTGTCAAGAAGACGATATAGGAGTGCATTGTATATATTTGTATTAATTTTTATTAACTTAAGTTGTTAATTACTTTCATTCAAAAGTCATCATGTGTGCTAAAGAGAAAAATCCGATATTGGGCTCAATCTACAATTTAACAAATTCTTGTGCTACTTATGATCTTGCCATACACGATTAAGATGTACCTATTATGTGTATAGTCTAAGTGCATATATGTTCAATTTGCATCGTTTCTCCACAGATAAGTATTTTATGTCCAGGAAAGCATTTAGAATTTGAATTAATGGACCAAACCAATCTTAACGACTGCAGGTCCAGCTGTTTCCTGCAGTGAATGTGTGTCTGTTAAACGAGTCCAGGTGCACGCCTAAATAACCCGCACGCGCCTGGTTCTGGATTGTTCAATTCCACAGGTGTAGATAGCTCAAGTTATTTTGACTGATTGGTTTTATTACTGTCTTAAAAACAAGCACGAAGATATTTGCTGCTGTAGCAGCTTTTCTTGTTAGTTATATTAAAACGATGATTATGGTATCACATAACTGATCTGGCCACAGAGTGGTTTGTGTTTAAGTTTCAGGTCTAGATTGATCAATACCTCAAAATATGTTGTTCTCTGAATATCATACCTCAACAGAACATAAGAAAAATAATATATTTAGAACTTATTAAAGTAATTAAACGCCGATTAAAATCAATTTTGGCCGATTCAATTATTTCCTTGCTATCAGTCCTCAATATTTAATAAATTACTTATAGCCTATTTTTAAATTGCTTGCTTAGTTTTTCAAAAGTTAATTTTATGTTGGGTACTGGATTTTGGTCACTTGAAGGACTACGGCTGATGCATTTCTAACTTCATCTTCAGACTGTTCATATAACATGTTCATACAGTTGGTTCATCTTGAAATGGTGTTCTTCATTAACAATCTTCAGGGATATTTTGTATAGCTAAAAGTATCAGAATCACCTCCCGTTCGATAATTTATGTCTAATTCATTTTCTACGTTTCATAATTAAATAGTAATTCAATCACCAATTACTGTACAGTTACTGTAATTGTACAACGTCAATTACTTTTTCAATTACTTTCAATAGAAATTATGGTCATATAGTTGCATTTAGTAGAACTAGTTGCAACTATTATTAGTGTCGTGTTGATTCGTAATCGTAATCTAAAAATGCTTAATTTTTATGTTTAGTTAACTATAGTAACCTACATACTTTAAAACACTTTTGAAGGTTTTTTGATAATTAAATCTTGTAGCTACATGCACCGTTCACCAAAACCAAAAGTTGTTAGTGTGTTTTGACGTAAGATGTAGGTAAATCAAGTCAAGTATAAAAAGTATACAGGGCGTCCCAAAAAGAATAGGACACCGATTGGTCATAGATTCCTTAGGTTATAATAAACCGATTAAACCTAATATATTTTAGTACAAAGTCCCTTCAGTAAGAAGGTGTAGGGGCTTGGAAGTTCAAATTTATTTTTTAAATTTTTATAATAATTTCCACATCACTGAAGTCGAGTTTTTTTATCACGAATGTGGGTTAGTTGCCGAGGCCCGTAAGGCCAAAGCAAATAAACCGCATAAGGGATAAAAAGGAACTTCTAGTGCTGAGAGGTACATTGTTCTTTTTAAATCGAGGAATCGCGAAATTACAACATTTGAACCAACTTTTGTAGGTTATGTTAACGTCGGTTGACTTACCTATCGCCAAGCCGTCTACAAAAAGTCGTAAAACAATGGATTACTTCACTGCCTTCACGATTTATCGTATTTTAATGATGATTTCGACGTTATTCACTGCCAATTTCAAAAAGAACATTTTTTTTCGAATATGAAGAAATGTCGAATTTTATTTTGGCTAGATTTTGTAATGGTTTAAAAAATAGCACGCTGAATATGTTATAAAAGTGATTTTTCCATGTTTATGTAAAATTAATCCACTCGTTTTGCATCGTTCGCTCATAAATTAAATGTTGAAAAACTCTCACTTTTCTTAACTTGCAGAACAATCTACTACTAAATACGCCTCTCATGAGGCTGAATGACGAAAATATGTAACTTAATTAAGTATACAGGATGCAGCATTGGATTTCTTAATTGTTTGACAGGAAAATTCTATTTAGATTTTGTAAAGAACACTACATGTTTTGTTGGCTCAGTTCGAAAATACTTTTCTTACCCCTTTATGCGAAAGTGACATTTTCTGTCGCCTGTTAGGGGTTTCCCAAAGATATACGTTTGGTTTCCTGGTCGGTTTCCAATGGCGGTGGGAGGGAATATAATACATTGACTCCCGTTGCCATTAGAGACGGGAGGCAATGTGATTTATGATAAATCAACTGGTCTCCTGATTTTATTATTTAAATATTGTTGAATGCAGCTCAATGCAAGAGATAGTCTCATCATAAAATGTAAAAGTGTCATATGTATAACTCTGGACTAAAATGTCATTCCTCCCCTGCATGATTATAATTGATTAGGTACTCTTCTTGCTAACGCTGGTGAATTAAACTACATCGGTGGGAGGGAATGAGACATTTTCCTCCCTAGTAATATAAATAGCTATAAAAATTGTGTTAGTTAACTTTTGAAATTTTAAAACAAAATATCAAATTGGTGTGAATCAGGGACTGCTGAAAGTTGACAGGTGATTGATAAACCTAGTTGAAAACGACTGATAGAAATAAGAATTCGTACATCAGATACAAAAACAAACGACATCTGCTCAAGCACATAACAATGAAGTAATTTTTATATTCAAGGGACCTTTATACCATGTGTTCATAAAGAAATTATATAAAGGTTGGCCATGGAAAATAAAACTAATGTCGACAGCAAGCTTTAGAGACAGCAATCGATAGAATTTTCAATCACTGTATCAGCGTATAATGTAAACTTACAACAACGACAACAGTGATGACGGTTAATGAATTCTAAAGCTTGCTGTTGACTTTTATATTCAATGACCAACTTTTATGTAATTTCTTTTTTAACACACCATATAAAAAACGGGGAAAAATACATATTTCATAAAATTACTGTCAACGCTCGACAAATAAGTTGCTCAGGTGGCTTTCATATTTTTACTTTAAATTTGAAAATCTTGTCAACATCTTTGATAATATCTATTGATTTTAAGTTTAGGGCAATAAAATATCTGAAATTACATAAATTGGGTCACTATGCACTGTTCATTAAAAAAACGAAATGGAATTTTGTGTAAAATCATTAAGAAGTGTCATAATTAGCAGGGGGGTTTTGTATGTTTTGTTGTTTACATTTAACGTAAAGAAGTAATGTTGGATGAGGTGAGCGGAATTATAAGAAAGTGACGATTTTTATAAGACACTATTCCAGATTTTTAATATAATCGAAGCTAACATGCTGCAGCAGTCCGTTAACAATTTTTCATAGCCACAAAATTATGCACTAGTTGCCAATATACAAAGCAGCATATGAGTATTACAAGGCAAGAAAGCGACAAAGAATGGATAATTTACAAAATGTTCAATGCACGAATGCGGTAAAATTATGCGGCGTTTTTAACTTGTATTAGTACCCTACCCCATACTCCATTTTTAAGTCAACCAGGCACATAATTTTGCAATTAGGTACATTTAATTTATATGTTTTGCGCTGTTTAAATATAACATCGGATTTTGCCTGTTTAATTCAATTCCTCACTCAAAAACGCCTTTTACACTTGCACGGCAGTATAACCCTATGCTAGTACATTGTTTAAAAAACGCAAATTGAAATGAATAAATAATTATTCTGAATCAATATCGTCTAATGAATCTATTTTAAATTATATTTTTACCGTAGGTATTGTAATCTGTAATGTACTTACCGCAAATATAGTTTTAGCGTCTTACATAATAAATATTAGCTTCACTATTACAACCTACATATCACATCTACATACACGGACCAATGCACTCTTTGCTTGTTCACGCGTCGTACAAAATACGAATGTTGCACAAAAGTTGCTGTTATTCGACTCGTCAGAGGAAATGATAAATTAGGCTTATATTGCTTGGAGAACACCCTATTCCGATTTCCTTAATATGTAACTTAATTAGACCTTATCGAATTTTTTGCGTTCTGGAGATTTAGCACCCAAATGAGGTCAATAATTCAGTAATTGAATTACCATACCTTTAAAAAGTAATATGTGAAGTCCTTTTTAACAAAAATGGCAATTCCCAATTACAATTATAGCATTTTGAAAAGTAATTCGATTCCAAGGCAAATAAAGAAAAAGGAATTTAATTAGTAATTTAATTACAAAGTAATTAATTACTGCCCAGCTCTGTAAACATTACGTAAAATTGTTAGAAAATATCACTTCTCCATTCTATAACAGTATGAAAATCATACTTTACTTCATCGGTTACTCAGCGTTTGGTTAGTGCGCTTATCTTCTTCAAACTACATTGTAAACCGAGAACCACTGAACCTTTGTTTGTATTTCTCGGCAATAATAGAAACAATTAAAGCAGTCTACAAATACAGTGACAGCGAAAAAGCTACAAACGTTCATAACTAGATGTCTTAGACCTATCTTAAAAAGATGGTGACCTAAAACTTGTAGAACAAGCGTGGGAATGAAATTAATATTGAAAGGAAAACAAGAAAATACGGTAGACTCGGACGCATATGTGTTCTTCCCCCAGGAGTTGTTTGCTAAAGTTGAAGAGCAGGGGAGTAGCCAAACGCCAATGACAGTGCAATACTACATGTCAATAACCTCATTAGAAGAGAAAGGAAGCCTAAAAACCTTGGAAAACGAAAAACACATGGCCTCGAATAGAACAAAGGGAACGAATCAATGTGGAAGGATAATCGATAATGGTAAATATTCCAAATCATCAAAGTGGAGATCATTATTCGCGTGGAAGAAGAAAGCAGAAGATGCGGGTTCCAAAGCAAGAAGTCAAAAACACAAATCATGATTATAGATCGTTTCAAAACTTATCAACCTTGCGACGCCTTAAACGAATATGAAGTAGTTGATAAATTCGTGTATTTGGAAATTACCACCAGTAATAACGACAATTATGAACCAGGAATTAGAAGAAGACTTGTAATGGCAAAAACGGCAATGATGAAACTAAGAGAAATATGGAGGGATTACAAATAAAGAGCTTAAGATGAGACTTGGTTTTGGCATAGCTATGTCTATATGGTGTTGAAAGTTGGACACTTGGATCAGTTGATAGGAAGAGAGTTTGAAATGTACTGTTGGACGCTTACGCTCAGACTGCCGTGGACCAACGCCGATAACTATAGAACTACCTATCAAAACCAGGCCGATTTAATAAATCATCTTCGTATAAAGAAAAACTTCATCCTAGACCTTATTGATACCCTACGTCCAAGAGGGAATATTGGAAACGATTATTACTTTAAATTTGTTTTCTCGACTCTCTGTTCGTATTTTAACAGACCTTCTTCAGATAGAGGAGAAATTTATCTATTCTATCTTGAATTTAAAAACCTGGTAAAGAGAAATGGAAATTTCTATTTAAACACCTTATGTCAAAAGGGAATACTGGTAATAATTACTATTTTAAATTCATGTTCTCGGCTGTCTGCTAGCATTTTAACAAATCTTGGGATGGAGAATAAATGATAGCGAATAAGTTCGTCTTATTTGACCTTAATAAACAGAAATGGGGATACCTTAGTAACACGGTACTTCCAACGGCGAATACTGGAGATAATTCTTATCTTAAATTTATTTTCTTAGCTTTCTGCTGATGTTTGAACAAATCTTCTTCAGGTAGAAAAGAAATTCATTATATTTTATCTTGAATTTAGAATTTTGGTAAACAGAAATTGAAAGAGCTTATTAACATTCTAGGTGCAAGAGGGACAGCTCGAAATAAAAATTTTCTATTTGTTTCCTTGGCCTTTTGCTGATGTTTCAACAAATCTTCTTCAGATAGAGAAAAAAATCGTTATATTCTATCTTGAATTTAGATTTTTGATAAATAGAAATGGAAGAGCTTATTAACATGTCCAAGAGGGAATACTGGAAATAATTACTATTTTATATTTGTTGCCTTAGCTTTTTGCTGGTTTCAACAAATCTTCTTCAGGTAGTGAAGAATTTCATTATATTCTCTTGAATTTAGAATTTTGATAAGCAGAAATGGAAAAAGCTTATTAACATCCTATGTCCAAGAGAGAATGGTGGAAATAATTATTCTTTTACATTGTTACCTTAGCTTGCTGCTGGTTTCAAGAAATCTTCTTCAGAGAGATTCATTATATTCTATCTTGACTTTAGATTTTTGATAAACAGAAACGGAAAGAGCTTTTCAACATCCTAGGTGGAAGAAGGATAGTTGGAAATAATAATTTTATTTCCTTGGCTATTTGTTGGTGTTTCAATCTTCTTCCGATAGAGAAGAAATTCATTATATTTTATCTTGAATTTAGACTTTTGATAAACAGAAATGGAAAGATCTTCAGAAACTGCATCTACAAAAATGTCAAGACCTAATTAATACCGTATGCCTGAATGGAAATAATAGTTATTATTATTATTAAGTAATATGTGAACATCTTGGTAGTTGTTTCGATCGCAGAGTTATTGTTTGTGTATGGGACTGCAAGACCAACTATTTCTAACGCAGCTTTATAGAAATCAATGCCGGAAGTACTAAACGAAGCCCTGATATTACGCTTCGATTAAACTATTAATTGTATTCAAAAACAATAAACCGTTTATCATCTCGCGGCCCACTCATTCCGAATGCAGAAGTTGCTGCCCGCTAACAATGATGGGATTATGTCAAACGTAGCTCGGGCCATTATTTCCAGGATTACAAAGTCGGCGTTTACGAGTAGATACATGTTGCTCCAATCAATTTTAAGGCCGGGGGCAATAAACGCTGATCGACGTCGCGATCGCTGCCGCTCATTAATGTGCAGGTGAAAAGCCATCAAATTCGCAAGGTGCAGGGCGTCCGTTTCGTGCGAGTTCAAGATCAGGGTTGTGTTTTGCATTGAAATGCAACTCGCTGCCACGCTAAACTCGCTACGTGTTTGCTTTTTATCGAGTTTGGCATGGAAATTTGCTGCTTGAGGGCCAAAGCTGCTGCTTGTCCAAAATAAATTTATAGTAATGGTAGAATAAGGTAGCGAGGGTGACCTTTCAAAATAAAAAGCAACAGAGAAACAAACAAATTATGTTTACTTGGAATATGAAAATCCTTACCATAACTTGCTTCAGATGCCTATTTCCACAGTTTTAGTCTATCATCTTCAGTATCATAATTGACTGAAACAGAGAAGGGAAAAGACCTCTAGCAATATGAATCCAATAGTTACATAAAAAAATGCATATTCAAATTATTTTGCTGAAGTTTTTGAATATGGGTTTGAAAGATTATCTAGAAATTATTGTTAGAATCGAAGGCCTCATAAGGGTTTTTGGGCGACAGTTTCATACATTTCATTAGAAACTTTTATATATACGAAGAGTGTCAGGACCAAACAGACTAAGCAAGGAGAAAAAGCAGATACCTTACGGTAAGTGGTGGCTGGAATGTAAGAACAGGAAATAGATATGACATTGGCAATGGAATTTCAGGAAAATACAAAGCGTAATTAACGATGATGGAAGAAGAATGGGAGAGTACCACTGCTATGGTATTTACGTTAAAGAAGCAACGTACGTAATACTTGACGTAAAAGTAATAAGGGGTGTCGAGCTTCATATGGACCATAGACTACTTCTAGCAGGTATCCAACTCTATGGAAGGAAACCCAGGAGACCAAAAAATACCAACAAATAAAGATTAATGAGTTGAGTAAGATAGAAACAGTAGAAACATATCGAACCAGAATAAACGCGACCGTAGAGGGCTGGGAAAGAGAAGTGGCAGCAGAACTACAACGCTGAAGTATGGAACGGAAATGGATAATGCTGATGAATAATACTAAAAGAAGTCAGTGTAGAACAAGCCGAACTTATATGCGACAAGGTGGTAAAATACAACCAAAAGATAGATTCTGGAAAACAATCAAGGGAATAAGAGGAACGTATTAGTGATGGGCATAACCGGACAATTTTCTTAACCGAATTATTTGCATTGGAATGATATTAATAACCGAATGATTATTTGAATAATTATTCGAATAAATTTTGGCTCTCGATTCGTTTCGATTAAGTCAGCCGGTTTTCCTAGTTGGCGGTTCACCGTCATCTGATTCTACATCGGTTCACCTCCATCTGCATCGCCATCGGTTCACCGTCATCTGCATCGACATCGGTTCACCGTCATCTGCATCGACATCGTAACTTGCAGATAGCAGAGGAACCAAAACATAATATGTACAGTCGGCGCCTTAGAAATCGGGACACGTAATATGTTCTTCTAGTCTTTGGAGTATTCTTGCTCCAGTCACTTCATTAATGTGAGATGGCATTTCATAATTGACAAACAATAAACAATCTGACGTAACAATTAAAACCATAATAACTGCAAAAACCCAGTTTATACACTTAAAAAATGCATGCGAAATATATCATAATAGTGTGTAGTGCCCGATTTCTAAGGCACCGACCGTACATTATGTGTTATGTATTGGAAATTAAGAGGCATTTATTAAGAAGTGTAGAAAGAAAGAAATATGCAGCAAATAAGCAGTCCCGCTAATCGCAATAAAAACAGTGGTAAAACGTTTATCTTTATCGATCGGGCGGGTTTTGAACCTTTGGAGATGTAAGCAAATAAAAAATTGTTTTATAGCTTGATGCGTTCGCAGTTTTTAGGCGTTCAGGTTTCAAGTCCCCAGAATTTGATAATTTGATATTATTTATGATAGGAGGTAGGTACGCGATAACCAAATGTTGTTTTCAGTACAACCTGCTTTGTTTATGAGTTATAACGTATTTATATTTACAGAATTTTGAGCACAGCGTAGGTCGCTGAGATATGGCACATCGTACCTTTGAATAGAGGTTTTATATTCAAAGCGTAGTACGTATCAGCATGCGGTTATTTTTCATTCGAATACTTGGAATGAAAACCGAGTTACATAGGTTATTTCAATAACCGGATAACCGGTTATTTTTCATTCGAATAAGCCCATCACTAGAACGTATAAAAGACAAGTGTGGATAATAAAGAATAGGGGCATTGAAGAAATAGAAGAAGAAAAATCTCAGAAACATGGAGCAAATACTTTGATAAAAAATGTAAAAAACATAACAACTTCAGAAAGAAAAGAGTAGCAGTCTCGGATGAAGAGGACGAAGATACATTGACATAGAGAAGGCAGAAGAAGTCATAACAAATGAAACCATGTCTTATTGGTAGTTTCTACTCTCACATGTGTCCATACTATCTTATTCTTTGCGAATCAATTGCTCTTACTACACATATTTTCGTTTTTCAGTATTTTATTGATGTCACGATTCATTAGTGATATACATTTTCATTTATTTGCTTCGGGAATGTTATTGTGTTTATTATCTTTCTGTGCAAATTTTTCAGTTTTTCTTCTTTACCTCGTGTTAGTAACATCACCATTGGTCGAATGATCGTCTTGTTTGTTCTTGTAACTTAACTTTTATCTTTCAATAGCTTCTTATTGAAATACAGTGCTCTGTAGCTTACTGGTATATTTTCAGGGGCAATATAATAAGTAGTATGCCTATTATCGATGATTTTTTGATGACTATTATGATTTATAATCCCAAAGCTGAAAATACAACGGAGTCCGCAGGACGAGTTGTATTTTCATGCATTGGGATTATAACGAAATGATATTCTTAAAAAATTATAGATTATCAGGCATACTACGAATTATATTTAGGAAGAGAATATAATGATTTAAAATATATGGAATATGGAGTGTAATACTGTCTTATTACTTGAGTGTCAATGCTAATGGTCAATGTTTGTCCGAAATACACTTTTTGTAGCTTTTTATGCTTAAAACGCACGATCTAACCTCAAGAATCAGCTGACATTTCTAAATTAGTTCATTTGACCCGTGAAACAAAATTAAGTTAGCTCGTACCAAATCGAAAATGGTATAAGGTCCTATTGGTCAATGTCTTAAATTTAAGAGATGATGATTGGCTCAATATTTAAGGAATATTTTCTCATTTATATCTAATTTTTCGTCTTCTTTCTTTATTTATAGGACTTCCAAATATTTGAATTTTGTTTTTGTTTCTGTTTCAATAACTTTGCTTTTCGTCATATATTATTAGATCTTTTTCATAGCTTTCTCTTCTATCGAATGTACCCTCGCTCCTCCTTCTTAGCACATTGCATCTTGTCAGATGTGTGGTGATACATATTCCGAATTATAATTATTTTGTCATCGTCGCTTTTCTAATCTCAATACGCCATGTTCCCCTGTTGTCTGCTGTGCTGAAAGTTCTCTCAAAATGGATTTCTAATAGCTTAGTAGCGTCTATCCGCCTCTGCGACAATCTTCCACTTCTTTTTTTGCGTTCCACTTTGCCCTATACTACAAGTTTTTCCATACCTATTGTTGTAATTACGTGTTGTATGTTCAACGAATTCCAGAAGGCGACTTAATATGATACTATTTAATTTTTGCAGTGGTATCATATCTCTATAATAATCCAGAACATTTCCAAGGTTCCAACATTTCCACTGGCAGCCTATGTGCAGTAGCTACAGTGGGCGGGTTCTTGATATTGGCGGTTGCACAGCAGCGTTGCCAGAGCTGGTACAATTTTACGAATCTGGTACGTTTTGAAACCGTTTGTACAAAAGTACATTTTTAATATTTCGGGTATATTTTCATCCTCATTTATTAGACGAAACTCTCAAAAATAAATTAGTAGATCAGCCAGGCAAAGCGGAATTGCTAGACAAAATCCGACGTCAATCTTATTTATTTCGTACAGTATCCTCATTTAGGAAGGGGAAACTGTAAGTGAAGCAAGAGAATAAATTTTTGCAGACGTTTATTATCGTGTCATACCAGCTTTATAAATAAACATTAACACTGCAAACATAGTGTTTAGTATTATGTTTTTTTCCTTTAATTATTGTAATAATACCGCGTGGTACAATTTTTTGAGGACCTCTGGCAACACTGTTGCACGCACAGCCTCCTACGGAGAAGGAGGCTGTGACGGTTGACATTGTTGACAACATAACCTTAAACTCAAACCCGCTGCTTGTAGTTGAATCAGGATACCATACCGAAAAAAAGCAGTTCAGGCAACCGACAACAAGAGCATAAACAAATTGTTCAAAAATATTGCGTAAAGTAGAACGTATTCTAGAATTCAAAAATTGGTTAAAATCTTCTGCCGATAAAAAAAATATGCATGTAACAACAAAGAAACAACTACGGCTATTTCCATTTTGAAGTTATAAAATAAAAGTAGGTGCAGTATACAGGCGATCACAAATGAGTTATAAGACTTTTATAGATTACGTAGATGAATCTTTGTCTTTTATTATACCTGCTAACGATATTGTTTGTTATCTCGGTGGTTTCAATATTAATTTGTTTAACGTCACTTCCATACAAACGCATTATTTTTATCGTATGATTGAAAATTATTCAATATCACAAGTTGTAAATGAACCAACCAGAAACTTAAATTTATTAGATGTAATACTTATAAATGATCCTAGCAAGGTTATTCGCACGGATGTTATTGCTTGTACTTTTTTGGACCATAATATAGTACTTTGTACTTTAAACATCTCTAAGCCAGTAAAACGAAATTAATTTATAACATTTAGAGACTACAAATATTTAAACAAAGCACATTTTTATCATGATTTGCATATTTTGTCTTTGCAACAAATATATTTTACAACGTAGACGAGAAAATTAACATGTTAACTATGCCAACTATTCAAAGCCAAAATGACACTATGCAAGTCTCACCTAATAGAAAGCTATTAATCACATTTTCCAAAATTGAAAACGCTATTGATAATTCTTTGAAACCGCTGTTCTAACTTCAGAGAAGCAGTCGATATTGTCAATGTACGAGACCATTTGGACTACTATAACGCAAGGTTAGGTCTTGTAAATAATTCCCACGATCGAATGCATGATCAAGGAAACTGTGGAAGCAGAATTATAACAGCGAATTATGAAGGGATTGCAACAGATTGTGCAATAGCGTCGACGAGTAATTACGCGCCCGAAAGCAACGGGGGTTTAACTGCTGAATCAGGGCGTTACTACGAAGCGCTTGCATCATTCTGCTGGCCTATCGCGTCAGCTGATTTCAAGCCACCGAAGGCAGAGCCTTACTAACTCAATTTGTGTGCGGAATTTAAACATTGCTAGCAGTGTTAGTTTTTTGACCTGGAGTTTATAATTAATAAGTCACACCTACACTTAACGAGTGTATTCAAGCTCGTGGACATTTATTAGCCATTTTGGATAGCGTATAAAAAATGTATATTACCATTGTGTATCCTTTTTATGTATCTTCATGCATGTATGTTGTTTTCCAGGGTATATGTATTTTCATGTAAACTGTTTTTATTCGTAGCAGGATTTGCATGTATGGATACAGAATTATAGGTGATAACAAGCAGGCCAGAACGAGCTACATTGACATTTTTCTTAGCCATACTGAGGCAAGGGCGGATCTTGTGCTTCTACGTCTGAATTAAATAGCGAACAAAGGGTAATCTAAATGCATAGTAAAGTAGACTATAGGGCACGGGAAGACGCAACATTACAGGTTATGCTGCTCAACGCTAACAATCGAATAACCAAACTGAAAAAAAATATTTTAGAGACAAAACAGGCATACTCCTTTTTGAAGCAATCTATAACATAGACATATAGTTAAAAACCTTCCCTGCTCTCCTATCCAAACCTTGATCTAAGAGTTGCACATAAAAAAAAAGAATGCAATGTTTAATGTAAATAAAACCTTCTAGTGCTCTTGTTTTGAGCAGTGTGGTGGGGTCTTTGGGCCTTAGGGTGGACGTCTGTGGGGCTGTTATCTTATGCGAGGATTTACGCCAGGTTAATCACCCAGAAAGGAAGAGCAGTTTTGGTGTCCGAGATTTAGGCGGCATCCTTGTGATCACTCTCTCTCTGGTTTCCTTCCCTTTTACCTAAATTTGGATTGGCGGGTTTTAGGGTTTGTGTCCTGGGAGTTCCCCGAACTTCTCATCTTTTGTTTCTTACGTGCTCCACATTCATTTCAGTATTTTATTTTCAGATACCTTCTGGCTATGGATTTGTGTATTTTCCGAAGTTATGTTGTACGTTTTAACTGCCACGTAAACAACGTCATTGATATATGCGCATCACACAGCATTTGTGCGAAGACCTTTTTTAGTGCGGTAACATTACTTTTTCGACGACTGACATCGAAAGTAGATTTTTCTCACTGTCATTTGACAACAGAAAGTTGGCATTTGCCGCTGAGCGTGCGTTTTCATCTTTTTGCCGCTCGCCGAGCGTTTTGGGTTTCCGCGTGAACAAAATAGGTAGCCACGTCCGAATGTTTCCTTGACAACGCCCGTCATTTGTGGAAATAATCGCGTCACATGTCATATAGACTGCGCGAGTAATGTTAACTTGATTGTCAATTAATTTTTGCGATAAAACGAAATTTGATATTTTCCTTCAATAATATGCTCAGTCGTCGAAAAAATAGTATGTATGTTTCGAGCTAAAAGTGCGCTTGCCGCTTTTGCATGATTGCTGGTTTCGACTTCGTCTCAACCAGCAATATTCATGCGCAAGCGGCAAGAATGCACTTTCAGCTCTTAACATACAATATACTATTATTTATAAGTACGTCGTGTTTATTAAATTTGTTTTGCCTACATGATTATGGTGTTAGTTTTCATGTTATCCATAACTTTGAATTTATTCAGTTGAGCCACCTATGGTATACCTTGTTGTTTCCTTCAAGTGCAGTAAAGCATGACGGGCTCTATTACAAAACTCTCCTTAGTAAAAAGGTAAAACCACAGTTAGAAGTCTATCAGGAATTCAACTATCCTTTTTTTCTTATTTCGGGTGGTCAATGCACGTATGCTAATTAAAACCTCTTATTTGACGGCCAGGTCATTTATTTAGATAACGATTTAACTTGCTTGCTTACTGCCATTTAACACGCACGCACCAATTACTTCCTGCAATTCCATTCAGTGACTTTATCTTTAATCAGTTGATTAATTTGCAGATAATTTTAATAACTTTAATCAGGGAATTTGTAGCAATCCTTGTCGGGCCCGAGATACTGTGGCCAATACACATGTGACTAAAGTTTCGTTAACATTTTCATAACAAAGTTAGTTATTATAGTAGCCACTAGGTATCTTATTCTTTCTCAACCTCTTCCCCTTCTTGGTTTATCGCTATATTGCTTTTAATACCTGTAAATATGTTGCAGTTATTAAAAAAATAAGAAGCCATAGAAATCGGAAATCAAATTAGATCAATAATAATTAGGTAGTTTAAATCGTTTACATTGATTGCCAGTAACGGAACCAGTTGCAATTTAGCATGCGGCATAATATTTCATAACTGACCCCTGTTTGCTTTATAAAGAAGCTACATAAACTTTGAAAAAGGTTTAAAAGATTAAATTAAGTAGAAGTAATCCTGTTTAAGTCCTCGTCGCTTAAAAGGTTGACAAATATTTACTTAGTAGTTACAACCAAGAATCTAGTGAAAATAGGCGGCATGCCAGTTTTATATTATTACAGCACAAAATACGCATTGCTAATTATTGTAACGAGTAAAAAAATGTTTATTTTGCTACGTTCCTCTCTAAATATGTATTTAAAACGTTGGGATTGGGTTTCTCCAGCTGAAAATAATGAATATTCGAATGTGAACTTTAAAATAGGTACAAATTGGTTAAAGTGAACTTTCTTTGTTCTAAGTGACTTTTGGATTCTATGCGATTTCTCGATATATTCCTTTAACTTCTGCCTTAACTATATTGAATTTATTAACATACTCACCGTACCACGGCTCCGCTTTTATTCTAAAGCGTTTAAAGACGTTGAAGAATGATACACGCACAGCAACAACCAAAGCCGTCTAATCTATTTGAAATTCTAGATAAGTGCATTCAGTGAATGAAAACACTTCATTGAGTATTCATGTCTAATTGCATAATCTACAATCCAAATCGGAGAAACGTAACCAGGCTAAAATATGACTCATTAATCAAAAGGTGGTGACGTACATGCGCAAGCCCGCAGCAATTTCTTTGCTTTTGAAAATAAATAACTGTGCTGATTCAGTGACAATTACTGAACACTTACTAATCGCCTATTTCGCCATGTAATTTAAAATACGAGCTGGAGAACTGAATACATATTAAAATATGACTCATCAAACTGTGATTATGTGTTCTACAAGGACGCAATCTCTTATTTATCTTTGATATTTTTTAAATAATTAAGTATTTTCACTGAGTAATAACTTTATGTGTTAATTTACGAGTATATTTGGTTGCATAATCTAAAATGCGAATCTGTGTCACGTCTTTTTTTTCTATCCATTGGATATATTGTAATGGTTTACTGTCCACACCAATTTTGATTGCCTAAGTAAACGAACGAATAAGGTCAACATGAGCACAGAATTAGATATTTTATTTATTGCAAGATAATCAGTACTTTACATTAATAAATGCACTTGATGTGAGCAGCAGTAACTAATAATTTGAGGGATAAAAGTTAGCATGAGATAAGGCAGATTTCAGAAGGGTTAGAGTTTCAGATATGATAAATGTTCAGAAGGGCCAATGCAATTTAATTTGTAACTGACGGATGTGAGCTTAGAGTTAAGTTCAGAAATTGTATGAGCTTTATGTATTAAAAGTTTATAAGCCAGCAAATGGCAAGTTAACTGAAAGGCAAAGCATTTATTGCAATAGAGCAATGGAAAAATGTAAGGCAACCGGTCGAAAGAAATTTAGTGAGATGCTAAAAGAACTCAAGTGTATCAGTGCATTATAAACCAAAGTGAAAATTAAAAGCAGAGCAAATTGTGATGAGATTTATCCCAAGAAAAGGACAATTTAATGAAAATGACATGACATCAAAACTGTAGTCCATAAGTTCAAACATGCAATCAACCTTAATTTCTTTTAAATAATTGAAATTCTAGTTGCTTAGTTATGAGACGGTCAATTGTTATAAGGAATAAAACTAAATTTTCAAACTACATTATTAACATAATAATTTGTTATGACAGATTCGATGCACAGTGTACGGTCGTGCAAGCATAAAAAGGTCTGATTTGATAAGAGCGCACGGAATTGATCGAGTGAAGTAGTAACAAGGCCCTGAATAAAAAAAGTATTCGAAAGCCTACAGCTCAAGTCAGGTTTGAAACGAAAAGTGCAGTATAATATGAATAGGGTTACAAAGTGAACGAATGAAAATCGGTAAGAAATCAGTGGTTGTCTACTGGTAGCCAAGTTACGTACAAAAACGTCAAATTATGAAACGATTAATTATACAGATTGATGATGGCTAATGCGAACAAAGCTAGAATACAGATTATGGCATCTAGTATCCTCAGAATCCAGGTGTTGTTTTCAGAAAATTCTAGGAATTCTAGGATACTAGATTTCAAGTCATGTATGTCTATTTCTTTCTAACTCATACAAAGCCCATAAACTATATACTAGCGCATTTAACTGTCTATGTTTACATAATCAACCACCCATCTGTATATAACACAGTAGTAACGCAGGACCATAATTGGAGTGAACAGAGAATGAAACAAAATGGGAAGAAAAGAAAAAGAAACAGGAAAAAGGCCTGAAAAACGTGGGAACAATCGAATTGCTTACCAATATATTCTATGAGGGGCAGCCGCCCCCTTGCCCCTCTGTTTCTGCACTCCTGCTGCTGTTACCCGATAGGGTTTAAAAAGTCACAGAATAAGTGTACGGTAGAAAAAATTAAAGAGTTGCAATTGGATATTGTGAATGGGCCAAATATTTTTGTCGGCGGTAGTCTTAGAGGTTGAACCACTTGCTTAAGGGGACTCTCTTGCATTGATTCTCGGCAGCTTCGTATTGATTTGTTTTCCAAAATTGTCAGTTCCTTGCATTAGGGATTAGAGGATCGCAGTTTACCAATGGTCATATTTAGAATTTGCATTGTTTCTTGCCAACACAAAGGTAAATATCGTTATCAAAAGCCTATAAGCTCGTGCTGGTCGATAGTTCTAGCCAGTCTTGGCTTCTGAGAAAATTACATGTTATATTATTTACAAACAATTGCCACCCATTTGTTGACACAATAACAGGAGAACTAGATCTGTATCTGTAGTGTCCTTCAGTTGTATCTACAAAATGTAATTATTTTTGTTGGAATTATTACCTTCAGATACATCTTTGACACCCTCCATTCGTTATATTTATTTGGTATTTTCCCTATAACTAAAGATTAAAACTATTGATTAATGTTGTTAATATTTATTGTCTAGCAAAAAATATATTCGCAAATGTTTTAACTAACCTTGTTATAAAGAATATGGCAGAATTCGTAAAATCACTAGATATAATTGTGAACGCAAGCAAATTTACGGTTAGGGATGAGGGCGTGCTATGAAAAATGTATGAAGGTTAATTAATTCAACAATTGTTGTTTAGGTTTGGGTAAACGCATATCTGCATAGTTGCCTCTATTGAGTAATATTCAAACGAGCTTTATTTCAACAGTATCGGGCTTCAAGGTTCTTGTTAAAGCAATAGTTTTTGGTTGGCAACAAAGTGCTCAAAGCGATTCGATTTGCTAATTGACTTATTACAGCAAATAGCCATATTTGAACCTGATGCTACCTGTTGCACAAGTGCATGATTTTCAGCTGCTCTTCAGCTGATTTGGTTGTAAATTTAAAACCTTTTTATTAAACATTGTCATACGCAGTTTTGTTAAATAAAGGCGATCTTGTTATCTAAATGCTATTCCTCTCGTTACATGTATTTGTACCTAATTGTGTATGTACATGAAAAAAAACTGCGCTCGGGGACGACGTTGAAACTATAGACTATAAAAAACCTTATGCAATGGAAATTCACGAAATAATCAAGGATAAAAATGGTCTGAAGCAGCAAACGTGGTAGTTATATCCAATACATTTACTCGTACAGTTTTGTCATTATTAGAATTAAATTTCGGCTTAGACCCCGCCGCCTTTGTAGATAAACACCCAGCATTTATTGGCTTAATGTGCCTAACACCTTGTGAACTCAAGCAAGGGTTTGTGCAACGGTTATGTTCTTTGGTGGCTCCTGAACTCTTATAAGCCACCCATGATTTGGTCCGTCTATATGGTCTATAAGTTTGTATGGGTGCACAAACAGTGTAGTAATATCCTGGTTCACAAGGTACTCTAATAACCCAGTCGCTCGGAGCGACGTAACGCTGATTGGTCATGCAAGTGCAACGTAATTTGTGAGGCGTGGCCGTATGACGCACGTAAAACGTGGACTCATGTGATACACGATCTAAAGCATTACAACCGCTGTGGGTCATACGGTCACGCCCCACGGATTACGCTGCGCGTTACTTCGCTGCGAGCGGCTGGCACAGAGGACTATAAATAGCTTCACACCGCATTTGCGTTTTACCGAGCTCTGTAGGTTAGTAGTTGGCACGTCTACTTAGCATTCGGGAGGTCGTGGGTTCGAGTCCTGTGGCTGTCTGCTCTGATTCAGGTTTTTAAGCTGTTTCTTGATCCAACACAGTGCCTTCTCTGAGGCGAATGTCGGGGCAGTCCTTTCTCTCGCCCATCCTACAATTCCCGTTCTTGGCTGAAGAGGGACGCACGGCCCCTATAGCGGCCCGTCCCCAGTTGGAGGAATTGAAATTACCTTGAACCTTTTACCTCACCTTTACCTTAAGTTTGTAGTGCGACTTTCGTTCTGATGATGCAAGCTGCAAGGTCTTGCTACACGTTAGTCAATATGGGTGCACAAACAGCAGCAAGGCCAAATCTGCCTAAGTATCCTCGTTCTCAAGATACTCAAACAACACGAGCCACCAAAGAGCATGGCCATCGCGTGGATCCTTGCTCGAGTACACAAAGTGCAAGGCACATTAAGCCAGAGAATTCTGGGTGTTTCACCACAAAGAGTACTCGGTTTAAGCCAAAATTCTATGTTAATAAGAAGAATTCAGCTATCAGGAAGGTAAAACGCTTAGTTGCCAACCCCAGGCATTTGACTAAATTATTACCCATTGAGAGGTATGGCCATATGAGCGACTGGCAGTTGCTGTACTAGTAAGAGGTAAAACTGCCAAATTTAATTTAGAACGTAATTGCTGTTTACTGATCAAACGGCTATAACAAAAATATATATTATAGTCGTCGAGAAACTTGGATTTTACCCCCACATTAGAATGCAATTTAAAATGTCTCACTTGCAGCTGCAATGTCATCGTGGGATACATTATTCTCAATAAATAATGAAACACTCTGTTGCAGCTGCGAATTTTTTTCTAGGGCGTCGTCTTTAATCTTGTTCTTTATAAAGGGTGCTGATGTGTTACAACCTGTAATTGCATTCTAACCAGCGATTGGGCGATCTTCTACCTGAACAAGTTCCTGCCATCGCATCGTGCCCTGTACCATAACTTTTTTCTAGGTTGTTCTGATTTCTCCCCGCTAAATGGCTAAAGTATTGGAGTATTATTTTGTACGTCAGAAAGTCTGCTTGGTATTTTGATCTCTGCGATTATAGATATATTGGTGCGATGTGCAGTCCATGGAATTCCTAGCATTCTTCTCCAGCTCCAGCTATTTTCTGTTTATCCATAGATTTTAGTATTCACGATTTCACCGCGTATAGAGCAATTAAAAAGAACTAGTCTGTATACTAATCTGATTTTAGTAGCAGTCGTAACCTGTAACGAACGATTTCCGGGATTGGATTATGTCATTATTGCGATTGAAGAACTCAACGTTTCGCCCACTTTTATAAGGGGCTCATCAAAAGGTAAGCAAAGAGCATGGTAACTAAACGTCCAGTATCGTCAATGTATGCAGTATTACAGGAACAGAGGACTCTATAAACACCTTTACATGACATGGTGTATAATTTATCTTTGGGTGAAGGAAGAAACTGTGAGATCTTGCTCGGGGCTTTGAACAATGTTTTGATGTTCTGTTTTCGAAGAAACTTCCCCACGCAATCGGTGACTTGGTGGATATAGGAAAGAAAGGCTATTGCTACGGAAGGATCGGCTTTTGGAAGTATGGGTGGCCTAGCACGGTAACTGTTGTTTCTAAGTGCTTTCCGAATAAATATGATTAAGTTCAGTGCGGATATTATCGGTTGGAGTTATGGAAACAGCACGGTGCACAAGCTAATTGATATCGAATGTTAGATGACCATGCGAATCGGCATGTAGATAGCGGCCAGTGTGAGCGGGTTTGCTATATACAAGGTGAGTCGGGAGGAACGGACCAAACTCCAGGAGTGTATTATACATGTGAAATAATGGAAAAAAACTCAAATGTTGTTATCTGATTTTCATTTGTTTTCAAGTTATAGCATCATAAAAAACACCCCATATAGTCCAGTCAAATGGTAGAAAATAGGGGAAAGTTTTGGTGAAGTTTGATATTTGGTTCCTATATGTTTTTGCGTCGCTGTATACGAATATCAGGTTTTCCAACAAAAATTTTGACCGGAAACACGTTTTTTTAAAGCAAAAACGGTGTAAAAACCGATTTTCTTTAGTTTTTCTAAAATTACCCGAAAGCTATCCATTTTTCGTAAATCTTGAACCTACATGAAATGAAAGAAGATCAAATTTGCTACATTTTATGTACTAGAGGTTTTTTCTCCGATCAATCGTTCAGCCGCGAGAGCGTCGCGAAGTTAGGTGTTAAAATAAAAGAAAAGGAACTATCCCAGTTTATTTCAAAGTAACTCGAAAACTATCCATTTTTCGTGAATCATAAATGGTGTATGAAAGGAATTTTGGTAAATGAAATGTTGGCAAACCTGATATTTCGTACAGCGACCCAAAAAACATACAGGAACCAAATATCAAAACTCCACCAAAACTTTCCCCTATTTATCATTTGACTGGACTATAATTTCGCGGCGCCCTCGCGGCTGAACGGAGAAAAAAAAACAACAAGTACATAAAATGTAGGAAATTTTATCCTCTTTCATTTCAATATCAAAACTCCACCAAAACTTTCACCTATTTTCTACCATTTGACCGGACTATATAATTATTTTTTTATGATGCTATAACTTGAAAACAAATGAAAATCGGAAAACAACATTTAAGTTTTTTACATTATTTTCACGTATATAATACACTCCTGGAGTTTGGTCCGTCCTTCCCGACCCACCCTGCATAACAACACCAATTTTGCCATTGCGTTGGCGAGAAACATGTATATTCTAGAAAGGAAGGAAGCCGTTACTTTGTATCTCAATGGTAAAGTTAATATTTGGATACCAATGGTTTAAGAAGACGGGAAAGTGTCTTTACGATGTGGTATTGTCAATATATCGTGACCACACCTTGGGTTTTAATTCTGAATATTTCAGAGCCACGGTTTCGAAAGCTTCCAGAAAGATATTGGCATCGATAGGTGACAGGGGCGAACCCATGGCCGCACCAGAGAGTTGCTTAAAGAACTGTCCTCGAAATAGGAAATAAGAAGAAGAGGGAAGGTAGATGCTCTGATAACAACTGTTGGATTATAACTTGTGACTATGGAGTCGGGAATAGGAACTTTAGTAAAGAGAGAAGAAACATCGAAGCTCACAAGTAAATCCTCAGTTTCAACGTTTATATTGGATATAAGTTCAACGAAATGGTCTGAAATGTGAGCATATGATGGGATTTACGAGTGAACTTTCTGAGGATATTGTTTAGGTATTGCGCTAATTAGCTAACCAATCGTTAACCTTCGCTTAGAATTTTCCAATACTTTTAGCTTTCTTGGCTGCTCTCTTTTTGATTCGATAACATATATACAGACTCAGAAAACAGTAGAAATAACAAATGCGACTCATCTTCGTAAGTTTAATTTCTTGATATCATCGATTAATGTCTCTACAGATCAAAATGGTTCTAAGACGGTTGTAAATCTTTCTTTTTATACCCTTTCTCTTAGTAAAAATTGTATACGTACCAAAGGTTTGCATTTTTTGCTAGCTCCCAAAGGCGTTTCTTCGAAGTGGTCATCAGTTCGGTAGAATCTTCTGTGAGAACGACTTCTAAAGACGTTCGGGATCTTGTGCGCTTCGAAACCATCAGGTGTTTAGGATCATCTAAACTTCCTAAAAGTGTTATTAAAAAAGACTAAACGAATTCTCTTACCATCTTACACTCCAATTCCGATATCTCAATTGAGTTTGCCGATAATAGTAATGCTAGGTTATGGATCGAACAGAGTACATCATTAGGATTAAAGGGGTCACGAGCAAGTGAGGCGTAGGAGAAATCTTGAAGTAAAAAAACTTCAAGATTTCTCTTACGCCCCACTTGCTCGTGACTCAGCTTCCAAAATCGAACGAAACGTCATTTCTCTCATGAAATTTTCAGACCTTCCCAATGATACTCAACGGAGGTTCATTCCTTGCATTTTACTTCGGTTCTATGGTCTTCCCAAAATTCAGAAACTGGACATTCTCCTCAGGCCCATCGTCAGCATCACGGATTCCTCTATTTACACGTTAGCGAAATATCTAACCAATGTTCTTAGGGCTTTTACTGGCCAATCCCCAACGTATGTTCGCACTTCAGCCCAGTTTGTTGAACTTATATCCAACATAAGCGCTGAACCTGAGGACTTGCTTGTGAGCTTCAATGTCACTTCTCTCTTTACTAAAGTTCCTATTCTTCAATTCCATAGTTATAAGTTATAATACAACAGTTCTTATCAGAGCATGATGAGACGTCTTCCAGTCTACCTTCCCTTAAACCGTGTGTTCAAAAAGAAATTACATAATGGTTGGCTATGGAATAGCATACATTTGTTGTGTTCTATTGCAAAAACCATTATAATTATAGCTTAATTACATTTTTAATATAAACGTAGGGCAACAACAACGGTGATGACAGTTAAGGAATTTTAAAGCTTGCTGTTGTCATCTTTATATTCTATGGCCACATGCATCTCTTTCACTTATTTCCTATTTGAAGGACAGTTCTTTAAATAAATATCGGGTATGGTAATGGGTTCGCCCCTCTTACCTGTCGTTATCCTACCTTAATGGAAGCTTTCTAAACCGCAGCTATAGATTCTTTAGAATTAGAACTGAAGGTCAGGTTCCGATACGTTGACGATACCGTTAGCATTTGGCCACTTGGTAAAAACACTTTGCCCGTCTTCTTAAACCATGTCAATAATCAACATCCAGACATTAACTTTGTCATGGAAATAGAAAGTAAAAGCTCGTTTTTCTACATGCATGTGCGTTTGTCGACAACCCATTGCCAAACTTGGTCATTTTGCATATCGCAACTCGGCTGGCACTAACCGCTACCTATATGCCGATTCCCAACATCATCCAACATAAAAACTTTCCGGCACCAATTTGTCTGTGCATCGTGCTGTTTTCATATCTCAACCCGATAGTATCTACGTTGGACTCAACCATATTGGGAAAGCTCTTAGAAACAACTGTTATGGTGCTAGAAATATACAGCCTGCCATCAATCGCCATCTCCATCCATGGCCACCCAAATTTTAAAAACCGATTCTTGGAAGTCGGGGAAACGTTGAGTTCTACAATCTCAATAATGACACGGTCCAATTCTGGAAGTCATTCGTTACATAATGACAGGGACCGTTAAAGACACCAAAATAAGTAGTATCTTTCCATGTATTAGCGAGCTTGATCATTGATGTTTTGGTCATTGTAGTGCGTTTCCGTATTTCAGTTGTGCATCCGCCTGTATGACCAATGTAAGAACTTAAATACATATATTGTGGTTTATTGCCCACAGCAATTCCGTCTGCCTAGTTAACACAAGAATGAGTAAATTCAAAAATTAACTATTTTATTTATTGCAAGAACGTCAGTAATTTTACACTAATTAATGCACTTGATATGAGCAGCAGCAATCATAATTTGAGTAAGAAAGGTTGGCATGAGATAAGATAGAATTCAGAAGAGTTGCTTTCAGAGTTTCAGTCATAATTAATGTTCGGAATGGCAAATGCAGCTTGAATTATGTAGCTGACAGATTTGAGTTGTATAAAATCAATACAATACTACGAATTTTAAAATAATATAAGATGATTTGTGAAGTACAGAAATTGTATGAGCGTTATGAGTATAAAAATTTAAAAGCCCATAAACGGCAAAATAACTAAATGGTAGAGGAACAGTGCAAAGCAATACGAGGAGTAAAGATTGGAAAGAGCAATAAGGTAACCTATCGGAAGACATAGACAATTAATACAGTGCTAAATAAACTCGTGATTCAATGCAATTAAAAGCAAGTGAATAGAGAGCAGTGCAAAGTTCTGCGTGAATAATTTCCAACAAAAAGACATTTTAGTATTTAAGCAAGAACATTCTATCAAAACTATAGTTCATAAGTAAACATGTAAATTAAACCTTATTTCTTATAAGCAAATGTAAATCGTTATCGCTAGGAAACGAGAATGTCAATTGTTTAACAGCAAATAGAAGCTTGAAAAATGTATGCGGTGTGCCAGTTGAGCTTCCAGTTTTTATAAAATTATTAATAAAAACGTTATTTGTTGAGCCTGAAAAGTGTGTTTTGATATTCACCCGTGTGCAGGCCATCTTTGTGGCTAATTTTCAAAGGGCTAGCAGTGCCCAGTATAGAGAAATAGCCAGCAGCAAGATTCGTCCAAGTGCGACCAACTTCGAAGCGCTTGTTGACGGATTAGAGACATCGGCCAGCGAAAGTCGTGGATGCTACATTTGGAGTTGACCTTCAGGAGTGCCTTGGTGGAGAAATTTGGAGGAGGAAGTCGTCACCAAGCGACCACGTCGAAACATAAATTTCACAGGAAGTAATTGGAACAGGCCCGTAGAATTTGGGGTTCTTCAAGATCACACATCGTACGAGGGGTTGAATGTGATTCCAGCTGCGTAGATCCGTCCAGATTCGAATAATCGAGGAAGCGTCCCTAAAATTTGTGGTTTGAAGCCGATGTTGCAAGTTTTGCCGGAAATAGAACAGTTGCACATCAGAGCTTCTGTTTGCGTCACTGAAACAATAACAGGTCATATGGAAGCTACGTCACATAATCCGCTGTATTTACCTGATGTGGTCTTGTCCTTTTCCGTGTTTTTAATTCAATTTACGCTAAATTTCGCGGACATGCAAATCATTTTGTGTACACTAAATTTCCAGGTTATAGACTTGTAAATACGAAGTCAAGCATCTGCCATACTGGTTAATTTATCATACAGCAAAGCATTTGTAATACACAGTAATACTCCCCTGAGACGAGAGTTATTTTTTTATTTCATGCTTTACCGGAGCTAAGTCCTAATTAATTGAAAATAAATTAAATACAGAGAGTAACAAACCATTTATTGAAATAATAATTATTACATATTGTTCATTAGCCCTGAGTTTGACATAAAATTCTTATTAAAACCACTTAACTTATAAATTGTGGTGATTTGCCCTAATTTATTATTATTTTTATTTACTAGTGCCTTTTAATAAGTAGGGGCGTCATTACAATATAAGTTATGTACCACTTCTATACCATGGAAGTTCCTAATGTTTCGAAGGTTGTTCGCTTTGTCTATATTTATATGTTCGTTTTGCTTTTATTTAGCTCAAGTCCTACTGCATTATTTGCATTCTCAACTTCTTCTTTTTCCTTTTCTTCTTATTATAGGCCAGCGGCCTGTTTTCACCATAATGTGGTTCTACGATCTCTCTTTACCCATAAGCCGGGTAGGTGGCTAGCCTTGTCCGTCGAAGGTAAGGAAGAACTTCCTTATTAGGGGTTAACGTCTACTGCATATTAGTGTGGCCGCCTGAGATTCAAAAGTTTTATTACATTACAAAGGTTTGACTCCAAAAATTATTTTACATTTTTTAAGTAGTATCTATATGAAATGCGACATTCTTTATCCCTTCGTGGATACATTAAATTTGAACAAGACGTCCTCGTACGCCTTAATATTGAAATAATTATTTGCCCTTTTTGTTCCTTAGCTAGCTCAATGAACGTGAAATTCTTTTAATATCTCAGTTAGTGGCTTATAAAGTATCACTATCTGTCAGAACAGGAATCTGGTTCTCCTAACTTTAAACAATGCACAAGAACAGCCGATTTGTTTACCTTACTTATTGCTTTAAAAAAACATGAAAGACACATTTAAAAACAAAAGTAATAAAAGAAAAGAAAATTTGATTTTCAACCAACCTACGTGCGATATAGCTTAAGGCTATTCGCAGGCATGTTGCAAACATACATGAACAACGTAGAACATAATCAAAAAGAACGTAAAAGTCAAAATGTCTTTACCAAAAACGCAATGTCAAAATTGCTTGAAGCTGCTACTTATTTGAGTCGGGCCCTGTTTAAATTCACGTGCAAGCTACACACATATTATGCGCTGATAAAACACACTCCTTCACTTTTGAAAAAGGTCGCAGTTAAACGCAACCTTATCACGCTGACATATAGCACCTCTCGAAATGGATGCTTTAAATGTGCCTTTAAATATAGCACAATGAGTGTACTTACATGTACATACACTCGGAAAATGTGTTTGAGGAATTTAAAAATGCTGGCTTGCTGCACTTTAACACTATTTGCAGCAAACGTTGGCTACCAGGCTGCTTCGAATTAACTTATATTGTCCTGGGCAAATTCGCGTACTATACTTTCGAGTCGAACGAATCCATGCAGCTCTCAGAAGAGGCTGCGTGCGACAGCCGTCTTTGGCGTCTTCTTTGTTAAATTTGCATTAGTTGAGAACCCCCGCATCCCGCGTACAGCGTGTTTCTAGCTGCAATCACAAAAATCGAAATTTACAATACACGTCCAGATCAGGACCGGCTTTGCGAACATTTGTTTAAATAAAATACAATACTAAATCTAATAATAAAACATAAGAAATACAACTTGGCTTCTATACTTAAGCATGAAAATAAACGTTATCGGCGACGGATCCAGTTGACCTGTTGCAGATAGCATAATTTTCGGCCGTTGTAAGTCAGGAATTAAAGAACAAAGCTACTTTTTACATTCCATAGAATACAATTTTTAAATCCGTCTTAGAAGTTGAAATGACAGTGTTGGAAACCCTACCACACACCCAGACCTAGCTATTTCATCTCGGTACCTTCAGTCTTAAAGGAACAATTGGGATTAAAATCTTTCGATATTTTGAAACTTGTCAAATAAAATTGGAATAATTTTTTAAAGAAGATTTTATTCATGGTGTTGCAGGCCATATTCCCTGGGGAAGTGTCAGCGCCGTACCTTTAATCCTTCTATCCCTTTCCCTTGTATCGTAGGGAGAAGTAGGGATTTTTAATCTATTTGGGAGGGATATTGGTTATAAGAATTCTGACAACACTGCAACCAGGTGTCTGTTAGAACAGTAATATATGCTCAATAGCATAGTTTTGAAAGATAGCATACGTTCTCGAAAATCTTAATAGTAGAAAAACTGCTGCATGCGTGCTACCTTTACAAAATCCGTGCAACTCCAGTTATGTCATATCGCTCCGGAGAGTGCCTTGAGCTTGAGCCTTTCTCCACAGCACCACGAGGCGAAACTGTAAACGTTTGATGCAAATTTCTCGTCGCCGTCGCGGTCCACGCAAGCCGCGATGATTTAGGACGTTTCGGGAAGAGGCTGGGGCACGCACCGTGGAAGTGCAAGCGAGATGACATCACTGAAGAGTGGCAGCTGGGTCCAGTGACACGGCGGCCACGCCAGTGCATTGAACCACAAACCGCAGCTCCAGAACCCATCGGTCCACGACGCGGAGGAGATGGGGCACAATTCTTCGTGTTCGATAGCCTGGAGACGACGTCTGGCTCCCGATTCCTATCGGTTTGTTTACTCCTGGACTCGCCTTTGCAGACAGCTTTTAGGGTCTCTATTTTCGCTGGATGCCGCACCGATTTGCTTTAAAGTTGCGTTCTGGTTTCTGCGGGAAGGCTGGAATATGGAGGAACACCTGCTCTTGCAACCGGCGGAACTCATTAAAAATTAGCTGACAAGCGGATCGGGCGAAGAATGGTTAATTTGTGTGCTGAAGGTTCGGCTGAACGTTCCTAGCAAATGTAGGATCTAAGAATGTGGTGATGGTATTGTTGTGTTAATGAAATTCGACAAAATTAGAATTCTGCCAGAGCAGGTGAAAGCCCCAATTTTAACTTCCTCATCTTGTAAGTAAATTTGAGAAATCTCAAATCGATGGCTGATGTATCTTATGAACACCAACTTTAAAAAAGAGGTAAAAAACATTAAACAAGACGACAGGGATTATTGATAATTATCAAAGGGCTCTTCTACCTTCTATAAATAAGTACAAATGTTCTCATCGCAGTAAATCCTTCAAGACTGAGTGTTTATGTTGGAAAGCAACATCGTTCAGCTGTGAATAAATCTATCATTAAAAAAATTATTCAACGCAATTATAAGATTCAAAATAAAAAGCAATTGCCTATCACAACGGCAAAGATCAATTACATGAAGAAAGAAAGTTATGGTTAACGAAATTTATGGAAATAATGCAAGATATTTTAATATTCAATGAATCGGAGTATTTGACAAATTAGTGAGTGAACTTATGAAATACCTATATGTAGCCAATAGAAAGTTAGATGTTCAAAACGCCCAGCCATTAAGTACTTCTGTCTTCCAAAGAAAAGACCAGAAATAGGAACATGTGCCGCTTTGCCACGGACGTTGCTATCTTAGTAGAATATAGATGTTCAGCTGCGTGGGCGTCGTCTAAAGCTGAAGAAGAAAAGGTATTGGTCAACATCGCGACAGTTTCTTTTCAAACAGAGTTTTTTGATATCTAGAATAATTTTTCATCTTTCACTCTTTGGCGTGTGATGCATACGATGTGGTGGCGATCTGGAATTTTCGTTGTTCTTGCATCTGCAGTTTCTAGTCTACTTTCGTGTGAAACATGCGGTGTTTATTTAACAGAAAATTGGGGAAAACGATGTCGTCTATTATTAGCTTTAATAATACCCAATGAAATTCAAACAATTAAAGGATACACCAAAGAATTCAGCATCAAATACGTTAGAATATATTAGAATTCAACAGTTTTTGTCAAATCCGTGGATCAATTATATCGAGTTCGATGCCTTTTTTAAACCACTTAAAATCTGAAACGGAAGTCTGCCTCCCTTGCCTCTATAGTTTGTTTTTATGTTTAAGTTCATAGCCAGTTTGTATTTGCATGCTTTTAATTAGGCTTAAACGTTCTAATATACCATAATAGAAAGTGTGGGTCCGACTCTCATTTGCGAGCGAATTGTGAGGATGGTTTCGTGAGTGCAACGATAAAGGCAACTTCGATGCCGGCTCGCGGGAATTGTCAACTTAAACATCATCCGCGGGCTCGCTAAGATTGGAGGGCACGTCCCTGCGACTCACTATCTCGAATCACCATAACACGAGTTACGTCAAGCGGTTTGGGAATCACGTAGTCAATCATTTGCTGCCTAAAGTGTTTGTTTACAGTAAACGTGCCCTTACGCTTCAAATAAGTGTAATTTTCATTGTGTTCGAGGCGAGCAACCCTTGAGACCCCCGAAGGTATTTTTTTTTGAGACGTTCCGAGGACTCTTGGTACTAGCTAAGAGCGGGAGGCCACCCTTTGTCACCCATGTGAAGTTCACATACGAGTCGTTCAAGGTTTGGATGACATAATTCAGGGCGAGCAGAGCGACAAAACAGTGCGTAGATTTTGAGGATTAGTAACCCGATATAAGAAATGTTTGCGGTTTAAAGCGATAAGCAGTCACTACAATGTGAATTGTGTCGGATTTTTATGTAAGCAATCGTGCGCTTTCCAAGGCAGTCATGTTACCGTTCTATTTTAATATTATTTTCTGTATCAAATATAAATTCGAGTAGACCCAAGCTATACCATCCGCACATTCTTCATTATTATTTTATATATGTGCTTAGAAATAACCAATCATCTTCTGTTGCAATCTTAGTTTCTTTACGAGTTTATGTGCTTTAAAGTCAAAATATTTATATAAAGAAATTGTTATTCCTTTTGTGCATGTTTGAAGTCAGTGTTAGCCCGTGAACAGCACAGGTGCAGATCAACGTTCTGTTTTTTTAAAATAGCGATTATTCATAACAACGATTGGCTATGTAAAGGATTTCATGTATATTGAGCTAGCAAGGTAAACAAATAAGGCAAATAATTGTTTAAGTTAAACGTCTCGACGGAGGGGTGTAGCCAACGCATCGTTACTAACCACACACACTTTTATTGATATATCAATTTTTAATACAGTTTCATCTTCGATTCTGATGCAGTGTTTCAAAACTTCTCTGTAACATCTGGCTGTGGATTTCCTGAAATAAAATTTGAAATTCATGATGAACTTTAACAATTTCATTTATTCAACTATATCGAATTAATGGTTGATGATATGGTTTGGCAAGAAGGCTAAATTCTTTTACGCTGTCTTTGCATGTATCATACATGTGCAAATAAATCTAAATAAAAAAAATAAAACTTTATTCTCTTGGTCCTACCAATGTATCGAATGTAAATCATTGTAGATTTCAATATTTTTATAGAATAAAGTAACAATAAAATTGTAGATGAACAATGAAAATGGAAGCAAATTAAAATATTAGATATCCTTATATACAAAATTCTAGCGGAAGAAAAATTGTAAATGTAAGTGCACTGTCTGTTGTAGTGCTTCGCCTCTGAGCTTTTATGGGTTAGATCTTAAAATCCATAACTTCCGGGAACTATTACAACTAAGGTCTGAGTTAAAGGTGTGCCTTCAAAGAAAATCATCACTGGTGGAATATCTTAAAAGAGGGTGTCTCAAGGCTCCAGGTTAAGTTCTCTAATGTTGGGAACATTCTAACTGGTAAAACTTACCTGAAAGGTAACTAAATATATTATTATGGTATTGGTACAGGGGTCTAAAAAAAATTAATAAGATTAAAAGAATACAATATTAAAAATTATAACGATGAATTTAGATGTGAAATGGATATCAAAATTATTAAGCTGCATTTAGAAAATAAAGGAAATAGAATTTAATAATTAAATTAAATTAAGCTAATTAGGATTAGGATTAGGATTTTAACTTAATTTAATATCTGAAATGAAGTTGGAAGTTAATGACCACTACTCTTTCGAAATATACTATTTAACATAGTAGGTATTAATCTAATAATAAAGCTTTAATAGTGTGTTGGACTGAAAAAAATAAGCTAGATCGCTAAGGAGATAGTTTATCGATACGAAAAAAATTTTTGAAACGAAAATGATGTAATTCAATTTTGTAAAACTTGAAATTAAGAAATAAACCCTTTTATAAGAGTTTTAAAATAAATATTTGGCATAATAAAAGGGTTAAAGTTATATACAAATTGGCGTGATGAAGAAGACTAAAAACTAAAATATTAAAAGAAGAATATGAGAAAACTAGATGGATGAAGCCTAGAATATGGTGAGAAAAGCAATTTAATACAATAATAATCTACAAAGGCAAATAAAAGTAAGGGAATGTGAATTGAGTTTATTGTGGAATTACATTTGCATCGACTGGATTGGATAACAAGGAACGCCTTACAAGGGAGGTGGATTGCATCGACATCGTTAGCAGAGTGAGCAGATTTGTGGGGCTTGTCAAGTGATATCTGGTGGCTTGCCTCTGGTCAAGATTGGTGGTGCTGGGTTGTAGCAGAATTCATATATGTAATTTGGTTGAACATTAAAGTAACGCACCTGCGGCTGAGGTCTATTTGTATGCATACTATGGTGAAGCTGTAGATGCTGATTCCTGTGGCAAACTAGGTCCTCTGTTGATTTGGATCCGGAATCTGGACATCTTGGCAATTGATTGTCAGTTGAGGCCTTCGCCGTGGTTTTGAGTAGAGCAGTTTTGTAGCGTGGTCAGTTTCAGAGTTGGACGTATTGGGTTTAGCAGAGGAGAGTGTTAAATTTAATAAAAGGAAACAGAATCCAGGTAATTTAAAATAAGAACTGAAAGAATAACAAATGTAACGATAAAGTATTTGTAATTGAATTTTCAAAACTAGTTTGAAGTGTCAGTTGACAGAAGTTTTGAGTTGTCATAATAATATAGGAACATCAAATTTCAGAATATAAGCAATCTAGATTAAAAAGAGTCCGATCTGATTTGCAGTCAAGTGTATCTACTGGGGCTAGCAAAAAATAATTTTGAATATCCAAAATAAATAAATAGGGCAATTAAATTAATTAAAATTCAATTAAATATAGCATAACATAAATTGGGCACACAAAGTGGAGCTAACCACCTTAACAATATATAAAATACGATCAACTTCGTTTGGACAACCAAAAATCTTCATAAATGGCGTTGCCCCCGAAAAGCAGTGTCGTCAGACAGTATTCGACCGCAAGTTTGAGGCTTCGTAGTCATTCCCTAGACCATCTGTAAACAGGGCAACTTCGGCTCACAAAGCCGTTCAAGTTGAGGCATCTTGATTAGGAAGACTATTAAACTTGATTCACGCCGAAAATTTGATAACTTTGAATGTATGAAACATATCGTTCAGAACTTGCTGTGAACGAGTTTGTAAGACTTTCGGTAATATGCCAACTTTAATGGAGGTCGGGAGTCTGCTACAGTTTCATTGCATGGGGGAGAAACCCTTTGTATACAGGACTTGAAAATAGATCATTATGAATAGTAACTTTAAGCGCGCAATACATGTCGATGACAACGAGATTGAACTTGTAAATGACGTTTGGAAAAATTTTCCACTGTCTGTTTTTATACATAATTTTATTATAAAAGAATGTGCGGTACTTAGAAAAAATAAAACTGAATATTTTTAGGATCTGACCACTAACTTCTCATGTAGTTCTTTTAATCCGCTAAGAGTTTTCATTCCGTATTAGTAATGAAGAAAATACCCTCGCCTCGGTTTGAAACTGTGCAACAGCAGAAAAGGAGAACATTTTTGGTAATTAAGGTTTCACTTCCGATTTTTTTCTTTTCCAGTTGCCACTCCATTGGGATCCAAACTAGTTTAGGGTATTTTATTGTAAAGTGTCTTATAAATGTATTTTAAAATCATAATAATATAAACTCTCCTTCTAAATTATTGTTTCTTCAATTTTCAAGAACTTTGATAGAATTGTCTAGAGCAAAATTATATGGTTGTGTGAATTTTATGAAAAAAAATTAGCGTTAACTTCTCTTCTTCTTCTTGTGTGTAAGGAAAGACTTCCAACTATAGTTTATCAGTGTAAAGGGAAAACAAATATGCAATTGGAATTGCAATATTTAACGATAGTATTATTTTTATTAGTTGATAGCGCAAAAATGTTATACGAGATTCGATCGTTAGGTGCCTTATTGAAACAGGCTTCACAAAAAGCAAACTCAGCCCTACGGGCCTCGGTTTTTAACTTTTTTGCAGCCTGTTCTGAGGCACTTATCGATCTTGTAACGTAATATACTAATGTGTGGGTGTGTTTACGCAAGTGTTCGTTTAAGGGACGCACGCTTTGAGTTTTCCCCGTAAGGGTATGCTAAGCTCATTTTAATACGTCGGCTGAATTGCTTTTATCCTTCCCTATTCCTGTTATTTTAGGCCAATGGACTGTTTTAACCACATAGTGGTTCTCTGAGCCGTCTTTGCCCTTACGCCGGGTAAGTGGTTAGCCTTGCCAGTCGAAAGTGAGGAAGGGTTATCTTGTTTAGGGCTTTACGACTACCACAGGTGTTAGTGTAGTAGCCTGAATTACAACCAGCCTAACAGGAACCGTTGATCACAGCATGTAACACGTGACGTCACCGTTAGGGCATTTCTCCTTTTTGTAATAATAGATTGATAACAGGCTAGTTTCGGCTGTCCGCTAATTACGTCTCAATGTAATGTTTCAATTGTGCTATTGTGTTTACCTGTACTCGGTACAATAATCTGAAGTTACATCTGTGAGCGAATTAAGCACAAAACTGGTGAATTATTGAATCCATCACGACTTCAACTTCGTTTCGACTGCTTGACTGTTTTTTTCTGAGTTGGGGGATGCCATCCACATCTTTAGGCGAAACATTCGACTCAGTGGCTTAAGACAAATTATTAATAAATATGTTCCCCCTCTTTACCGAACTGACTTTACGTAGAAATCCCGACGCTTTCAGAGTAAAATACCGCCTGTTTCGCACTGAAGCTAGCTGTGTGCATTTTTGGCTTTACTGCCTATTGGAAACACATTTGTGTAACAAACCTGTACCTTTCCTGTTAAAGCATTGACACGACGATCTTGCTGGATGCAAGTTACTTGCTCTTGATCGAAACGAATAATTCAATTTTACTCTCGCTCGTAAGATCCAAGCAAGTTTTCAGGACAAACATCTGATCTAACTGTTATAAAACAGCTAATATTACTTAATTTTGAAAATAAAACGTTTTTATCTTAGTATAGAAGAAAAATAACAACATAAAACCAGTAAAATATAAATCGAAAGCAACAAAAATATTTTTTAGAAGTAAATATTGTGATACGCGAGTCCAGTCCTCTGGGCGTAAAACAAAAATTATTGTTGATGAAAATGGAACTTGTTCGCAATAACCTGACTCTGCAACTATTTCTTTTTTTAGTTCTTTTTTGCATTTTAACTCGGTGGGTTGTTATTTAAGGCTTGTTCGTATATCGAGTAATAGTTAAATAGCGGTACTTTCACCACTGCGAACACTACTTAGCTGTCTCACTCCTTGTAGTTTTACATTAGTGGCTACTGGTACTAGTCGATGAATATCCATCTTTACTTTTCGTATTCACTATGTCTTCCATTTTTCTAAAATCGAGCTGAGTATTCTCATTTTCGATGTACCCAGTAGGCTTTTTGCTTGCGTTGTATGTTGCAGGTCTCCTACAACTTTGTAGATCTTGACTTATCTTTCAATCGCCATATTCTGAGTTCTATATGATGTCTGTGACCTATCCTGATATTTATGCTGCTTTTCTTTGTATTTTAGTGCTTATTTTTCTAAACTGCCTTATTGGAAATATCCCCACTTTAGGAGTATCGGCCTCTCCTCTTTGCGGAGGCTTTAGGCGTGAAGACTTCACGGTTGTCCAAGTCATATTGGCGAATCGCACAATAGTTTTGTGGCCGTTGGAGTTTGAATTCAGATTTTCTAGTTTCTACCATCGAGCCACCCCTACTGCTAAATTCTTAAAATATTAGTACATAATATAGCGGTGTCCAAGCATGTGACTGACATAATTTCTTCTATGATTTGATTATTATCAACTGTTAACTTTCGTGACGTGATTAATTTAGCTTTTCCGTTTAAAATATTCATATTTGTCATTAGCTGTAGTTGTCAATATTTGTAATACACGCTGAGAATCGTATTTGCTTTCTGATAATGTTACCACGTTATGAATGTAACACACGATTTGTATTTCTTGTGAATTTATCTTGTATCGTTTTTCCCTTGACTTTTCCATCACTGTTGGATTATCGCGCTTGTAGTTTGTATTTTGTCACCTACTTCGTTGCCAGTTTTTGATTCTAGTTGTTTTGCTGGTACTATATTGTTCGGATTTTCCTCTCTCCTAGGATAGCCCACATAGCTGAGCGTGCAGTACTACAGTAAATTTTCCGTTATTTGGTCCTGTTGTTGAATCGCCGCAGCTGATTGATTATTCCGGGATACGTTTTCCGTTTTTGAAGAAAAATGTCCATTGATCACCCACGATATGAGATAGGACCCACTTGGAACTAATTTCTCGCGAGCTAATGCTCGGTCAAATTTACTTTGAGGCCCTTTCTTTCATGATTTTCTTTTAGCTTACCGCCTTTCTACTGCTTTTTCGCATTACATTCCGTTTTAATTCGTAATTTGGGCTCGCTAAACGAAGAATCAGCCATTTATATCCACACATCTTTAAGACTGTCCCCAGCTCTCAACACAGCCATCAAGGTTAAATATGCAGAATTACGCCCGTGGGTAAAATTCCTCGACGCAGGCCTCAGGTGTTAATTATTATAAAAGGTTGAATTTTACTTTTATATGAATCTTACTGTCGACGGGCGACTACTCGTCACTCACCGTTTACAATTGTTGGTGTCGTATACGCCATTCAATATAGTATTACGTTTTCAATTGCGTAAATGCACATGCACATTAAATAAAAGCCTTGCGTTCGAGAAGCCCCTTTGCGCATCAGTTTAATTTGTAGCTTTGCTTGAGCGTTTATTCTCATTCAGGGCCTTTATAAATTCGCTACTACACGTACTCATTCAGACCTTTTGTTCACGAAGCCCCGTGTACTATTCGTGCGTCTAGTTTTTTTATATTGATCAACATGTCAATAATGTGTTTTCTGAGCCTGAGCAACTCGGCGTTATTTATGTGTGTCTGTGTTATTAATTCTTTTATTTGTTTTAGTGTCGTCGTTATGAATAAATGTATTGTTGGTATTCAGTGCTAGTGCCGCAGTTGCTTCTTTTAGTGGGTACACGTTATCTCTTTCAGCTTGTCTTTCGTCGCAGCTCATTTACTTTCTGTGGTTCTCTCTTCTGGTCTAACCCTACGTAAGGGTGTAGTGACATCATGTTGCAAGTCTGTTGATAGCTTGCCTCCAGGATTTCCTGTTCTGGGCGTGATGGGCTGCTTCTTGTAAGCTCTCCCCGGTCAAGTTCCTTAGTTGATCCACCCATCGGGATGGGGAACGTCCCCTTGGCCTTCGGCCGTCGACTTTTCCCTCAATAATAAGTTTTTCCATTGCCTCGGGTCTCCTGGCAATATGTCCGAAGTACTTGAGAAACTGTTGGTTCACAGATGTGTGGTTAGGCGGAGCGAATTACGGTAAGTTATTGAACCTGAACCTCTTACCTATTAAATCATTATTGATCATACTAGGCGAATTGATTTCGTGCTTTCTATGCCCATGGCACCTGTTTGAGCTATTTGATTGGTGTGTAAATAAAGTAGACTTCATAATGAATTAACTGAAAGTAAGTTGCCGAAAGCGCATATAATTTGGCGAATTACTTTTTAATCTCGTGCTAAAAATATTATTACATTCCTCTACTATCGCCAGCGTGGCCGAGCGGTTAGGGAGCTCGACTGCGGTGCTACGCTGCGGGGTTCAATTCCCACATCTGGTAATTGGAGGGTGGCCCACCCAGTCGGTTTAAAAATTGGGTACTGAAACCACGGTTGTGGAAGTAGGGAATGTATGGCAGTTGTCGAAGGCGTGATGCCAACTACATCACCCAGTACGTCGTTAACGGTGTGCCAGATGATTGGGTTTTGGAAAGAGATATTTCGGCGACTCTGACTCGCCGAGTATCAGGCCATATTCCTACGTGTGGAATGAAGCGTCCTGAACTTTACTTTTACATTCCTCTACTTGTTGTTTTGTTTCAAAGGTTGCAATAAGAGCTAGTTCTATAGGGAGGTGATCTAAGAAATAACCATTACCTAAAGCGTAAATTCGCACCTTAATCTGCATGAATGGAATTATACGAGCTATTAAGGAGCAATAGCAATTTTATTAATCTTGGGTGCCGGTATCTTTTCTTGAATTACCAATTACCTTCCGAGGAGGATAATACAACGCAAGTTTTTTTGCATTAACAGTACTTTATCGCCGTCATTAGAGTCCTAAGACGTAAGAAGATCAATAAATGGCTTATCTAAAACGACCGGATAAACACAGGGCAGCAGTCTTGTCCGGAATCAGCGAACAAACAGAATTGTTGGTTACTTACTGTACCCGAAACGGTGCATCGAGTTAGAGGTCGAATTTGCATGTCATAACTCCACCTCGCAGCGACGTTAATTAAAGCGAAAAGTTAAATAAGAGCCAGTCACTCCTCGAGCGATTTTTCAGGGAATTGGAGTAATTAGAAACGAGATTCGTAACTTGCTGACTCTTTCCTGCGGAATTCTTTATTTGCTGGTAATCTCAAAGCGTGTTGTTCATTTTCATTTAATTCCAGATTGAAATCTCAAGGCGCCGAGCTAATCCGAAAGGCAACAATTCATTTCCTTCGGCGGAATGTTAATAATTGTTTCAATTAGGCGGCCGTTATAAAAAGCGGCTTTCCATCAGGACTGCTGGAGCGAGGCGGAAGTACCTGCTGGTGCATTTTTTGCAGGAATTGGATCCTGTGTGCAGACGACGCCGAGACGAATCACACGAAATGGCTTTGTAAATCGAGCTTTTATTAGCGCAATACGGAAACCCTGAGGAAACCACTTTTAATTGCAATCGCAGACTTTGTGTCTTGCTTTCATTAGCGTAAATGAAAATTTGTTTGCCATTAACATATTTTATTTGAATTATTTTCAAAATTGCCTTTTGTCCTTTCTCCATCTGAAGGTTTATGGACTAAATGCAGCAGAATAGGCTCAAGGGCCAATTTTGAAATGTATCTGCCACTTTTACTGATTTTATTTGTTATATTTCTGTGGTTGGCGATGAATATTACTTTTTTATTCAAAAAGTATAATTCAAGTTGTTTGTATTGCATTCTTTTTCGAGACGGGTTTTTAAATCTTGAAAATTGTTCAGAAGTTTTCCCGCTTAGCAAAATTATAAGTTAAGTCTAAAGACCGACTGACTTTCTTGCCCATGCAGTCGAAACAAATGCATTATAAACCACTTGATAAGACCAAAATAAAGGCATAGCTCGTGGTATTGATCTTAACTATCAAAACCAAAACAAGAGTAAGTCTAATCTTGACCTGCATCTTGCTGGTCCTAGTAGTCTCAAAAACAGAAAGTCCAATATTAGCAACGACGCGAGGGCCAACTTTCTGGCGTTTTACTCTGTTTTAATACTTCCTTTTTAAACTTTAGACGGTATTCAAGTAAGTCCAAGAAGGTTATTATTAATATACATTTAAAGATGTACATTTCTGTGCAATAAAATTAAGCACACACGGCTTTGTTACATTTATTAATAGTGGCTTTTTTTCGGAAGTTCTTAGTTTTGGTCTTTTAATAAAGGTGTTATTTTCAAGTTATGGTGTTTTATCATTTATTGAAACTACTACTAGGCAATTAAAATAGACCAGAATTATACAAACTAGAATATTGCGAAAAATAGTCGTAAGACGTGTGCTTAATTTTATTGCACAGAAGTGTACCTTGTTCGTGGGTATCAGTAAAAGAAACGAGAAATTAAATGATTAAACTTGGCGTATAGTTGATCTTATCTCATACCTTTAGGTGAAAAACGGCCTTAGAGATTGCTAGCAAATCAAAAGTCAGCACGCAACCGAAAGGGACGAGAATAAACAATTAGAAGAACGGAAAACTTCATTTTCAAGAAAAAACGCCGGAAGACCACTATACTCTGAAGTGAAAAGCGTAAGGTCCAAAAAAAGAACAGGGCGCCAATTTTTTGATTATAAAGATATTATAATCAAGGGTAAAATACTACAAAGAAACTTTAGAGACGATCCTAACGTAATGTTACATGTTAGATGTCATGTAGTTTTAACAGTAGCTAATTGACGACGATTAAAAAATATGCAATCAAATTGATTTTATTATTTACTACAATATTATAATACTACAGGGCGTTAACTATCTTTTCAAAATATATAGTTGTTTTTGTATATTTGAAAAAGTAACAAAGTAGGAGATTCAACACTGCGTTTCATTTAGCAAAATTAGGTTTGATTTTATACATGGAAAATCAAAAATCGTAGAAACTGCTTCCTAATGTTCTCTTCGGATTAAATAAAAACGTTTTTCCCAAAAAATAAAAAAAACAGTTTTGTATACGCCGTCTGAGACTTTTATTTTGGTTCTCCTTGGCTTATCGACGTTCACTAGCATAACTATTATATAATTTCAATAAATGTTTTGTCAGGTAATAATGTTGTCATTTGGGACGATTTACCATTCATGCTCTTTATTCCACTATCAATGCGCGGATCGTAATGTAAGTCGCATGCAATACATTGCCATCGTTGCAATTTCCGCATCGTATGTATGGACTACGACATAGAAAGTTAAAAGAGGCTAAAGATTATAGATGATGACTGATGAATAAATAAATAAATCAAAGAAATTATGCTTAAAATACGCACAGTATTTTATCTAAAATGGAAGTGTTCTTTTTTAAGAACTTAATTTTTACGGCTTATCTTGATGCGCGTTTAGAATAGTATATTGTATGTTAAGAGCTGAAAGTGCATTCTTGCCGCTTGCGCATGAATATTGCTGGTTGAGACGAAGTCGAAACCAGCAATCATGCAAAAGCGGCAAGCGCACTTTTAGCTCGAAACATACATACTATTTTTTCGACGACTGAGCATATTATTAAAGGAAAATATCGAATTTCGTTTTATCGCAAAAATGAATTGACAATCAAGTTAACATTACTCGCGCAGTCTATATGACATGTGACGCGATTATTTCCACAAATGACGGGCGTTGTCAAGGAAACATTCGGACGTGGCTACCTATTTTGTTCACGCGGAAACCCAAAACGCTCGGCGAGCGGCAAAAAGATGAAAACGCACGCTCAGCGGCAAATGTCAACTTTCTGTTGTCAAATGACAGTGAGAAAAATCTACTTTCGATGTCAGTCGTCGAAAAAATTAATTTATTCTCAACAATGGTCAGAAATCCAGTGCAGATTTGGTGTAATGGTTTTGTGAATTGCTGCAAGCCATCTGGGTGATGCACAATGTGATGGTATTTTAACTACCTCTTGGCCGCACGAAATCTTAGGTATGGAAACGTTCATCGCCCTACTTTTACGTACCTTTGGCGTTTTAATAGATTTATTTCAGGCCTTCTAGTAATCTTCAATAGTCTCGAATGCTGATTGAATTGCTCTCAGTATCTCCATCGATTCGATTGCACATAGCATGCTATGGAGGAACTCCGTCACTTTGTCGTATCGGATCTATCCTGGCTTGTATACTATAATTCCCTTGGCTAGTATGTACGTGGAGAGAGTCTTTCTGTCTTTGACACGCATGGTCAGCGAGACTGTACAGGTCAGATGTATTTTACTATACTCCTGTCTACCTGAGGCCATAGCTACCGCTCTTGCGTTGCTTCTTTCAACAGAAGTCGTGTAACTTGTTGAATTTGTACGCTATTAATGGAGGTTACTTATTGATATACATTTTAATTCAATTTATATTTTGTGAAAAAGCACCCCTTGTGTATAAATTTAACTTTCCCTATTTTAGATTCTAAATTCTTAGATTGACATCGCTCACACCCATCACTAGCTTACAAGACACGATGTAATCAGATCCATTATTTATAACGAAGCAGTGTATTGCATTCTGTATTGCAGATCCAGCTATAATAAATTTTAAAAAAAAAAGATTCTAAATGTATTGTTTTCTCTATTTGTCAAAATAGTAAAGAAATTAATTTCGTTTCTACGCTCAGTAGCGGGCGGCTGGAGCAAAGGAACTTGTTCAGGTTTAATTTTGTTTTTGGGCGCGATCAGCTGACAGTTTTTGTAACCGGAACCTACGGTACATCGTGATCTAATTAAAGATTTGAGTATATGCTCTAAGCTTCGCCTAACCGGTACCGGGTGCTTTTGATTTATTAAATCTTGTTGAGCATGTAACCAACTGTGCATAGTACCCGTTTGTTAAATCTTTTATCTGTACACCTGTACCTTGTTCAATATATTTTCCGTGTATTTAGGCCTGCATTTTTAATTCATGTGTCGTTATTGTTCGATTTGTTTTCTATTTGAGTGTTTATTTTGCTGCGTCTTTCGTCGTATCTTGGCTACCTCGGATGGTTCTACGGGGTGTGTTACGGTAATGAATAGTACCTGGCGCCCTAAGGCTTTTACGAAAAGATAGTGTTTATAGCTGTCTTTTATGTTTATATTACTTGGCCTGCTGATGAGGTCTTGTTACTTGAATAATTGTAGTCCGCTTATGATGTTTGTATGTTGTGTATTCTTTCTTACCTTTTAGTTGCTTACTGCAAATTTGTGTTTTTTACAATAATGCTTAACCAAACTGTAATTATGACTATGCTTTTACTTTATTATGCACGTTACAGCTCCATTTTGATTGATATGTTATTGTTAAAACGTTTAAACCCTTAACGGCGTGACCTGTTAGTTCACGATATCTTTTATAGAACTTAAGGTCATTCTCATTCCTGTTCATTCTTCATTTTAACTGTTGAAGTAGGTACAAAGAATTATTTCTATAGCGTTTTCCAAGATTGCACTAAGAACTCATTTTGCTTTGTTTTAATTAATTCTATGCAATGCGATAAACATAAGTGAACATTTTTACAAACAAGTAGTTAAATCAAGTGTTGTTATATTAACTTTTAATACATCATTGTTAGCGCAAATGCTGGTTTTTACAAATAAGCCTGATATAAGAAGAAAGGAACAGAAAAATTGTAAAGGTAAACACGATGAGTGCTGATGGATCATGGAAGACTGTGTTTTTCAAATAATTTCATTATAAACGTTATCTCCTTTTCTCAGACGTTATTTCAATGCAACTAGTGGGACTTGTAAATTTCAATAAAGATATATTCTCATTTGTATGGATAATACCGGGTGTCTTAAAATGAATTACATCTAGTATGCTTTGAATTTCCCATAATTCAGTCTAAAATTTTACTTGAAATTGGCACGACTGTAGTCTATGTCAAATTCGAGGTTAGCAGGTTAGATTTTGCGTCAGTTTTGACACAGATTGACGCAAAACCTAACCTACTAATCTTGAATTTGACATAGACTTACAGTCTTGCCAATTTCAAGTAAAATTTTAGACTGCATTATGGGAAATTCAAAGCATACTAGATGTAATTCATTTTAAGACACCCGGTAGTAAAACTTGAATTTGATATCCTGCCATACATCTATGGCAACAACAGTCAAATACATTGAAGATAATCAAGTCTCCTTTAGCTTTGTTTAGGAAATATGTGGTAGGTTTTCTTATATTTGCACTTTTTTTAAAATTGAAATAAGGTTTAGCACATCATTGTAGTTTGTTAAAATTTTGGTCTAACTAAGGATCTAACTTGCCATAATTAAAAATGCTAAGCAGTTATTTACCCTCCTCCATGCACCTCAACATAAGGGCATTGGCTAATAAATCAAGCGAATCACGCAAGGCAGCACAAAATTAAAATGTCAAAAACGTAACAAGTTCCAAGTAGGCCGATATAAAATAAGGATAATTGCCGCACTTCATAATAAAATTGGTGGCTTCCGCTTAAACCCGAGTTAATTTAATGCAATTTCCATTCTGTTCTCCAAACGATACATAAAAATTCGATTACTCTGATTGTTAATGCTCATGGACCGTGTAAATGTTGTCATTTTAGCTCAGGATGGGACGTTTAATCGTGCTCAGTGAACGCTTCGGGTTTCGTAATAAATATATGGCGCGGTGTATCGTCCTATATACTACACAGCTAGTATAAAATTATATTGACTAGTGGATTTTATTTACTTCGTAATTACTACAGTAACTGTTTTTAATAAACTTGAGTTATTTTATCTTGGCACCAGATAGGATTTACACGTGAACAGCAGCACACTTATTTAGACTAAATAGGTCCTTGGTATATGTCGTTCTTTCAATACTTTCCCGTAGGAGTTTGAATCGATACAAGCTGACATTCTGAGGCTCCAGAAATTGTGCCTACAAAAAGAGTGGAGGTAATTGCAAGAACGGTTTTAATATCGCAGCGTAAATGTTTGTACACTTTTAATTAAATATTTACATTGCTTAAGGCTCAAGAGAATAGAATGATACTGTTCTGTTATATTTATAACAAGTGAGTGCTATGTGTAGCGGAGTTTACGAGATAAAATCCATGCAAGTGAGAAAATATTTAAAACGACATAAGTTTTAAATTGTACGGACTTACCTTGACCTCTATGGTCGTTTTAAGTATCAACGTGCAAAATCACTAACGCACGAGAGATTTTAAAACGATTTACTTCAGACGCATCGTAATAGCTTGCCCTATAAATTTGTTAAATTGCAATCAATTTGCATATGTGGTGATACTGATATGCAGCGAGGCTCTAGTGCTATAGACACCTAGGAGGGAAATCGGAAGACTTCGAAGATTGATGAAATTTCCAGTAACTAGTACATATAGTGTTAGTACGTTTAGATAATATATTGCTTGAGTTCCTTCCACTTTCCAGGCATTAACAACTTTGGTTTGTCAGAGAGCAATCTACTGAATGGTAGGGGTATGTTCCAGATTTCAATCAACATAGGTCCGATTATAATCCGGGATTAGAATAGAAGAAGGTGAAAGAGTTCTTTTATTTCAATAATGGCACGTTCCACTCCCATTGTTTCGGTAGAAGAAGCCAGAGGAGTTCTTTTACTTCAATAATGACACGCTCCAAACCTATTCTGTAGGTAGAAGAAGGTAAAAGATTTTTCTACTTTAATGAAACTGTCCAATCCCAATACTGATGTAGAAGAAGGTGGAAGAGCTTTTTACTTCATTAATGACATGGTCCAATCCCATTGTTGAGGCAGAAGAAGGTATCTGAGTCCTTTTACTTTCATAATGAAACCGTTTATTCCCATTGTCGAGCTAGAAGAAGGTAGAAGAGTGCTTCTATTCGAAAAATGACACCGTCCAATAACATTTTTTAGGTAGAAGCTAGAGGAATTTTTCTACTTTAATAATGACACTGTTTTATCCATTTTTCAGGTAGAAGAAGGTAGAAGAGTTTTTCTACTTCATTAATGACATTGTCCAATCCCATTGTGTAGGTAGCAAACGGCAAACGAGTTCTATTATTTCAACAATGGTATCTGAGTCCTATTACTTCCATAATGAAACAGTTCATTCCCATTGTTAAGCTAGAAAAAGGTAGAAGAGTGTTTCTGTTTTAAAAATGACACGATCCAATTGAATTTGTTAGGTAGACGAAGATAGTGTTCTTCTACTTCAATAGTAGCATTGCCCCATCCCATTGCAGAGGTTGATGAAGGTGGAAGAGCTACTATACTTCAATAATGACACTGTACCATTCCATTTTTTCAGGTAGAAGAATGTATAGGAGTTTTCTACTTCAATAATTTCACAATTTAACCCCATGTTTAGGTAGAAGAAGGTAATAGAGTTTTTCTAGTTCAATAGTGACACTCTCTATGCTCATTGCTGAGGCGGAATAGGTTGAGTAGTTCTTGTATCAATAATGACCCGTCGAATTCTACTTTTTGGGAATCCGAGGATAGTCGGTTAAAAGAAGGTGGAAGGGTGGTTCTATTTCAACAATATCACGAATAGATGCCATTGTTGTAGGGTAGAAGGTAGAAGGGTTAGTTTAGTTCAATATGGACACTAACTAATCAGAGGGTTGATGTATAAGAAGGTTCAAGTGGTATCCTGCTTCAATAATGATACTGTTTCATCCCATTGCAGAGGTTAAAAGAAGATTGAATAGTTCTTCTATTTCAATAATGATACGGTTCAATTCGAGTAGAAGAAGGTAAACGAGTTGTTCACTTCAATAATGGTACGGTTTAATGCCATTCTCGAAGTAGATGAAAGTTGAAGAATTATGCTACTTCAATAGTAACACTGTCTCATTCCATCGTTGAGGTAGAAGAAGGTTGAAGAACTCTTCTACTTCCATAACGACACTCTCTCATTCTATTGCTGAGATAGAAGAAGTTGAGCAGTTATTGTATTTCAATAATGACACGGTCTAACTCCACTGTTTAGATAAGAGCAGATAGAAGGCTTCGTTTACTAAAATAATGAAACTCCCTAATTCCATGTTTGAGGTCGAAAAAGATAGGAGAATTGAATAGCATTGCTAAGTTAGAAGACGGTTGAAAAGCTATTCCACTAATAGTGACGCGGTCCAATTCTACTGTATGAGTGGGAGAATGTATGAAAGTTCTTTTACTTTAATAGTGACACTGTCTAATGACGGTGTTGAGGTAGAAGAATATAGAGCAGTTCCTTTACTTCAATAATGATAAGTCCAATCCTAGTGTTTGAGTAGAAGAAGGTAAAAGATCTGTTCTACTTCAATAACGGTACAGTTTAATGCCATTATGTAAGATGAAGAAGGTAGAAGAGTTCTTCTACTTCAGTAATGACACGATTCCATTCCATGGTTGGGTGGAAGAAGGTTGTAGAGTTCGTCTACTTCAATAATGATACTTTCTTGTTTAATTTTTCAGGTAGAAGGTTATTTGCTTCAATAATTTCACGATTTACTCCCATTTTTTTGGTAGAAGGTAAAATAGTTCTTCTACTTCAATAATTACAATCTCTCATCCCACTGCTGAAACCGAAAAAGGTCGAGTAGTTCATTAATTTCAATAATGACACGGTCCAATCCTACTATTTAGATAGTAGAAGATATGAAGCTTCTTTCACTTCAGTAATGAAACGGTTCAATCGCATTTTTGAGGTAGAAGATCTGTTTTATTTCAATAATGTCACAGTTTAATCCCATTGTTGAGAGAAGGTTGAAGAATTCTTCTACTTTAATAATGACACAGTCCAATCGTAGTGGTTGGGTAGGAGAAGCTGTAAAAGTTTATTTACTTCAACAGTGACATTATTTAATCACGGTTCTGAGGTAATGACCTAATGGCATAATCACAGTGTTGAATAGCTTTTCAACTTCAATAATTTCGCGGTTTAATCCCATTGTTTAAGTAGAAGAAGGCAGAAGAGGTCTCCTACTTCAATAACGACACTACCCCATCCCACTGTTGATGTAGAAAAAGGTTGAGGTGATATCGTACTTCAATAATTACTCGGTCCCATGAGGTATAAGAAAGTGGAATAATTTACTTCACTAATGAAATCATCCAATCCCATTTTTGAGGTAGAAGAGTTTTTCTACTTTAATAATTTCACAGTTTCATCTAATTACTGAGGTAAAAGAAGGGTGAAGAGTTTCTCTACTTCAAAAATGACACGATTCAGTTCTACTGTTTGGATGGAAGAAGGTAGAAGAGTTCCGTTAACTAATGACACTGCTTAATCGCAGCGTTGAGGAGTTTTTCTATTTCAATAGTTTCATTGTTTAATTTAACTGTTTAGGTAGAAGAAGGCAGAAAATGTCTTATACTTGAATAATGATACTTTGCCATCTCATTGTTAAGGTAGAAGAAGCTTGAGGAGTTATTTTACGTCAATTATGACAAGATCCAATACCATTGTTGACGTAGAAGAAGACGTTTTCTATTTCAACAACGAAACTACTGTAGGTAGTTTGTTAAATAATAACGATAGTGGGGAAAGCCACCGAAATCAGCAATATGTTTATTTAATTGAAGTAATATATTGCTATACCTTCACGTATAGTGATATTAATCTGTCTATGAATTATATTTTTATTTTATCAATTTAAAATTGCTCTATTTATGATTTAAATATCAATAATTATTATTTGTGCTAACTCCTGAAAAATCAGCGGTGGACTCCTTTTATATAGATTGTTTATTTCTGAAATCTGATGTTCTGATTTTGAATTTTATTTTATAAGTCAAAATAACTTCTGTCAAATGATATGTCAAACAGATTTGTAAATTAAATGACAAATACCAGATCGTTTCACAAGTACACAACAATATCAACACAACAAGTCATTCTTTAATAACTAATTTAGCTTTATAGTCTTTATTTTCTTTTTTTAGTAATTACCTTACTACTCAATATCACCCACCTTTCACTCGAACTCAACAATGTTCTGGATGTCGACCAACCTGCTCCCCTCTGCCTACGAATCCAACCTCTTAAGTACCTTTTCGCAACAAAAGGTTCCACTGACACACAAGATGTCCAAACTGTCCAGAATTAGTGATGTAAACTACTCCCACAGCATGTAACCGAACAGACCAAATCTGAAGCCACCTAATTCCAACACCGCATCTGCCAACTTCCTGAGACGTACCTTCTCAACCGATGATCCTCTTTTAACCCCAAACAGGTTGACGTAATCCAATTCGATTCATATATGTCAAATGTAATTCTCCAATAAACTTGACTTAGTATTTTACTCCATTTATTCACATTTGTAGATTAATTCTGCTTTTCCATTAGCTTTTTACCACATACTTGTAAGTTTCCTTAGTGTTATATCCGTACTTGTTTTTCGATTAAATATTTTTATCTCACTACGCCAATTGAGTATTTAACCCTTTTTATTATTCAAACATTACTTAATAAAAAAAATTAATATTTTGAATTACACCAAAATTAGTTCAGCTACATTTTTTCAAATTTGTTATTTCTAATAATTAAAAACAAATGATATCATTTTTCTACTTTTTACACTCTATCTCCTAATATTTGAGTTCAACCTACTATTTATAATAATTTAATTTGATTATTTCCTTCATATCCATAATAATGCGTAATCACTATGGTTTCTGTCAGTTTAACAATGACAAAAATTCAAACGTCAAAATTTAACCGCAGTTAAATATGTGTCAAAATTTAATCGCTTGTGTATAATTTTAACATGATTATTAAAGGTGCTTCACCAACTGAATTTTATATATTTATTCAGGAAATAATCACTCCGAACATCCCGCGTGCATGTAAACTAGCCTGAATAAATTTTGACGATTTTCTGTCAGAATGTTTTGCTCTGAAGAAATATATCTCGTAAATTTTCCGCCCCAAAATCACTCGTACTGCGCACTCGGGATTCTTGTTGAGCGGAAAAATTTACTTAACATATTTCTTAGCAAAACATTTTGACAGAAAACGTCAAAATTTAATCTGCTATTTTAATGCACTTGGGATATTACTGTTGATTAAGTATTTGTCATTTCCCTCAAACCTTTTTTTTTTAAATATATTATTTTTGAATCCATCTGTTTCTTAATTAGCCATATTCCACTCAATTATAAATTCCATTTTTCTTTCTAATTATATAATAATTATTCACATTCCTAATTCATATTTAAATAGATCTTGATTATATTCAACTATTGTACTCCCTTAACCCTTTCTAAAATTGATTTTTATACCACTATGTATATCATTACAATATATGTATGTATTTTTAGGTACGTCCTAGGTGAAATGTTATGTTTATATTATATCTTTGTTTAATTTTGTTTTGATTATTTTTTGCCCTAATTAATTTGATTTTTTATTGAAGTTTGATGGTAAATCCACATCGTGGTAATCCAAGTCCATGGAATTCCGCAGTTACCGAAGTGAACAAAGCGTTTTTGACCCTCGACATTTTGTATCGCTTGGTGCTTCGCGCTTGGTGCTTCGCACTTCGTGCTGAACTGACACCACGTGATAAAAAACCCCTGTTTACGTTGGTAAATGCGGACTACCACCAACTTGGATCACCACCGATGTTGATTTACATTCGTCTGCAACTACTACCGACTTGGATTGCCATCGATGTGGATTTACATGCAATTGCAACTACCCTGCCCTGCCTCGTCGCTCAGGAAACTTGTTATGTTGAAATGGAAGCGGATTGGACGTGTTTCTGTTTGGAGGTGTTTCAGTATGGTGACAAAGTCTACAAATTCGTATTAGTCGGTAATAAATTCATGCGGTGGCAATTTGTATAGGTGGTAGTCTACTCTGTGGTTACTTTGAATGGGATTTAAACTCGGTTGGTGGTAATCCACCTCCTGACAAATAGTACAAGAACTTAAAGTCTGAAGTAAAGTCTCTCAGTGGTAATCTACATCGGTGGCACTGTATACAACTCGTATTTCATGCCGTAGGGTTCTATATAAAATAATAAATGAATTTCATGTTAATCTATTTTTTAATAAATTAACTTCGTCGCGGGTAAATGATCAGTAAATGAAAGTTGTTAACAAGAATGAGAAACTGCAACATCGACAAATGTCACTAAACGTAAGCCTTAAAATAAAAATTAAAGTTGATGGAGATATCCTTTCAAGCTCCCACATACTAACGATCAGTTTGTAATCGGGCAACCTTATTACAGTTTAAAGGCGTATCGGCTCCTGGAGATACTGAAGTGGATTAAGTTGAAATATTTGCCAGGCGAGCAAATCGACGTCGATATTAATCCAATTCCGGCGATAGGATGCCTGTCGGGAACGCGATTGTGTTCCCGAACTTCCTGCAGCCACGGCCAGAAAAAAGCCGAAAGAGCTGGTGCAAAATTGGCGTTTTTCAGAGCAGTTAAGACCAACAAATTGCAAGGTATTACTGCAAGCGAAGTGGCATTTTTAGCCGCTCTGAAGCAGCGTTGTTTATCGCGTCAAACTGCACCGATTGAAAGTAAAACCGGCGGGATTATAACTGAACCGGCTTAAATGTACTTGCTTTGTTGCTGCAAGCACCGTTAGCTTCCCACTTTCTCGGCGGAGCTTCGACCGCTAATAGCGTTTTATTAATATCGGCTCGCGTGTTTTATGCTAATAATCCCGAGATAATTCGGTGGGCATTTTCTAATCACGAGCGCGTTTGCCGCGATTATGGAAGTGGCTTTGCCGGTGAAAAATGGCCGTTATTAGGAGTTTCGCTCTATGTTAAGCGGCGGTAGCACCTTATAAGCACCTAACGGTTTCCTCTTGTGAACCACTTCAGGAAGCGCGTTCGGCCGATACTCCGATACACCAGAGGATTGGTCCAAATGAGTCTGCATCTGAACTTAGTCTTCGATGCTAAACGAGTCCGAGAAGCGAAGCAATTGTTGAGAAATGTAATTTCTTATCGAGTTTTTCCCAGTTTGAAATCCATATATTTATAACAGTGGACACAAATAATTTATAAAAGACTGTTCTTCACCATTTAGTGGGTTTTCTATTGAGATACTAGGTAGCTAGCCACCCTTTGATCATCGAGATCAACTCTTCATATATTTGTTATAAAACTAGCAGTCCAGTGAGACAAATGTCTCATTTAATAAATCAAAAAATACCGTTTTGAAAATAGAACGCGTATTCACCACACGTACGTATATGACGTCATTGTTGGTAGCAAACTACCAGTCGCATTCGCCTTGATAAAATTTGCCTAGAATCTAACCTAAAAAGTTCGGATTAGGATAATTACGATCATAATTAGTGTTAGAGACTGAAATTCGGTTCCTGACCTGACATGACCATTCCAAACATATAACTTTAATAACTTTTTTCTCTATCTCTTATGGTTTGGCTGCTGAAACAGCGTCCCGAACGGACAGACGGACGGACAAGTCTATTATATATATGGATATTATCATATCTGCTTTCTGTTATCGTCCTTCGGTGTGCATTGGCGAAGTCAAGTCCTATTGCATTTAAATGGCAGTTACCCATATCAGTTTAGTTTGTTTCTTCACTGATACGTAAATAAACAAATATTAAGAAACAACCAAAATAACGCTACGCGACTGCCGATGAATTGAAAAGGATCGAGAGAGAGCGAGAGAGTCCAACTTTGAAAACTTTTTACAACGCTGCCATTGTTTGTTACATCGTAATTCGGACTTCACATTCCTCTAGGGATTACCGCCACACCACCAGCTGTTTGAAAGGGCCAAATCTCGAATATTGGCATTCTTTGAGATACTACGATGGTTCCTCATCTCCTGCAAGGCTTGCTAGGGCAAGAAGCGACGTACTTTGGAGCTACAGTCCTTTGGCGTATTATTTGAATTGTCCGCAGCGTCGTTCTGATTTTGTCCGTTTTGTCACGGCGGTCATTTCCGCACTTTAATCGCTGGTCACTGGGAAATTTTCACCCGTATTGGTCTCGATTCTGTTCTTATCAGCTTAACTTTGATCTCTGCCGAAATGGTTTAACTTCCTTGATATTTCTAGCTGTTTTGATTATGTATCGAGCTGTGAAGGTGCCGTATCCAGGTGTTCTCGTTTCGCATCGTGCACGTGCTATTCTGATCCAGTTAGTTGCTCCCATAAGTTGCCGTTCGACCGAGTTGTCTGTCCAATGTATTTGATGCTGGGATTTATATAATCAGACATCTGCGAACCCTGTTCGTGAAGCGGCCTTGATCGACTAGGGCTAGGCTAGGATAAAAAAATTAATAGCCACCTTCTACATCTCTACCGAGCTGATTTTTTACCTACACTTTCGGAGTAAACCCCGCCCATGTCCCACTGAAATTAGTCATGTGCACTTTTAAGATTTGCTACAGGTAGTAAAGACTTTTCACCCCGAGGTTACCGATAGCCGGTGGCGTAACATTTTAGTTTTCTAAAGGCAACTAGTTATAAATTAATATTATGTGTATATGTATTGTCATATTTGGTGTTTATTGAGGTATGAATCTCAACTTTAAAAGAGACAAAAATGATAACGATTATCTGAAAGAATTTAAAAGAGACATCCTATAGGGAGGAAATATTTAGGTATGACAGGATTTTAAATTTTTAATTATTGCTCATTCATTCTTGTTGAAAGTAAATCGCCTTTTTACATGTTACATATTCCAGAGCTTCTCCATCGATAGATAAACGGTGATATTAATGCCAATGGAAAATCAAATAGTACTTATACAATTAAAGCTTCACTTAGTTAGTGCTCCAACTCGATTAAAACAAAATAACCATGCCTTTGCCAGCCGTTACCGCCCTTATTAAGCGTTGTCAACGAATTTCAGTTTACATTTGAGGAATACTGAGAAATGAGAGGCGTGAGATTAATCTCTAAAACAGTTAGTTATTTATTTCCATGATATTCTAGTTTAATCAGGTTGTAGTCAAGCACTTGCCTTTCTTCTGAAAAATATTGCACGATGCAAGTCTCACCCTCGTCTCTACGCTAGCGAAACTTTTATGGGGTTTTTCCAATTCATCTGGAGTACTTTTTTATAAGAAGCTAGGTGGCACAGTGGTTCAGAGCGCCGGCCTAGGAATATCTCGAGTTCTAGGTCTTTTTCAAGTGTATTTCTTGGTAATGTTGTTTAAACTCGGTTCCAGCAAACGCGTCTAGTTTAATCGAAAAAATACATTTCTGGAATTAGTGCAGACTTCTCCTGATATTGCTCATGTAGATAATCGACTTAATCCTGGAGCACTTGTGTAGCTGCCTATTGGATTATTAAAAATGTGAGAATAAAAGTAGGATTTCTGCTTGAATAAGCTCGAATTTCTGGCAGATAGCTTAGTCTAAAAGAAATGTATTTTCTTATCTTTGAAACCCATTTTTCCATCCAAATTAACCAGTATATAGTAATGTCTAATGAGGTACGCACTGTGCTAACATTTAAAGAATGACAGTCTTTAGAAAAGCGGAAGTAAAAGTAGCTAGTTTTCATTAATTGAACTAGTTTCGAAGCTGTACTTAGCGAAATAATTAGTAATTAAGGTTTTATGCTTGTTGCTTTCTTTTACTTAAAAACTTGTTACGCTGATCTCTGCTTCAGCCAATGTCATGCTCGAAATTGAATAAACGCATATTTGCATAGTTTGTCATCGAACAGTAAATTTTTAACAAATATGCACGCCCGAGTACTCAAATGTTGGTGGAATAATAAATAATCCTCAACTTCAGCCATCGCAATCGCAATCGACCAGATTGTATTTGTGTTACCATGTGATACGGGTTTTACAGAGTATGATGCGCATTTGAAGATTATTACGAGTCCTTCAAAGATAATGTGGAGAACATCGGGGTTATTCAAACAGCTTAGAAATTAATCTGGACAATACGCCAGACAACGTGAAGACAGAACGGTAACAGTCCATACCTGAGATTTTGGGCGGCCTGAAGGTGACTCACCAGACCATAAAAACCAGACTATCGGCGATTTTTACTAATCGTCACCAAAATGAGCCGTACCGATATCGGCAGTCCTAAATTTAAGAATTGATAATAGGAAATTTCACGGCTCTAAAGTTGTATACCCAAAAATTTCAAAAAGGAATACTATAAAACTATGTAGGTAACCTTATAGACACAACGACGCAGAAATAATATTTTAGGGTAGTTACATCACACAATTGTTATTGAGTTTATATTTAAAAATAAAATACAATTTTTAGTCTAACGTTTTGCTTTCAAATCGTCGCAACATCAACAATACGTATTTAAACCTACGAAGTTGATAATGATGGCCTGAAGGCGACGAGTGAGACCAGTCATATTGTCAGGGCAATTTTAAAGTGTACAAACATACAGCTATTAGCCTATTTTTCTAGATTACGACCCCGCTGGTATATAGTTTTTTCATATTTTTCCGCTTCAATTTAAGCATATTTTTTATGCAGGCATTGGCTTCAGGCCGTTACACAGCTGTGTTATTGCTTGGGCCTGTCTCGCGTCGCACACGTGTGCATTTGATCGCCTCGCAACCTTCGAGAACTTGCATTACGGAATGTTTTCTGGCATGAATTTAAAACGCAAGGCCATGAGTGCGAGAGAGATAATGAATGGTTTAACTCGTTTTTCGTCTGCTGGTGCACAGTTGAAACAACTCCTTCCTGTTTTTTTTCTTGGCTGCGGCTTCGCGTCCGTTGGCAGTTAGTCACAGACTTTGTTGGTAACTGTAAGCAGTTCTTGGAGTGTGGCTTCGTTCCCCCTCTGCGGCTTCGTGGGCGGCGGCTTTTCCGATTGATTAAAGTTTTACAAAGTCGGTTATGTGGTTGTGTGTTCGCAAGCTTAAAGCGAGTCGGTCGCAGACTGTTGGTTCCTCCGTCGAGTTGCCAGGCGCTTTTTCTGTTTTTGTCGTATGGGCCATTCGTGTCATTCACCACTTATATGGATGTGGGATTAAATTGAGAGGGTTTACCCTTGGTCGAATTTTACGTGCGAGCTTGATCGAATATCTGATCGCATCGTCAACTTCTGGTTGGGATTCTTGAGGGACGGCACAATCATCGCCCCCGCTTCGAGCTTGTTGGGGCTCTCCGCTTCGTTTCGCAAACTTTGGGACACCAACCGCAGGCTAGACCCGCTTCGGCCGCCACAAGTGAAGCTATGTGAAAGGTAATGTACTAATCGTAAGCTTCCCGGGCTAATCATGAGCGTGCACTAACTAACATTTGAATGTACAGGGCCTTACGTCAGCGAGTCACCTTTGCGTACTATTTATCTTTGTGCATTATGTAACGGTTGTGTTAACACCCCCATTCTGGTTACGCTTTGCTTACTAACTAATGTTTTTGTACCTTATTTGTGTACCGTATGTGTTTGAAGAACAATAGACCTATTTGTCAAACGCTTTCGCGGTATTTTCTTTGTGTTACATGTTGAGTTTCAGTGTAATCAATCTGTAGTGTCGTCGCCCGATTAGCAGCTGGTGTAAAATTCATGTAACGCGGATCCTGGTCGAATTTGTGAGCGTCAAGGTAGGTTCGAACGCTCCAGCTGCCGATGCCGGTTCCAAGGAGTCCCAAGTTTGCACCCATACTCTACCCCGTTTGGCTTTCGGGTTTCTGCCGAGTGTAAAGTTAAAAGGTAGATTCACTTGCCTACCGTTCCTAAGTGAGTCCATCTGCGCATTCTCGTTTATCGTGATGAAATCGTGGTGGCGCTCATTCTAGTTAGATCTGTTTACCGTTCATTAGGCCATTGCCGTTGTGTCATCTCGTGTTGGACCATCCTTAGATCCACTGCAGTCTAGTCGGCACTTTTGTTATGGGCTGAGCAGCGGTCCTATGTCGTACGCACTAGTTGTCTAGCTTTTTCGTGGCTTTTGGTAAATACCGTTATGAGCTGGCGCGTTGTCGTATATGTCGTGGTAGCCCGTAACAATATTGTAAAAAATCTACTCTCTGGTTTGTTTAGTATCTTATCAAATATTTGGGAAAAATATTTTTTTCCAAGATCTTGAAAACAACTAAAAATATATTTTGATTAGATCAAATGACCCAAATCTGTATAAAATAATATTATTCTTAACTCTAATTTACTCTTTTATCATCGTTTTTTCTTTTCATGGATTACTTTGCTTTGGTCTAACAGTCAACATTTCTTATTTGGGTTTCATTGAATTTCCAAAATGTTATGTAACATTTATTTAGTCCACACAGTAGTATCTAGCTGCATATTTATTTGTGAAGTATCGTGAATCGTTTTGCAGAAATAGCGAATAACTTTGAATTTACAGCTGGAATTCTGACAAATTAAATAACAATTGTGCATGAAATATGTATTACCATAATTTACATTAAATAAATCTTGTAGGTATTCACCATATGCGTTCGGGTCTCGGGTTTTAGGATTATCGAGCCACATCACGTATCATACAAATTGTAGCTAGACAAAAAACATGTTCAAGTATAATAACATAACTGTGCATTTGGTTAGCAACCGACTAATGCACTTTATTACAAAAACAGTAGTTGGAAATTGCTAGCACATACTGTATTATTATTATTAGCAATAATTTTAAAATTTTACAGAGTAAATGCACTTAATTGTTTTAAATGTCGGACTACTGTTTGGTCCCAAGTCCAACCTTGCTTTAAAAAAATCTTTTGAAAACTGAAAAGTTGTAGTTTGGTTTAAACCTCGACCGCTAGGAGGAAGGTGTAATTAGAAAGAAAATAAAAATGGTTACATGCAGGTCTGAAGCAGTATTCAGATCTTGTTGGAAGATTCACATAAATTTCTATTAATCACAGTAATTAGACAAAAAAAAATGTAGCATAAAACATTAAAAGTGTGAATCTAATGGATGTAAAGTACAGACTAATTGATCTCCATATCATAAATATCTTGGTATCTCGATATTTTTGTGGTGCAGTAGTTTCCCACAGCTTTTTGTACTTTTATTTCCACCGCCCACTCTGGAATAGATGCTGTTTGCACTCGCCCACCCTCGATCAGACGTCACGTGTGGCTTTCCCTCTTACCACCATATCGGAGAGGCATTTCCTATCCGCCACCTGGCGACGCGCCCTCTAGGGGTTTTCTTGAGGGCATTAGTGATCGAAATTAAGGAAAACATAAAGATTAATTTGTTAGATATCAGCGATTACTGTCTTTTGGTTCAATTATTTTACTGACATTTCCGATTAAATATGGCTGCACTGAAGGGCGACCTATAAGTAACTTTCATGATAACTTTCGTAAAGTGTATCATCGAGTCCTGTTAAATAAAATTACAGTTTAAAAGATGCATAAATTAAGCGGCACTCAACGTTCATTATTACATAGCAATATGGAGTTATTCATTCTGATTTGGTCGCCGGTGACAGTTCTTCATAGTACTAGGAAATATGCATATGTAAAGCATGGAATAAACGATTCTTCTTACAGAATTTTAGCATATGGATGTGCAGCAAGCAACTAATTTTCAAACTCGTACAAGTTTCACAAAGGAGAGACGGTTCACCGCTAATTTGTTGTACTGATTTAATTGGTCGAATATCAGGAGAGTCAAAGTCAAGGTTTTCCTGCCATTAAAACTGCACAATGCGGACGTCACGGATTACAGCCTTTACACAGCAGCCCTCTCATCTTCTATCAATTTCCTGTTCGCACAATAAATCTGTTCAAACACCGCTCGGCCATGCAAGGAGTAGTTGCCGTACAAGAGATTACACGGCTGTAATTTTTATTACGAGCCGTACATGCACCAAGGGGCCATTTATCAATATGTGCATTAATAGGGACGCTCTTCGCATCAGCTTGTTAATTTCATGTCTATACACGGCTAATACACGTGCTGCTCGTACGTGTCCTGCGATGAATAAAACAAATTGTTGCGAAAAGAACGGCCTGCAGCCCATCGATTACGGTGTCAGTTTTATTATGCCGGGAATACATAAGGAGCTGAGGAACTCCATCGAAATTTATGCCCTGCGATTCTTGATTTGGGTACTTAACACAGGCTTAGGAGATAATCGGCGATGGGAGAAGCTTGTTTACCATACCAGCGCGAGTTTATAATGTATTGCTAAGGTATTTACACTGTTCACATAAGAAATTGCAAGACTACCTTATATATTGTCTGATAAAAGTGGAAACATAACCTCACTTTCGATGTTAACGTGCTATTTAAAAGATTTTATTACTAGCATAGCCAGATCCATAAGAAAATAATCACACGAGAGCAAGAAACTTTTACCGATCAGGATTTTGTTTTCTAACCAACATAGAGTATATTCAGTCTAATAAGGTAATTGGATTGTTCTAACTATTTTAATGTTTGACGTTTGTAATTCCATTTTTGCATTGTTTTGTAGATACCTTTTACATTTTAGAAACATTCATTTATATGTCATTCCTATCCTTCACTCAGATTAATTATAAGTTGTCATTTGTCATTTAGTAGCATCATTTGTAACATCTACTCCATGGTTTTTAGAGATTTCCTCTCACTTCATTTGTATTAAGGTCCTCTATTTCCATCCCTCATTTAAAGCAAATCAAATTAACACTTCTGTTCTACATTGTTTGACATTCATTACCATTTCCACTTTGATCATCTATTGAAGAGTTTTCTTTTACATGGGTAACCTCATACCACATTGCTACTCTTCATTTAGACGAGTCAAGTTGTCAAACTTGTGAAACGGTGTTTTTTATATTGAAAATGTAAGCGTTTATATGACAATGCACCACTTCCAGAGTTTATTAAGATACATTCAAGTTGCTATTCTTTTCTCGATCGTCTGCAGGACCCGTTCAGGGTCTTGTAAGGGTATTTTTTAAATATTTGCAATTACTTTAATTGTATGGAAATTCTTTTCGTTTTGCTTAGTCGTGCATTTTTTAACTCGTCCGGAGCACAGTTTCGCAGTATTGTACTCGTCGTCGAGGAAAGAGGTTGCTAGCACGCCGAAATGTGATGACGCTAGGTTAATTTTAAATGCAACCAGGTACTATTAAGCAATGTTTGCATGTGGTGTGCGAATTATGTCTATTGATAATAGTTTATTCACGCTTTACTGTTTCGAACCGGCAAATTACGACAAATTGTCGAATCTAATTGGCTGCACGAAACATAGGCTATCGCATGCGGGAGTTATCGTGGAGATTTAATGTTGACCTTCTAGTTGGATATAAAGAATTATTGACGCTGTGCACTGCAACTATGTCGTATCATTTCCACATCACGATATACTTCTGGAATTCGTTATCAAGGGTTTAACGCTCGCCCGATGCTCATTTTTTGAAGCCCGCGAATCCTTTTTCCTACTTGCCGGTCAGCGACCATCAAACCCCTCGGCCAGCTTCGCTGGAGGAAAGGGGGCGCTGCAGGTATCGCTTCTAGCTGGAGCTTTGGCTTGTACTAAGCCCCCCGTCCACGTGTTTAGGGTTAGTTGCTCCTCTGGGCGGAGTTGGATGCACAAGTCACTTCAAATGGCCGGGAATCGACTTCTTATACCATTCTAGGCTTCCTTCGATTTGGATCTTTTCCTGGGGTAATCCAGGTAGGGATACTCCGTAGTTATCTGCTCGTGGACTCGCGCATCGCTGGAAATTTTTCCTTATCAGCAAGTCGCCGTGCGCTGGATCGTTTGTGACGATGGCAATGTTTAAATTCAAACAGTCTAAAGTTATTTTGTATAGGTGCTTTGCGTCAGGTGACTGCAGCTGTTGCGTTTTTTCATGTGATAGCACTTTGACCAAGTATAAAACCCTAGGAAAGCGAACTCAATGTTTGGTTGCGGTCCTGGCCTTCAGCTGCTGCCGAGAATAGGTAGTGGTAGGAATGTTATTTGAATAGGGGCTTTCAATTGTAAATAGCAGTGGATTTTGAAGTTATACATTTCAGAAGTATAAAAATAATGTAAGGTTTCCGGATCCTGGCGCCGAACACAGCATCTACTTCTCATCGCCGACGAAAATTTCTTTAAAACATAAGTGGCATTCCACCACCAGGCTGGCGTCTATCCAATAATCAACGCCTATATTATCACCTTTTTGTTTTTCAGTAATTACAATATTCTCACTGGTCTAAGTGCTATTCTTTTTATCTTTAGCCTTCATTTGTCTATTGCTGGATTTAGGACTCCTGTAGGTTTTCCTGCTCAGATGTGTTGTACTCTACTGCATATTTCTGCAGGCTGATCTGGTTTCCCCAGCTTCTAGAATTTCTTTTCCTTAATTTCATGTTCAAATCAGTTTTTTCTTGATGTCTAGACTACTGCTGTCATTGTTTCTAGTTGGATTTTGCTTGGGCGTATCAAGACGATATCGTCGGCTAAACGTAAATGGTTTAAACATTTTCCATTTGCTCGTATAGTCTCTTCTTGTTTTAGTTTCCATAAACTAATTTGAATGTTTGTTCAGAACGATCGAACGTTAATAGCGTTGATTATATGGATCTTCATCTTATGATGAAAATATCAAAATCGCTGCTGCAATCCTTAATACGCCACATAGACAGCCGCTATGATATAAATCAAAAGCCCACCCGAACACAAACGCGAAGCGCCAGTGGCAGCAAGTTCCCTTTTCTTTCCGAGCGATAATTATCCTTGATTACGGCTGTGTTACTCAACAGTACCAATGTTGACAAGGGCAATTATGTCGACGAGGAAGCAATTTGAGGTCGATAGATGCGAAGTAATAATAGAGAGTGGACGTTATACATGTGCCCATCGCCGAGGGCGACTTGCTCTTGAATCCGTTCGTACAGCGTTTATGGGCGCAATTAGTTGCATATAATGCACGATCGCTGAATAAAGCGCATTGCATGAGCTATGATAGCGACGCAATAAATGGAGTACTTAATTATGTGCAAATACTTGCTCAAATGTTGCCAGCGTCGGTGGTGCGTTCCTCTGGCTCAAGGTTACCACTCAGATTATTGAGAGTTAGTTGTTGCAAAACAACTAGATTGAAACGTGGCGGTAAAAGCGATCGTATCCGCATGTCTGACGATTTTATTTAAATTAGAACAAGAAAAACAGACTGCTGCAGTGGAAGAATTTTGCATTCTCCGGATGGTATGCGACACACGTCCATCAAACAGTGTCTACTTGGAACTAGTTGAAAATATTTAACCTGGGTTATTATTTAAAAAACTGCTGCAGATAACACATATGGTTCTTTAAAAGATATATAATTCGTATGTAAACAGCTACACTTTATACAAAGAGTGCAGAAAAACTAAGACAATCTCGAGGAGTAATGAAGGGAACATGGTCGGTAGAACCTTGAAGGAAAGAATAAGATGCTCGAAAATCAGGAAAAAGTGGAGTAATAAACGTTATATAAGGTGTAGCTAAACTGAAATGGAGTTGGACAGGACATCCAGAAAGAAAACTTCTTGAAGAATAAACGGTGCCACCAAGAGCAGCGTTATAAGACCATAAAAATGGTGGGTCGACGATATTAGGAAATGCAAGGATATGCTACCGGCGAACCCGAAACTAGAAATCGTGGAACATCTGGGGGGGGGGGGGGCGGCTAAGTTTAGCAGTCAAAAAATGAAGGTTGAAGAAGACGAAAAGGAATAATTTAAACAGTGAGAATATAGTTAGGTGCGGCAAAAGAAACAAACTTGTTTCTAATGCATTAATGTGTATAAGCGATCAGGGATTACAATGTGTTGCTACGAAGTGCAACTTTTATTTAATTAAGGAACGGAATATCATTGGTATGTGTAAACCGTTTATATATTCTCATAATGAAACCGAGGATTTGCATGTAGCCACTTACGGTGACTTCCACAAGTTGTGAGGCACTAAGATTTTGACCAAAGTGCACCTCCAAATCCCTTATTTCGTTGGCCCTTTGTAATTTTATGTGATTTATTTTAACGTCCCAACGCATGCCGCTGTTGTTTAACATATACGCCATTACCTTGAACTTATGAATGTTGAAGTATAATTTATTAATAATCTTCTAATAGATAAGGTTATTTAAGTACCAGGACCTAATCGGATAATAACGATGACATTAAATTAACTTCAACTCGTCAGCAAATACAAGAAACTTGTAACTTCAAATCGATATATCATTGATAAAATCGGAAACAAAAGGGAGCCAAAGTTGCAGCCTTGTGGGACTCCCTAACGCATTCCATAGCTTTCACATTGTTACGTATAGAAAGCGTAATTAACATTACAATTCATTTTGTGCATAATTCTCGGCCGTGTAAAGCCATTTATCTGAACGTGATCGTCGTGCAAACGCAGCTTTAGCGATTAGGTGGTAATCTGCTTTACCGACACACTTATCAGCTCTTTCAAACAATTCGTTTTGGGTTTGTTTGTTTTTCCCTTGCAAAAAGTGGCGTCGGCAGCATTCCTGTAATTGTGCTCCAAGTTGTAGTTCTTAGCCTCAAATATTTTGAAATATTTTTGAAATTATTATTCTTATACTACCGTTGGTTACTTATGAAGAGCAAGCGTCCTTGAGATGGTTTATTTGTTCTGGCTACTTGCCTGTATTACAGGGTGAGTGAATTAGTTCAATTTAGATTCTTATAACGTAATGTAATTAGCTGAAATTTTTCCGGTATTTTTATCGTCACCTGTGAGTGCAAAACATCAGCGGTTCGGTTTGCTTTAGAATTCCCTCCAGGCGTCACCCGACACCTGTAAAAACTTTAGCGATTCCTCCTACTTCGGAGTGCCCCTTTGCTTCTAGGCCTAGTTCGAGTTTGGACAACATCTTCCACAGCTCGTTTGGGGGCTATTTGATTCACATCCTGCAGAGGCATGACGCGCTCAAATAAGTAGCGTATGGTCTAATGATATATGGTAATACTATTGGTACCGCTGGTAAGAGAAAGAAATTGTAGCTGTTCTTAATATGTAATTGTACATTTTACTAGTTTAATATTAAATTGCTTATTGAATTCATCATTACTATGTTACCATTATTTGAGGTACACGTTTCGAATAATGCCTAAACAAGAATTATAGAGTTTATGTACTGTATATATCACTCATTGTCTGACTTCGTTACTGCTATCTTCTGTATTTCAGATATTGTGTTATAATCTGCTGCGATTAAAATGAGTTTGTAAGTAGTTGACCTGAGTATATTTGTTGTAATTAAGAAGCTTGTTGGCGCTCATTATATTTGGTAATTACATAATTTAAAGAACTGCACTCCGTCTTCACTGGGGCTAGCTGGCGGGCCCTCAAATATATTTTCGTAGCGTTGCGATATTTGAAGTTATTTATGGAATATATAGTTAAAAAGAAGTGGCGTTAACAAGATACCTAGTCATCAAAAGTGATAAGTTTTATTTTCCCCTTGCATACACGAAAAAACTATTTGTAAGGCTGTATTAGTAGGTTGAATGTTTTTATTTTATTTAAGTAATACAATTTGATGATCTTTATCGGAAGTGTTCAAAAGTTTTGTTAGGTCAGGATGACTTACCACGCCGCAACTGACTCTTTATTAATGCACGCGGCAGGGGCTCTCGGTAATTCGTCGTCGAGCTTCTCCTTGCGCCAAGATATCAGCGCTATTGCCGATTTTGATTTCAAACCGAGAGGTTATGTCTAGGTGACTGTAATCATTCCGTGAATATAGCTGTTGGGGAAAGCCTTAGCGTCCCAATTTTAGCGAATACATACAGCTTCCCGAAGTGCAACCTACTCATCTGAAAGTCTGATCTCGTCTCGTTAAGTACTCTGGAATTTCATATCGATCGCTGTTCGGACATATTTAAGGAAACCCTTGTATTATTCCGACGCAGACCTGATGAAATATCTCGTTGTCAGAGTGCTAACTACTATGGTTTTATCGAAACCCGACTGTCAAGTACTAGATAGAAATGCAACAACGTCTTAAACGCTTTGCATCAATGCATCAATATTGCTGAATTGTGAAATTTCTTTACAGGCAAACATCTGGTACGAATTTTGCTTAGCGCGCGACGTCACAAGTAGGTATAAAGACGCTAAAGATTTCTGTCTTGCGACGTACACTCTGTATCTGTTGGGCCATATTTTAATCAAGGGTAAAACTTTAGCTATGTGCAAATTATTACTTTTATGTCTTACCCAGTTAAATCAACAATAGATAAACATTTTTAAGATTTGACCCTGTATATAAATGATCAAAAGTATATTCGGTTTCGAGTAGACCAGGGAGATATCTGCATGCAAAATATCGTCTTCCAACAAATAGTTTTTAAGCTATACCACCAACAGACAAACGGACAGGCAGACAAACAGACGGAATTGAAAAAGCATGTTCTTCGTCGTCTAGGGACCCTAAAATGTGAAGATGTCAAGAAATCTCGAAGGTGACTTTTTTCACGATTACATGTCCTTCCTTCCCTCGTACCCTTCCTTACATATCATTCGGTTTTTAGACGAGGGAAGTAAACACTTCCTGTTAAGTCTCCTCTGTCTTCTATCATGGCTACTTTGAAGATATATACAATGTACATTTAACACACTCATGCTGTAACATTTATTTTTGTGTCCTGTTCGTTATTTGTACATATTGTATTATTTAATTAATATTCGTATAATTATGGGCCTTTGAATAAATCAACCGCTTAAATATAATGCGTTCTAAATATTTATAGAATCTAACCGACCCCGAAGTTATTTTAAGGGGTCGTGGGTAACTTTAAAACCTCGGGGGCTTGGCGGCAGTTGGCGGTCGGAAACGTGTATGTGTGGGTATCAAATAGGACACAACAGAGGGTGGCATTTTCCAATTGGAGAGTTCTGCTGTGATTTTTGCAGTAATTTGTGGTAACTACGTAGATTAGTAGAAATGATGAAATAATAAGGTCTGTAATAAATATTATTGCTGAAGTAGCTTTGCAATTGATGTTGTATGTAGTTTAATGGTGCAGCTGAGTTTGGCACTGTTTTATTGTCGTTACTACTGCACTGATTTAGAGCTTTGTTGTTTGGGTCGTTGTTCATTATTTTGTTGTTGGGTTTGTGCCCAATCGGTACCGCAGATGGTGCTATCGTACCTGGGAATAGCGGAAATCCGGCGAGATGACCGCTAACCCTTGACCTGATAAGCACCTAGTTTATCAGTGATCTAGGAAGCGCACCTGGATAGCCATGGGATGCTCATTTCCTAAAAATTCTCTTGATTCCGGTCGTCTCCGGGGGCGGCAACCGTAGATGCTAATCATTGGCATGAATTGGAGCTCATTGGTCTAGTTAGCATTCTTCTAATAGGCGCTAGACGCTGTAATCATCCGCTTTACATATATTACAGGTATCTAGTCGACGGTGAACCTAAGAGATCGTCTCGGGAGCCAGAAAACCCCCAATAAATGCTATCATCCCGAACAAGTACTGCTAAATGTCTTAATGTTCGTTTATTCTAGTTTGTATGCCTGATTGTGGACTTTCACTGGTTTGTGTTTACGAACTAGTGTGTGTAACCACATGCTGATTGCCTTGCTTCTTCTCGGTGTTATGTTTCTGATCTATAACCCTTAGACCAAATGGGCGTTACGTAATTTTTGGGTAAGTCACCAGCCTGTAACTTTAGGCATGATGACTGATCTAAAGCCAAGAAAAAATAGATTAGCCCCGAATCCTGAATCTATGTTCCTACATTCGATTTAAATAAATTAGTTTGGAAAATGCTGGTCTAAAAGAGTGACACAAATTTAAGTAATTATGAATACATTTACTCCAATACTTCACCAATCTAATCTTTGAATGAAGCAACTGTAGTTCACTGCTCACAAGGTGCCGACATCTCCAAATTTATATCATTAGACCAAATCGATATCCAATTAGCAACCGGTTTTCCGCGTTTTGCCGAAAATAAGTCATAAAAACCGGCAAAAATTACAGATGTAAATTGTTATAATCTGTTATTGAGTTTATGGGCTTGCAGCAGTTTAAGTAACGGCACAAATACACACCAGAATTCCCAGGTTCATCAGGCTTAACACCGGTCTTGCCCACACGAATTTCACGGAAGACGATTATTTAAGAAATTTAAATCCCAATTTTATTTCATTAATTTTTTAGTTGCGCCGGCAAATTTCAACTTGTAAAAAATGTCTATTAAATTTACTAGGCCGCCGTATTAGCAACCACCTGCCCAAGCTGAATTGTAAGAAGTCGCCTATTAACTACAACGATGTCCATTAGAAGGAAATATGTGTAATTTAAGCTGAGTTATTGTTCCAAATGAGTTTTTTTCATATCTAATGAAAGTGGCCGGAGGTAATTTAAAATCATTCACTTTGGAACGTGTTTAGTATTGAAAAGTGCTGCCTTTTAAAAAATTCTCACATTAGAAGACACTTCGCACTGTTTTGCAAAATATAACCGATGACAATCCAAGCACACGAAAATCATGGGCTACTACGGTAATTATGTCACTACATGGACAGCTTGATGTGTGATTGGCCCTGCACGCACCCGAACATACCATTACATTCAATAACATTTTTGCTTATCGACCTACACGCTAGTCAATCTTGTTTAACATCGACATGTAGCAAACGGGAGCCACCCAATTATGCAACTAATAAGCGGGTTTTTGGCCTAACTGTAACGCTTTTTGCTCGCTCAGGATTAATTGCTAAATGATCGATAGCAATCCTTTGTTTAGATTTCTATTACTTAGATTTGATTTTTCACAACTGTTAACATTCTGACTGTTGTCTGAAAATGCTTTGATATACATTCGTAAATTTGCACGTTGTTTGTTTGCGTTAACAAAGTTTTTCACCACTGTGAGTTTTGCATTTTTGTGACTGTATTTTCCCAGTGTGAATTTAGGCTCTTGTATGGATTTTGCATTGCAATAACTTAGAAAAGCTAATCCAAGCTTAGTGTGTCTTCTAGTTACAAGTTATGACTTCCCAGCTTGTGCTAATGATAAATTATCCATGTTTGTGTAACGATTGAAGCTTCTCCAACTACATGATAGTCGCTCTAGGAGCATCAGTTAAAGTCTAGTGCAGTTTTTGCTCGCCGACTCAGGATCATAGCAACAAACTGGCCAGGAAATTTGTAACGAGCCATAATTCTGCAGCAACAGGATTTACATATTCGTACAGCGAGAGAAGGAATGGGCTGCACTCGCGATGCATCCGAGGCTTACCGTTATTGTTGAAACTATTTCAAACAAGTCGAGAATTTACGCAAACAGCGCGGCTGGAGCTCGAGTTGTGGACTAAATCTGCCGTAAATATTCATCGGGTTAAGAAACTCCTTATAATTCCGCTCCTTTCACTACCACAACACTTGATCGTGAACTTGTATGGATGTGTAATTTAAACTCGACTACTTCCACTTTTTGCTCCTTTATTTCTCGAACAAGGCAGCGATTTCTCGTTTTTACCCGCTGCAGTCCGTTAGAAATTTAATTCATTTGCTGATCAGCTCGCCGATCTCCTGCCATGCCTTCCTTGGAATTTCAGGTGGAAGGCGCGAATATAATCGGTCGTTTGCATTTTCACGCTTCGTTAACGATGCTAGGCACTAAAATTGTTAAAAAAGAGGAGTAAAATGTATAGACTCTGGTTGTCAATTAGACTACAAGCTAATGAAAATTAAATTTATCCGCAAACGTCACAAAAGTGACAACTTATGTGTCTTTATTGACAAGGTAAAAATGTCACTTTATCTGTCTAAGCAGATAAAATAGCGACTTTTGCGTACTTTATCTGCCTAAGCACACAAAATCATTGCTCTCTTTCTTTCTTTCTATGTTTGTTCGCTATCTCCTCCGAAAATACTAGACCGATTAAATTGTATGCAGGCTTAAAATTTTGCTTATTTTTAGACTTAGATCGTAGGCCGGTTTTTATTTTCAAAAAGAGTACGAAAAAGTTTTAATTTAAATAAACCTTTAAGCAGCGGATCGGAGCATCTGTCGCCGTGGGTTATGGTGTGACAGCTGCTGTGGCCGTGTGCTATTAGCTCGGGTGATTCAGTATGTTCATATAGCATTACAGTAGTTCTTTATTTGAACAACAGAGGTTGGCGCAGGGCTACAGTGCTCGCATGTCACGCGGGTGGCCTGGGTTCGATTCTCGGCCGATGCATCCTTTTTTTAAAGTTTATATTAATGAAATTTACCTGAATACGTTTGCGGATAAAATAGTATATGTTATTCGGAGTAAAAGTGACTTTATGTGGCTTAGCTGAATTATTTGCCTCACTAACGTTCGGCTAAATAAACTTCAGCTTCGCCACATAAAGTATCACTTTTACTCCTAATAACATAATCTACTATTAATTAATGTTTGAAGTATCAAACTTTGTAGAAGAAGTACCCTCCACGTAGAGGTAACAAGTTTCAAAGGTAGCACAAATCAGTTGCGATAAAGTAATAAATTATCACTGTAAGCAATAAGCACAAGCACATCAGCTGTAAAATAATGAACAAACAACCAGCGATGTATATAAACTAGAAGAACAGGCAGATATGGAAGACACGAACTGCGCAGCAAAAATGTATACACAACGTAAACCTTAAACCCGTGCGAGGTTGCTAATGCCTTATCGGACGCTTCCCCAGGTGGTGGATGTGCGAATGCCTTCCGTACCGGGGAAATTAAATACCCGGGGCTGAACAAAACTACAACTGCAACTGGACCGCGGCAGCTAGCTGTATCAAAACTGGTCACAGGCCTCTAGCCTCGAGCCACCTTATATGTGGGAAGGGAATGGAGAATCTCACGGGTAGCTGTGAAGATGAAAATTGGCATATGGATTGTGCATAGCGTGTAAAGTGGTTTACACTTTAGGAAATGTTATGATACTCCTACCGGGTTCACCACTTTGAAATTAAATTGGTTTAATAAGATATGCGGAAGGCAATCCTTTTGTTTTCATTAAAACATACAAATTACATACATATACAAGTACGTCAGTATGTTTTAACATACAAATATGAATAGCGAATTAAGTATAAACGAATACCGGAATCTAATTAGGAAACTAGAGGCTAAGGAATCTGTCTCGTGCCCTAGTCTAAGTTAAAGTAACTCTAGGCGGATCCCAGGGTGTCTACGCTTTAACACAGATTGCTTATGTAAGAGAAAGGATTCCCTATTTTTTTAATATAATAGGTATTGTCCAGCCGGGCACGGGGTGAGGGTTGAAATAACTTTCTCCTCGAATAGGAAATCCATTTCACGTTTTGTCGGTTCGAGTTTATGGTCTGTTGTCCGCCAGGCACGGGCTCTCTCACAAAGGTTTGCTTTCACTTTTGCCTGGGCCATTGTTAGTCGAGTCGGGTGCTCCTCCTTTTATTGCTCCTGCAATTGGCTCTTTTGCATGACGCGAAGGGTATTCTGGTACTCTGGAGTGTCTTTATTGATCACGATCCTCACGCTGCGCTGATATGCAATGCCTGCTGTTTGGAGAACTGCAGTCCGACGTTTTAGGAGAGTTCGTTTTTAGAAACCTTGCTTAGCGCGACGTACATTAATCAACTTTGACGTACACAATCGATTTAGAAGATCCACTGGTTTAACTCGAATCGTTGCACCCCGAATTTCTCTTTTATTAGTGTATTTCGTAAAGCAATACACACAATTGACTTTAACACTCGCTGGTTTATGGGCTCCGCTACACGAGAGACGTTATCAGGCAGTTCGATACAGCTCTGATACACTTGTATGAAGCCGGAAAGGAACACTGTTATACAGTGAGATGAGGTGCTACAACTCTGGAATAAGCAACATAGGTGGGTATTATACATACTATTTAGGAGGAGACCGTTAACATCATCAGCAACGTGTAGATTTAATTATAAAAACGTTTTTTGGGGAAGCTATTTTTAATTTCTGCCCAATTTCAGATCGGATGGCATTGCTGCAGATTAAGACCAATTATAATGCAAGTATTCGCACTTCACAGTGAAATCATTCATTGGAAAGGTTTTATCGAGAAATACAATAAACTTTAAAGCTAAAAAAGCTACAATGGCCAGGGGTGATTGTAACGCTAAGATATGAGAAGAAAGAGAGAGTGATATCGTTGGGGATTACAGTTAGGCTTTAGAAACGGGTTTGGAACAAGGAAAGTTTTGATACCTCTCCAAGTACTCCTACAAATATGTAGAGATGTGTATTCAGTTTTACTATATGGCGTGGAGGCATGAACGCACACAGAAGCTATTTCTAAAAAAATGAAGAGTTTGAAATGTGGGTCTTTGGAAAATTTTTAGAAATTAGCTGGACAAACATATATCTAATAATGAGGTTTCAAAAAGAATGGGAACGAACGGAAAGTTAATGAAAACCATCCGCATCGGAAAACTCACATATATTGAACACATTGTGAGTAGTGAGTAGTGTACATAGCATCTTGCAATTGATCATTGAAGGTAAAATAAACAGGAAAAGAGGACCAGCAAGAAGACAAATAGTGGCTCGGAAACGATAATGGTACCTACAGGAAACACTAATGGATCTATTTTGAGCGGCAACAAAATTACGATCGCGATGATGATAGCCAACGTTCCTTGAGCTCACAAGTCACAGAAAAGATGAAGACACCTTCAATTGGAAGAGAGCTGTGTGGTTATAATTAAACAATAAAAATAAGTAACGTATAATTCAGCTGAGTCAGCTTGGGTTGTGGATGTATTTAAAAGCTTTTAAAGGAAAGACAAAAGCATTAATGTTAACAGAATATCATGCTGACGATGTAGGAATTATAGAAGATCTGCAAATTGCATCGGAGGAAAGTTGGCCTTCAAACGAATAAACAAAAATACAAACTGATAGCTAATCTGGAAGATAACAAAAATATTATAATTGACAATCAATTATGAATGATCTGTATACGTGGGGCAAGTAATAAAATGTGATTCATTTAATAAAAACGCAGAAATAGACAGACGTATACGATTAGGCTGTCGGCATTTGGAAAGACAAAGCAACATTTTAAAAATTGTTCTGAGGTTGAGAAGATCTGTATACAATTAATATGTTGTGAACGTACTTATTGATGCTGCGCAGACATGGACCTAACAAGACAAGTAATGTAGTAATTGGCTAAAACTCAAAGGGCAATGGAAATACAGATGCTAAACACGAAATTAACAGAGAGGAAAATAATTTAGTTATGTATGTGTTCCACAAAGACCAGCAGTGTCATTAAAGTGAAAATGGGCGGGTCGCATACAATGAGAGAAAACGATGAGAGATGGAATAAAGAAATAAGTTAATGGAGACCTTGGCACGGGAAAAGAAGTTTGGGCACACCACAAACTAGGTGGAAAGATGACTTGAAAGGATCATAATCAATAGCATACAGGCCAGTACAGAGTACAGGTGATTATTCTCCAAATCTTCTTTGTCTTCTTCCTCTAAATATAGGCTATAAATAAGGTGATAAATATATACAAATAAAGGTGCTCTTCAATACATATAAATTCGACTCGACTTGCTAGTAAGTTAGCATTTTAACAATTTAAAAGGTACAAATATAAACTACTGTAAGCACAAATAACAACAGATTAGAAGTGAAGCGGAGACTAAATTAGGCTTCGAGGATGAACATCATTCGTTATATTAATAAGAGCGATTGGTTAGGCACTAAAGGGTACCCACGGAGATTGTAAAACAAGCTGCACATATACGGTAAGATTTCGAATGTAGAAGTCAAACCCATGGGGTTCTGAGGGAACTCCAGCAGGACCTGCTTGCAACATAAGGCAGCGAGGCAAGCTACTAAGGTGCTAAAGAGGCACGAAATCACTACACAACATCTCAATAGGGTTAACAAAAGGAAGCAATACACATTACATCAATTTCCTTTTGTTGAGTTCCCAAACCCACACGAATGGCTCACGTATGGCCAGCACAGGACATCGGAGGCTAAGCCAAATAGCATACCGAAGGCTTGATCCAGGAATGTTGCATTCCAAATTGAAAATGGATAAAGGTCGTTGACTGCACGTGGAACTGCGAAACCTCACGTAAACAGCGGAGGGATTAATTGGGGCTCCGATCTTGCGGCTATAAAGAACGTACAAAATTTGGGCTAAGTGCAAGTGAATTCAAACAGCCCGCAACCAGAAAATCCGCCACGCATTGAGATGTGAGAGGAAGCTCTGTCATAAAACCGCCAGAGCTGCATAAACCGCTACATTAGTGAGGGCGAAGCATGCCCGCAGAGTTCTGGGCGATCCAAAGGAAGCGTAACTGCTTACAACCATTGCACGCAACGAAAAGAAGGCGGAACAGGACGCTACGGCCATATTTAACACTTCGTGTATCGATAAAAACAAAATTCGACCAGACATGCTCTGACCGTAACATTACATCAAATAATGAATGAGATTTTGCTCTCTTCTTTGTCTATCCTCTATACAGAGGATTGGTGTCCTAGCAGTACGATCTTAAATTCAAAAGCCAAAATTTTCCGGCGTGACGTCAACACAGAACGACGAACGTCAGTTAAATAATATAGGCACAGCGATGGAAGGAAGTTGTAAATGCCGCCGTAAATAATTAACTCATGCAAGAGTGGAGTCACCACTCTTCAAGTGTGGTATATAATCGCAATAAGCTGCTATTTACTTTATGCAGCGACCACTGTTCTCAAACGCTTGCAAGGGCGATGACCCTTCGTTGAATGTACAACGATCTGTAACGTTATTTATGTTCTATCCGTGTTTATTTGTACAAAACTAATCGTAATTAACCTACACGCACTCCACAAAAAACTAATGAAGGTATTATGTGACGTGTATATTAAAAAGCTCAAATATAATTGACTATTCAACACTATAACATATAAGCCAATCACATTGCAGACATTTGCTTTTTTCAACCAATAACAGCAGTATATCACTGAATATTGGGCACCATGCAAAATATTCACAAAACAATGTACGTACTCAAAAAATAAATAGTCTTGTTGTGAAGTATCGCTTAGCAACGATGTTCTGTCCTTAGTGATATCGCTAGGTTACGTAACACTAAATCCCAACAAACTGTGGGGCTTGTTTTAAAAATTTTAAAATGCTGTGTTTTGGAAGTATTCCGCTGAATTTAATTGAGAATGAATAAGTATATTAATTGTTGGAATATTTTTCAATAAAGTTAATCGTTATGTATTAATATTGTTAAATAGTCGTCCCAAATACCACTCGAAGTGGATATATTTTTTTAAATATTTTGCCATTTCCATAGAAATTATTGCAAATTTCACTCAACAAAATCACATTTAAATGTCACTCGCCTTCGGCTCGTGACATTTTTGATGTGATTTTGTATCGTGAAATTTAAACGCAATAATTTACATGGAAACGACAAAATATTTGTTAAAAATATATCCACTGCTTGTGGTATTACCCTTGAGAATTTCAATAAACGTGTACTACAAAGTACACATTTCGCGGCAGCGCAGCCATAACTAACTCATTCAGCTGACGTCGCGGACTCCTGACGTCAGATACTTCCGGCCTTGTATTTCAGACGGTACTAGCCCAAGCGGATATGACAATAACAAACTCTCCAGATATACCACGGTCGAAAACAGGTCTCTTTATTGATTGCTGTCTTCAGCTAATTTAGTAGCACTTGTTAAGGAAGTGCAATTGAAGTTTGAATTTTGTCTGACCAGTAGATTGAAGAGAGTCATTCAGAACGTCCCCCAAGTGCTTTAGCCTAAATAATTAGTCTTTTCTAATTACCCGGGTCTCTATATGCTAAAGTGTAATCGTCTTGCTATATATAATAGTGGATAAACGGTTATTGATCTTTGAGTGGTTTACAATAGAAGCGTTGGTGTCAGTAGTGCAACTTAGAATTTTGAGCCCGTGGTCAAGAACCTCGACACCTTCTCTCCCTATCATGGTAGAGAAGTGAATTCTTTTCAAAATTTGATCTGACAAAAAAATTATCGAAAGACATGTATCTGTGGGTTTTCGTTGAATGTTGGACGGGCTATGGGGCCATGGCCCTCTCAGCCTCCTCGGTAGTTAAGCCACTGGTTGGTGCGATGTTCCGTTCAAGGAACTAACTTTACTGCTAATATATTTGGAACTAACCGTAACTTCTCAACTATGTGTCCGTCATTAGACTTTAGTCATTGTACGAGTATTCTATGGAATGATATATAGCATTAGGGAGTTCTCCCTTAATTGTACAATTGTAATGGATCAGAAATTGACCACCATAAATGTAGGTAATCTAAGCATACTATTAGATTAGAAATGTATGTAAGCTATACGTATAACCGTACATATTTCAATATGATTTTTATTGTGAGTACAAGTCAGTGGCTTGCTTATATATCTGTTCTAACTAACTGCAGTGCCCATTGAAAGTAAAATAGCATTTTTTTTATTATTCCATGACCTCAATAAGTAGAATAAATCTCAGAATTATTTGTAAACGAATTCGTGAATGATTAAAATTGACAGATTGTTGACGCGACGCTCAATTTTATTATTTTATTTTTATTTTATTTTGGTACTCAGCCAACAGCCGTTAGGCCAATTATAGGGCGCCACTGTACATTTAACTAACACCGATTTAACTATTAGATATGTATTGTTTTCTTGGAAATGAAAGTCCAACAATTCTTGGATAATATTTACGAAGCAGTTGGTGTATTTTATTCGAACTAAGTATCAGTATGAGCCTATGTAATTAGCTTTTGCGCTATTTTACAGATGATGTGATGTTGCTTACTGTCTACAATGATAACTTATTATTCTAGTCTTCTGTCGTTAGGGTGATTTACAGAAAAACCTAGCACAACTTAATGCTACGATAAACAGGGGTTTGGCATGTGTATGGAATAACCCGGATAAAAACTATTGCGACAACCTAAGGGAATTTTACAGTTTTCGTTGAAATGCTAAATTGTGTCCCTTAGAATATAATAATATATTATTTAATGCGTACTTTTTTTGGATTATTGCAGATTTTACAGCACTATTTACATAGAACTACAATTTTAAAATGCATTCGTAAAAATAATAATTGGCAGTCTTAAATTATTATATGAAATGCTGTGTCTAATAAATAGTTTGTATATATAAAAGGTTCATAGTGGTTGCTGGAACTGAAAGTTCAATTGCCACTTTAGATGAACAGTCTAAAGAATTCATTAGAAGAGTCTGCAAAATAAAGATTTCGGAAAACCTGAGTAACGAAAATGGAATAGGTAAAACCACCGAATCACTTAGAAAAGATGAGCTTATTAAGGGATTGCGTAACAAGGGATGTTTTTATCTAAAGGCTGACAAATGTAATAAGATTGTTATTTTGGATCAGCAGGACTACTTTGATAGAGTAGGTACAGTCGCGGAATTAAAAATCCAGACATTTAAAATGATTCAGTGTATATCTTACTTTACTTTACTTATCACGTTATCTGGTGAAATTAGTCAAAGTCAAAATAATTACTCGTATATGACAGCATGCCTCATTGTTTAACTGTCAACTGCTAACCTAGAAACGCAAATCCCAATTTACATTACCCAAAAATTGCAAAAATCCTCTATAAGACTCGTCCGGATTTTTAATTCCGCGACTGTACGTTGCTTAACAGTGAACTCTATAAAGAATTGAAAAAACTCCCCAAGAAGCATAATTGTCCTATCCCACACTTATTACTCCAGCCCTTAGATATAAGCTGATTCTTTCTAATCCAGAAATGCCCAAAATGTACTGTTTACCTAAGATACATAACCAGGTAAAACGGTGAGACCTATTATATCCGGTATTAACTCCCCGACTTACCTCTTATCTAAATGGTTAACAAATGAATTTAGAAACTTGGAAAAATCTCAAAATAATTTTTCGGTCAACAACTCGTTCGAGTTTATAAATAAAATTAAAGATTTAAAACTTGGTGAAAGCAAGATTCTAGTTTCACTTGAGGTGTGTTCTTTGTTTCCAAGCGTATCAGTCCCACAGAACATGAAATGTCACGGGAATTACTTACGGTTAATAATTTGGATTCAAATTCATTGACGAATTTGTTAGATTAATTACCCATCTTATTTTTATGGGTATTTCGCTACACTACAAAATGAAAACTATTAAAACATGAACGTCGCAGAACTGCTTTCAAATAGATGAAAAAAATCTATGAACAGCACGAAGAAACAGCAATGGGAAACAGCCCTTCCTCTTTCATTGCCAACCGTATTGTGTCAAAATTCTAAACTGAATTTAAGAATAATGCAGAGTATTTTTCAAGGATTTGGTTTAGGTATGTGGTCGACATTTTTGTTGCTTTTGATTTATCTAAATGTATTGATAATTTCTTAAATCAGTTAAATTCTAAATTACCTATCATAAAATGCACATATGAAGTGGAAAACGAAGGACAACTACCATTTCTGTATACCTTAGTAATAAGAGATAAAAATAATTCGGAATATGATGTTTATAGAAAAGAAACCAATGGTAAACAGATTCATTTCATCGGATTCAAATCATTGCTTTGAACACAAAATTGCTGCTTTAAATTCCTTAGTGCATAGACTGCCAACCTTTCCTTTAAACAAAGAGCGGTATAACACCGAACTTCAGACCATAAAAACCATCGGTGTGTATAATGGTTTCCCTTCTAAACTATCGACTATTTGAGGAAGCAAAAAAATTGCAGGTTCGAAATTCCACAACTCTGCTCAGTCGTAGCAGTAAAGGATACAAAGAAAAGTACATAAAAATTCCGCTTCACACGGCTACAAAGGGCCTTGTGAACATTTGTAAAGATTCAGACTATAGAGTTGTTTCAACAATATTGGAAATTTATTTGGAAATCCGAAAGACACACGTAGGACTTTAGAGAGATCTGGAATTTACGAAAGTAAATGTCCTATTGTGATTCTAATTATATTGGGTAAACACATTGTATCGTTGGAACTAGATGTAAAGAGCATATAACTCATTTTAGACTTAACAGATTGAAAAATCTACTATTGCCCAACATATTTACGAAACGGGTCATGGTGTTACAAAAACTGACGTAAGAATTGTAAAGGGGCCAAATTCAACAAAGCAGCTAAATTCGTTTGAAAGTTTAACCATTTTTAAGAATCACGATAATAAACTTTTGAACAAAATCGAGGCCCCATCCCCCACTCTGATTTTTACGCTCTATTGAAGTAGACACCTGATTGGTCACTTAGAACACGCCCTCCGGGTCAGACCTTATAAATAGCGTGGGAGTGCTGACTTTTACTGGTGATTTCCTGAAGAGCGTATCTTAGGCCAACTTTGTTGTGTTAGCTGGTATAAAATAATTGTGTGTTTAGGAATTTTCAACGAATTGTGTCATATAAAACGTTAATAAATATTTAATTTAAGTAAGTCACTGTCGTCATATGCAGACCTTAGTTGAAGAAATTTGTAACTATTATCACCTTAAAAATGGAGTTATGTTTTTAACTAATGCACGGGTCTATATGCACAAACAGTCACCTCAATTTGGGCAACTATATCCATATAATAGCTATTTACGACTTTAGGCCGGTAGCTAAGCATTTATGACTGGGCTAGTGGATTACGATGGAGCTCGCCAGAGTAAGATACGCGAATACCGATTTTATTCATGAATTATCCCAAACTATTTGCTTTAAAAATGCTGTGATTCTTGTTGTACGTCTGCAAGTACTGAAGTGTATGGTTGGTGACGCTGTCTATGTTAAATTGTAGGTTAGGTTTCGCGTCAGTTTGTGCTAGACTGATGAAAAACCGAACCTCGAATTTGACATCGATTGACAGTGCCAGCAACAATATACTTCAATACTGCCAAACCTAGAACACGAATCACAGGCGTTGCTAAGTGCTACCGGCCTAAGCCATAAAGATGTATCTACCGAACTTATTGCTAAGCTGGTAGATAGTTGCTACCAGACTAGTATAAAAAAACTATAAAATGTGTCCTGATTTTCTTCAAACATTCATGATTACAGTGCGTGACAACTAGCTGAAACCCTGAGAATTGGATGCGCAGTAGTCTTAAGCCGAGTTGGCAGGGACAATTCAGTTCTGACAAAAATTTTTTCGAGTGAAGATCGGTACAACAACTGATCTTCACTCGAACCCAATTTTGTCAGAACTGAATTCTCCCCGCCAACTCGGCTTAAGAGTACTGCGCATCCAATTCTCAGAGCTTCAGCTAGTTGTCACGTGCTGTAACTACATGCAAGGCGGAAGCTCAAATTGAAAAGGAAGCATGTAATTACGATTAAATTGTTCGAAATGGCTTACTACACAAAGTGGACATAAGTAAACAGCTGAATATAGAATATGAAGTTAACTATATTTTTTTGTAGTTTGAATAATTATTTCTAATTTGTTTTTCTAGATTTCACTGTTTGATCTAAATCAGCTAGGGTATTAGTTCAGACGTATCAAATTTACATTCTGGTTTTGGAGTGTATAGATTCTTTGTATCTACCTGCATATTTGAATAAATCAGCGTATGATTGTTATGGCAAGGTGTCGGATCAACTTTTAACATATTGGGACATTAACCAATTTTACATGAGACTTACTGGCAGAATCCTGAATAATATAGAGGGCGTATGTACGCAGTTGCACGATCCTATTCATAACGGAGTAAAGCATCAACTTCAACAGGTAAGCAGTTTTTTATAAACTGTAGGTATTTCGGAATAAATAATGCGTTCAATACGTACCTGCAATAGGAGGTAATAGGGATGCTGGGATCGCCTCACATAATAAACGTGGGAAATATCTGACAGGTAAGAATCATTGTGAGGAAACTTACCTCTACTAGAGGCTAGATCGATTGAAAATAAACAAAAATGAATAACCTGTATCTACACCACTGTTTTATGACGAATAAAAAGGTTGTATCCAACACATTATAGAAAGAACTGTCGATTAATAAAAAGACTAGTGCTTGTATCATTATCTCACCAGCTACCAGATGATCAAAAATCTGAAAAGGGGTCAGCTGTGTATGATATTTGTTGGAAAATATAGTAAATACATTTGAGCTATGATTTGGAAGATGTTTTGTACAGCCTGCTTTTGTATGCAAAACAAGGGTTTTACCTAAGGAAACCAACAGAAAGGTTTCTAAGGAACTAACTTCCATAAAAGGCCCATTCTGGCGGAATGCTCTGAAAGAGTTTGAAATTCTACCAAAGAGCATATAATTATATGCTCTTTGATTCTACATAGTTTTTTGCAATTGCTGGTGGTGCATTGGATGATGGGAAAGGAGCAAAATACATAAAACACAGCTGGACCAAATCAGTGCGGTTTGACTCACATTCTCTCCAGATCCCTGTACATCCTCAGAGCTCAAAGAAGGGAAACAAACGGCTGCAGATGAAATAGAGAAAGATTAATTAGAATCAAAAAGTAAAAATAGAGCAAAAATGTCACCAAGTACTTTTGTTAGTGAAGATCTGGATAAAATAAAAAGAAAATGGCCTGGATCTCTAGTAGCTTTTGGCACAGCTAGTGCTAACTCTTGCATATTAGTCATATATTTTTTTAAATTATATTGTAGGAATTAAAAAAGTTATATTCGAAAATGAATGAAAATCTAGACAAATTTACGGTAACAATATTTGATTTTAAAGTTTAAAACACCAAATCATAATAAATAAAAATAAGGAGAAACAGGCACTTAACCAGAACAAGTGTCTTCGTTTTCAAAGAGAAGAAACTCATTTATTGTAATGTAATCCTGAATATTGGGAAGAATAATTTAAAGCTATCACAGCCTCAGAGAGGTCGAAAGTCTTCTCAAAAAAAAAAAAAATCTAAACAGCTCAAGCTATTGCATAATAATTACATTATAAAGAAATAAGAATTTGCAAGAAATGTGAGAAGATATTTATGCTACAACAGAATCTAAATATTACCTGTTTTATAGAAGTCTACTAGTGCCCAATTAAGCTGAAGAAGAAATTACACTATAGGCTGTAAAAAACTATTTCCTGTAAAGTTTTTAGTTTTCTCAATATTTAGTAATTTTCCTTAAACATAGAAATATGTGTGTTTGCTTTTATAATGTAGTGTAGGAAGTACAGTCTTAGTTTTGCCAATATGTCCTTAATTTATAAAAACTAACAGCTAAGAAGTTTCTACCATTGATTGAATTGAATTGAAAGCGACCCTAATTTTGCAAAACCCTTTTATACAATGTTGCCTATTGTCTGTTCCATGGGGATTTGACATTATTCGCGGGATTACCGCTGTTTACAAAGTCCTAGATCCCGGATGTTAAAATTTATTACTAGTTACCAATTATCTCTCAATGAAGTAATTTAATAGAGGCTTCAATTACTCAAATGAAATAGTAATTACCAACTACTTGGTAATTGTAATTGTACTACATAAATTACCATTTCCATTACTTTCAATATACTCTGTGCTAGTATATCGTTTGAAACAAGTAGATTAAAACTGAAAAATAATTATCATGAACCAGTGATTAAGATAGTTGTTAATTGTTATGGAATAGAATAAATTATATTTTCACTGTACTATATTCTATAATCTGCAGACATAATTTTCGCTTCTTACACAGTATTTAGTAGCAAGCTACACTGTTACACAAACAACATAATATATGCAGATTCCAGATTAGATTTTTTATCGTTGGTTTGCGATGATTCACCGTTTGGGTGTTATATTGTTTCAGATTTTTAATATGTTTTTTTTATTTTGACTTTTCCATATTGTATATACAATCGTAGGAAATAAAGGATTATTATTATTATTATTAAGTAATTCAAATGCCTTTAAAATAAATTACATACTTTTACAGTCAAAAGTAATTGAGCAATTGAATGTAGTAATTAATTGCTATCAAATAATTGTCAAGTACTTTTTCACAAAAATGGTAATTACCAATTATAATTATCGTATTTTGAAAAGTAATCCAATTCCAAGACAAATCAACAAAAAAGAATTTCATTAGTAATTTAATTGCAAAGTAATTAATTAACGAGTCTAATGTTTTACCTACACCAAACTCTTCCAATAGGTTTCTAGTTTACCTGACATTAAAACTAATTATTAGCAAAAATAACAATGCTTTCAGCTTAAAGGCAGTTTCAATAATGCATATGGTGTGCAATTGCTTATTTGGTTTCAGCAACTATTTAAATGATTTTTAAGATTTCACATTCCTTAATTGAGGGCCAGTACCCTCACCCAATTAAGATTTAAATTCTGTACTGAGTAAAAACTAGCATTTAAGTTGAAGTGATCAAATGAATGGTCGAAGAACTTAACGTTTCGCCCACACTGGTAAGGAGATTCATCAGGAAGAAAAGCAAAAGAGCACGGTAACTGAACGTCTAAACCACGCCAGAGGCGAAACTCTTCTAACGATTGGGAGGAGCAAAGCTAAAACTTGTAGGCAATTGCCATCGCGGTTGAGTGAGAGTGCGCGGGACTTACAAATTGACACTTTCCACATGGAAGGGGAAAGCCCTCGTCCCGATTGAGATTATTAGGGTGTTTGTAAAGCTCAATGGCTTTGCGAATCTTTCTGCTTAGGAAGAATTGGGATTTGCAGGTAATAGAAGTTTCATGAATAGATCTTATGGTCGGTATTGCGTTGGTGTTCGCAGATGGTCGATGATGAAACGAGTCCTGACTTGAGACAGCGCTGATGTTTACATATACGAATTTTTACTGAACGTCCTGTTTCACCAATGTATACAGCATTACAAGAGGAAGGGACTCTATAAACACCTTTAGATGATATAGTGTTTAATTTTTCTTTAGGTGAAGGAAGAACAACTCGGGGGTTTGAATACTGTTTTAATGTTTTGTTTTCGAACACACTTTTCTACGCGATTGGCGACTTGGTGGATATAGGAAAGAAAGACTATTACTGCGGGAGGATAAAAAAGCTACATCAATATCAGTATTTTGGAATACCCGTTTGCTTAAAATTCATTTATTTACAACACAAGTGCAGAAAATATTGTTATGCACACAAGATGTCAGAAAAGTATGAAATATGCTAATTTAGTGTTTCAGAGTTTTAGTACATATCCATTTTATCCAAAAATATATCAAATACAAGACGTTCAGTATTTCGTTTTTCAGCACAAACAAAGGTTTAGTTATATATTCTTTGAGAACCAAAAGAGCAATTATTAACATTTTTTTAATCATATTCAAACATATTTTTTATCCTCCTCATTTGATAGATGTTACTTTTTTGTTTTTGACGATGCAACACTTTAGTAGAGTACATCTAAAAAAGATGTGCATGCGATTACTGAGCCCTGTTTATCTGGTTGTATTGGCTGCATAGTAATAGGACAGTGTTACAGCTATTTGAAGATTTGTTGCGCGGACCTTAACGTTAGCCTATAATTGGGGTACATTCTGCCTCACCTTAGTTGCCCTAAACGCATTTAATTACTATAATACGAAGGTCAAAATAGTACATGGATTATGAGCTCTGATACGGTCAACGTGGGATAGCAGTTTTTCTTATGGTCCGGACTACTATCTGCGTTTACCCAACGAGTTATGCGCGCTTTAGGTATATGGTGACGACTTTCTGAAAGAAATAAGCCGCTTAACGATTTCAATTACAATGCTTACTTATCTGTTGGCTTTGACGTTTGAACATTAATTATAACTCTCAGTTTCGATTAGGAATTCTAGTGTTATTGCGTCACATTGTGGTGGTATTAGTCTATTTTTGTTTTACTTTCTTAATGATTGGAAAAATAATAATATATATTGTAATGGCTCCAATTTGAGCTAGCCCTTAATTAATTTCTTTTTCAAATCAATTATGTTAAATTTGACTTTAAACTAATTATTTAAATTGAGTACTCTTATCAGGGTGGTTCGCCAATCTAGTTATCTATTAGTTGAAGTTTAAATTCTATATAAATCCTTGACTACTGAATGGCATTAACTGTCAAGTTGACTTCTACATTTAATCAAACCAAGTATTGACAATTATCCTTTACATTGACATACTTATTAATCAATTCACCAAAGTAAGTACTGAATTATGTTTATTTTCGCTCTTTCTTATTGTTTATTATTCAAAATGCTTTTATATGAATTATTAACGCAAACCTTAAAACTTCTCCAGCTTTCACTGCAAATATCAAAATACCAGCAGCTCCCAACGTCCACAGCTCCCGATGTTCACAGTCTGCAACGCCTACCGCTGATTCCTCCAATAGTCACAACTATGATGGTCCGTCAACCTTCAAACCACATCTAACCTCTCAATAACTCCTATTGTTCATAGAATCTAGTCCTGCTCCATTTATCAATGTTACCGTCACTACAATCGATTCCTGGTAAGTTTCAGTATTATAGATGATCCCAATCTAACCTTCTTTATTCCTCAGATGGTACTCTGTATCCAGCAACACTCACAGAACCGTCCAAATCAAGCAGCTAATTTCGAGAACTTCCTTTTAAATGTTTGACCCATGCAACCACCAACGTCACCAATGAATCCTAATTATATCTTGCATGTATCAATAAATCCAAATCTCTTCAAATAATGTAATCTTCTGTGTTATTTATTTCCAATTCACGGTATTGCACAATCTCTTCACCAATTGTATGGTTTTATTAATTCCAGGTTATATTTTCATATTTTCACCACGTAAATTTGTTAATAGCCCCTTTATTTTGTATTTTACCAAACAATTATACAAAATAAGGCATTATTTTAAAAATTTTTATTCTCAAAATTAGTTATTTCAAAATTCGATATACATTTTCTATGAGTTTGTTTATTTAACTAACTAAACAAATTTTTATATCTCTCGTGGTTACAATTCTTCTTGCCTTCTTAAAATATTAATGTCCTATTATTAATTACATGCTACAATTCTTTATTATTATCGCAAGCACATTTGTCAATAATTGTAACCTTGGCTTGAAACTTTATTAAAATTGAACTCAACCATCAAAATTGAATACTCAATTGCTATATTTACTTATCGAATTACCTTACTCATTGTCTCAATTAATTTTCATTATTCATTTTGAAATTAACACCCAATCTTATCTAAACACCTCAAATTTTGATTGTAATAATCTTCCAAATTTATCAATTTTATATTTTTATTTTGCAACTACCCTTAGTGTTTATATATATCTCAATTTAATTGTGGCACATTTCTCTCTTCTTTTACCTTAGCTAGGTATAGCTTACCAGTTCGTTTGCATTTCATAGGAGCAACAGCGTCACGTCACTTCAATAAAATATTTTTTTATAAAAATGAGGTATTCCATGGTTTTTGCAATAAAAGATTACTCGCGTAAATCGAAATTATCTAAATTAAATTAGTAAATTTTCACATCAAATTGAGGTATTTTATTGACATTAACGCTTCTTAGTGGCGATCAGTTGATGCGACAAATATAAACGATTAGAAGTGTTCAGATGGCTGACTCTTAAAATAAACTTGCAAATATTTTTCTCGTTTTTCTCAAAAAAATACTTAACTAAGTTTTAAAAGTTGACATCGTTGGAAACACAAAAAATCTCCATCAAATGAGCACAATATCACAAAAACGAGTTGTTTGTCGACCTTTTGTTTTTCAAAAGACTAATAACTCATTATAGCCTTGCAATGCAAAACTGACTTCTATTTTAAATGTTTTTTGATATAATGAATATTTACTAATATTCCAAACTTTTCGGTAATGACATAGTCAAACCTATAGTCGACGTACACGTACTATAATTTCTTCCTTACAACAGTACACACGTACGTAAACAGACAGAAGATGGATGATCGGAACACGCTGCTATGCAATCACATCAAGGCTTAAGCCATTGTTAGCCTTCCAGGTGTAGCTGGGCGAAATTATAAAGATGCAGCTAGCTAGCGAAAAATTTATGGCCGTGCGGTTCGTCGGTAGCCCGAATTTACATAATTTCATACGTGGGCCGAGTAATCCAGCAAAGAGGTCGCGGAGTATTTATGAGTCTTGCCTGGATGGGCTCCGAAGAACAACAATCGGAAAATGCGCAGGAATTTTAAAAGCCGAATATATTTGCGTGGAGTAACGCGATACTGCTTTTGAATAACGGTCGGAGCGGCTCAGGTGCTGCCTGGTGTCAGAAGAAACTGATGTGCGAAGGCTGTATTTACATACCCATCGCCGAGGTGTTTCCGAGAGATGGCGCTGATACTCACCTGGAAAAGAAAAAGTTTTATAGTAGCTTTAGAGCTGGGGGATAATCTAATGGAGGAACCGTGTCTTTGGAAAGTTGCAATGATTTTTGAAGAAGCAGTATTGTGTACACCGCTGATCCTTAGTGCATAAACATAATCAGCGACTGTGATTTATATGCATTTCGAATTTTAAAATATGTATCCACATCAATACTAAACTAAGAAAAGCAAATGTTGCATGTTCACTTTACAATTAAACCTGTGATTAATTAAGTCAGCTTCTACAAGCATGTCAAAACAGTATTGTCTTTATTTCAGAGATTGGGATTTACATGTATTTACAATAACTTTTTTCATTATTTATATTTTGAACCTGACAACGTTATAATGTAACCTAAAGACAGGATGAGAATAATACAACTTGTAGGCGTTCACGTCTCGCCGTCAGCATTGGCCTAAAATGTGCCTACGAATCCTGTAAAGATACCCTTTCCTATTATACATCTATCTTCTTGCAGGCTTTATTTTATACTCGTAGTTAGAGGAAAGATTATATTACACTTTTAAATTCTATTAATAGAAAGTATAAGGTGATAAACATAAATCAGAACAAGAAAGACATAATGAAAATAAAGATGACGAGAGGTGAAACAAGTGGAAGGATGTAGGTATATATAAAATAGATGTTGCAAAGCAAAATATGAGGGAGACAACAACGATGAAAAGATGATCGGAAACATTCGCAACAAGGAGTGAGAAACGATTTACGGAAGGAAAAGGATACCTAGGTAAAGCAAATGGAAGCGGGAAATCCTACAAGAAAAGTTGTGAATGTACGAAAGAAGAAGAGATGAAGAAGAATAAACAAAGAGAAATAACAAGAATAAGTAGAAGTAAGAAATCAGTAGACGGTAAATAGAAGATACAGAAAAATGAAGGGCAATATTTAACAAGAAAAAGTGCAATTAACAGAGAAAAGAACATAAATGGACCAATAAGAAAATGAAGACGTAGATAAAGTATATTAAGAGTGCTAGAATAAGTACAAAAATAAGACGTAGATGAGAAGAAGAACAAGAAAAAGAGAAACAGAGATAGTAAAAAAAGTACCAATAGAAAAGTGAGATAATGTGAAAGAAGTAAAGGTAGCAGAAAATACGAGAAATAATGAGAGAACCGTGATGAATGGGAAGAGCAAGATGTAGAGGGTGATAAGAGTAGAAAAAAAGTATTACAGAAAAGTAGGTAAAATACATAAAAAGGGCAGGAAAAGCGAATGCAAACAAATGTTAAAATAGGACTAACATTAAAATAAATAAACCAAAGTAAAAAAGGTCGAGAACAACAGTAGAAAAAGGAACACGGCGATGAAAATAAGGTATAAATAGCGTTGCAACGGAGGCTGCAAGGGGAAGACAAAGACAACAGGCAGAAAACCCAGAAAAAACAAAAACAGAAAGTGAGAAGCGTTTACTACATAGGTAAGCATAAATTAATCGAATGGAGAAGGGAAGACAGAAAAAGGCATAATGAGAATATGAGTAAATGAAAGAAAGCCTGCAAGAACGGTAGGACGGATGCACTAAAGAGGAAGCAGGAATAAAGCGAAACAAGAACGAAAGTAGACAAAAAATAAAGGGAAATACTTAACAAGAAAAAGTGCAATTAGCAGAAAAAATAATATAACGGCAATAAAAGGGTGATGAACATGTAGAAGAGGATTAGTGGGTACGAGTGCTAGAATAAGTACAACAAGGAAAACGGAACGGCAGAGAAAAATATCAAAAACGAGATAAGGAAAATAAGGAGGGGACTAGTAGCCAAACAAAGAAAGGCGAAAGCAGAAACCAAAAAAACACAACAGGGCAAAATATGAGGAACAATGAGAAAACTGAACGAATGGAAAGAGGAACATGTTGGAAAGAGTATGAAAATAAATGTAAGAAAAAAGAGGGTATAATACCGACAAAACAAGAAAATGAAGACAAATAAAAATTAAAATAGAAAAATGTTAAGAAAAGACTAGACAGAATCTTCCAAAGAAGAAGAATGAATTAATAGAAACAACAAAAATAAATAGCAAGAAATCATCAGAAGGTTGAAACAGAAGGCAAAAACAGATACAAATACGAATGTAAACAAGGATTACAATATTATTATATTAAAATAAGTACACCAAGAAAAAAAAGAAACCGCTAATAAAAGCCAATGGTAAAAAGGGAAACCAACAAGAAGAACGGAGAAAATATACCAAAAAAGAAGAAGAGGGAGTAGAATGAATAAGCAAAAATAAAAAAAGTGCAAGCAGGAAATTAGCAGAAGGTAAAAGCCGAAAGCAAAGAGAAATGACTGGAAACGAGAAGGGAAAAGAGGAAATTCACATAAATAATAGAAAAGGAAATATAAATGAAACACATAGTAGGATGAACACGTAGATGAGGAATTTTAAAGTGCTGGAATACTTATAATAGGGATGGCAGAGTAGTTGAACAAGAAAATGTGAAAGCAGAATACAAAGAACAATGGTAGGAGAAGAGATGAGTAAAAGTGAGAAAAATGTCAAATGTAAAGAAGTTGTAGGGTAGGAAAGCGAATATAAACAAATATTTGGTGAACAGGAAGAAGAAAAGAATGTATATCAAATAATAACATTTATCAGGCCACTGTTGGAATGATCTTAATGTTATTTTAGAAATTATAATATATCAGTCTAATGTAGAAGATGACAAAGACGATCTAGAGCAAGATAGCGGTGAAGAGAAAGAAATAAAGAAGTTGGACAAATAGAAGGACGAAGATTATGAACAAATTACAACAAACGTGACGGATAAGTAAAGCAAATGGAAAAGGAGAGACCAACACTAAGCATAGGACGAATGTACCAAAGAAGAGGATAAAAGAAGAATGGATAAAGATAGTAGATGATCATCAGAAGGTGGAAGGCCAAGAGGAGCGACAAAAATAGAAATGAACTTTTAACAGGAAGCACAATTAATAGAAAAAAGAATGTGAATGAAACCAATTTGTGGATGAAGGCGTCAATAAAAAATGGCAAGAATGCTAGATTAGGTATAACAAAAATGACTCAGTGGAACACAAAACAATAAAGAGTGCAAAAGAAAATGTACGTAAGTAACAATAGGCAAACCAGAAGAGATAAAAGTAAAAGCCAAAGAACAGAGGCAGGGGAAGAATAATGAGAGAACTGAAACGAATGGGAAGAGAAAGTAAGAGTACCAAAGCAAGTACAACAAAAAACAGAAAAATACAGGAGAACAAAAACGCCTAGGTAAGTAAAGATCAAAATAGGGATAATATTAAAATACGTACGCCAAAGCAAAGGAAAAGAAAGAGAACAACGGTAAACATAGAATACAAAAAAGAAATCGAGGTAAATGCAGTGGACCAACAGAAGTTGCAAGAGAAAGGCAAAGAGAACATTACAAAAATATATAGGCAAAAACGAAGAACTAAAAATGAGATGAGAGACGATTATTGATAAAAGGCTCAGAAAAGCAAATGGAAAAGAAGGAGCGACATGGAGAACGGTGTGATTGTATAAAAAAAGAAGAGGGGAAGACGACTTTTTAAAATAGTTTAATTTACTTGTTGTTGAATTGTATTGTTATTTTAATATAAATATCTTTCTTTTGTATCGTAACTGTTACTTAATTGACCCGAACAGTTGATTTTGTTTTGTATAGCAATATCCTAACCATGGCCGTCTATGTAAAAATGTTATAATGTGTTTGTTAATATTATGGTTAAATTTACTTTTATCTAATTTAACCGTCTTAGTATCTCTTACAGTTTCTAAAATATCAATGGCATCGAACTGAAATGTGCACCAAGCTGTATATCATCGTATTCGATCTGATTTCTCTTCTCAATCTATTTTAGAAGCTGGACACAGTAACCCTTACAGATAAACTAATTTAAATATTAGAGTATATAACAAAGAAGAAAAGATTAAGAAAACAACAATTCTGTAACATTTGAATTACAAAATACCAATTTTTAATAATATAAGGTATGCTTAATTTAATGCCCAGCAGTAGTTAAATAAATTAGAAAAACATACACACGTCTGTTTTGATTGAATCCTGTTTAGGTAGTTTGATTTTATATACTGTTTGAAAAATTAAGTTTTGAAACTTATACATTCGGATTAGTTAATCGAACCTTGTTATTAAGATTCCGGAAAAATACTTCCAACTTTCACAATAAACTCGTATCGGTGGTTTACTGTAAGTTAACGATAATATTTTGCCACTGCCTTTTTAGGAGCTGTAGTATTAGCATAAACTGTGAATTAACTATTATAGTAAGAATTAATTATAATTCTGCATGGGATAGAACTGTACTAGCGGCATTTGTTTTAACATTGTAACTTAAAAGGCAATTAGCTAAACCGTTGTATCGTACAGCAGCGTTCCTCTTATCTAAATTCCAAGCTTGTTTGTACCTATTTGAATTTATAATTTCATGCTAGTACAATGGGAGTGTAGTCTCGTGTGTTGTGTAAAATTTTGATAATATCGCTGTTCTATTAACATTGTAAGCATACAACGGGCTCAATTAATTTGATTAGTGGAATTAAATGTTAAAACAAGTCAACGATGAAAAGTTATAGTACACCAAAACTCAATAGGATAAATACATGTCAAAACAAACGGTATAATTACCACCATAACAATCAATACAAAGTTTACGCTCGTGGCAATAATAACAATAGAAGGAAAACTAAAAGCGCTGTTTTACTGTTACAAGGAGTAAGCAATGTCAGCAACAAAATAAATAAAAAAAGTAGTATGAAGGAGGCAACAAAAGCGTTAGCAATAGTAATAATAACATGGATGGTATGTGAGACACATCCCAAAATTTCCACAACCAATCTTTGACAGATTGAAAGTAAATAGTAGTTTAAATTAGTCAGATACTCTGCCCTAAATGGGTAAGTTCTATGTTATATTGTACTCACACATGAAAAAGAATCCCAAATTGCAGGTTACAACGAAGTCTAAACTTTTAACGCAGGGGAAAATAGAGTATATTACGCAGACCTTCTGTAGCCATCCCCCAGGTAGCAAGAATGCATCGGAAACCCTAGCGATAAGCGTTCTCCGCTGTAATCACCGTTTGCAGGTATCGTATATTTTTTGACGATGGGGGCCTCAAGGGTGAATTGAACTCAAACCTTTTGTAGAAATGGAAACTTCGTATGTACAAATCGAAGGCGGACACTTTGCGAAAACTCGAGGACAATTTTCTCTTCCCCGTATAAGGAAGAGCTAAAACGAATGGAGCGCCATAGAATCGGTTAGATAGGCCTACCATTAAGATGTTCTGCTCTGTTTTGCTAAAATCGTAGCATGTGCTCCCTCAGATACAAATCCAGAAACATATCTGATTTTGTGAATTCACGAAAAATATATCTTTCGGGAACTTCAAGAATTCCCCACGAAAGACATCATAACAACAAAGTGAATCCTTAATGTAGGATAGTAGCAAAAATTCCCAAATGAAATGGAACATTAGACTTTACAAATGTAGTTCACTTTCCCATTTTTCCTGATTCAACACAAATTGGCAAATGGCCGAAAAAGATAAGTTACAGCCCAAAAATTTGGAAAACCTTGAGAAATCCAAGGTAGGCAACTAGAATGCCTTGGAACTTGAAATTCTGTAGGAAATGTAAAATTATTTAGGAAAACTAATACATTGAAATACGAAACTTGACTTTAGTTTAGTTAGATTGTGGATAATATTTGATTTATGAAAGATAGGGCGATTAATTACGAAAATACTAAGAAGCAGAGGCAAAGGATATTGTGCGCTCATAGTTACCTCCAAGTCAGATGTGTATATGTATTGTATGTATTTGTGTAGCTATATCGAAATTGATAAAAAAAATAGCAAGCAGCACCAGATGGGAGAAAAATGTAGGCAAGTAAAACTCAAATGGGAAAGAACCAAAAACAATTCGCATGTTGAACGGAAAAGTTCTACGATAAGAAGAAAGTACAAACAAGTTGGGGAAAATATAAAAATGGATTTAAAACTCCTGTGGATAACAGGATGTACAAGAGAAATGGAACGCGGATCTAAGTGGGAAAAACGTGTAAGCACGCTAAAATTACTCAAAATAAAAACCGAAGGTGTTTTGAATGGAAACCACAAATATGTTGAAGCATATAGGAGAGAAACTAACAATTCGGATGAATAGGAAGAATAGGCAGAATAGGATGGAAGCAAAATGTTAGACTTGATGAAGATGCGAAAACGACAGTCTCAGGACAAAAGCACTGCATAAATATAAAAGGTGATATAAAAAGCCTACATGTAAGAGAGCGAACAACAACAAAGCAAGCACAATCGAGATGCAGAGAAATATGAACATGTTTCCATTGCGATGGACAGGATTTACTTTACAAGACTTTCAGTATACAGTCATAAGCTGTGCCGAATGGAAAACCGCCAAAAAATAACAAGAATATAAAAGTAATCTGAAAGAGAATCTCTATGTCTCCCAATTGTGGGCAGCTTAAAAGTAAGCAGGATGTGTGAGGATGCATCAACAGAAAAGTAAAGCTATGTTTGTAACGGTTTAAAATGATGTTTTCCGTTTCGCGATACTTTTCCAAAGGCCTTTGACAGTTGTCATTTGTGATGGATTCGCAAGCTCCTTTTTTTCAAACATAGCGCTGTTTTATCCTGGAATTAGGTCACTTTAAGCACCTGTGTGTAGAGCGTGTTGCCTGTTCGCGTTGGGCCTCTTCCGGGTTTAACTTCATTCTACAGCGGACTTTCTGATGCCCTTTTCTGAAAATGGCTACTTTTTTTTGCCATTTAAGGCCTAACACGTTCGAGTAGGCCGAAGCTTGGAAAATAATTTTATCATTTTAAACTGCATCGGCCTGCGTCGAGGTAAAAAGCGGACCGAACATAGCCAGTTTTCTGGTTGGTTAATACGGCCCATTTCCGTTATGCGTTATCTATACTCGTCAGCAATCTTCAAGCGCTATCAAGATCTAAGGCCCCTTTCCATGACTTGCTTTAGCTAATTTTTAAGTTTATAACGCCAACTTTTTTGGGCGATTCTCCAGGAGCCGTAACACAGGATACTATCTGCACCCTTGTGCCGAATAGTAGCAAAATAGTAGGCGGTTTCATTTCTTTGGTAGCGCACCAAGGCGACTAGAGAAAGCCTGTTTTTATGAAGAGATAAAGTTATGATGGAGACGAAGTTCAGTATGCGATTAAAAATACTAAATCGGGGAAAGCAGTAGAACCTGATGAAGCACCTGCAGAACTTGTAAAGTTCATTGGTGAAATTAAGATGGATATACTAGTGGAACTTTTTAACACCATATATGAGACTGGTAGAATCCCTAGCGATTGGCTTGCTTCAACATTTGTGACTTTGCCAGAGAAGAACAATGCGAAAGAATGTTTAGAGAAAGAATTGTTGCGCTTATGAGTCATACATTAAATATGTTTTTAAAGATAATACACAATCAAATTTTTAAACAACTGGAAGAAGATATTAGTGATACTCAGATGCGTTTTATGAATGGAATGGGGACAAGGGAGCCGCTTTTCAGAATGAGTGTGATGATGCAGAGGTGTTTAGACATGAAGCATAACATTTATGCTTGTTTCATCGATTTCAGGATAGTAAAAATATCAGAATAATATCTCATCTGTACTGATATCAAACAGCACGAGTCAGAGTAAATACAATTCTAAGTAAAGAGGTTAAGATATGTTGAGGTATTAGGCAGGGTTGTGCAGTGTAATTTTTTCTGTTTTATGTGTATAGCGAAGGCATTTTCGAAGAAGCCCTTGCGAGGAAACAGAAAATAATCTGCGTTAGGCCGATGATCATAACGAATATTTTAAGTGATCAGCAATATCAGGTCGAACGAGTGAATGCTGCATATAGCAGGTATGGCCTTGATATGAATTTATAGAAAATACATTTATGATTATTATCATATATCAATATATAAATTAAGGTAACGCATATTTAATTGTCTTCCTAGAAATATCTCATTGCATGGTTAAATGAAATAGTAGAGCAGACAAAGGAAATTAAGTGCCGTATTGAAGCTGCTCGTAGTACTTTCGTACAAAGGAAAAAAAATCTTTGCAATCGTAACACAAACCTGAATCTGAATTCGGAATGCTGAGATACTACGTATTCATTTTATCATACAAAGTAGAATATTGTACGATGAAAACTTAAAATCCTAAGAACATCGAAGCATTTGAAATTTGGTGTTATAGGAGGATGTTGAGAATATCATGGGTAGATAAAGTCAATAATCAAGAAATGTTTCATCGAATGAATAAGAATAAAGAAATCATTAAAACGGTTATATTGGCCATGTTCTAAGGGGTAACAAATACAGCATAGTTCAAGGAAATATTATAGAAAAGATATTTGTGGCTCCGCAATCTGAGGAAGTAGTTCGGTTGGGCATCTGTCGAACTCTTTAGATTACCGGTAGATAAGGTCGTGTATCTGTCATTATTTCTAAATTTCCATAGGAGCGCAACTTAAAGAAGAAGGCCATTTAATTATAAATGTGCTTTATTCTCGAGAGGTCATTGAGATAAGCGTTGCGTAATGTAACTAACTTTAAGAATTAGCCATTGTTAAGCACCCAATGAAACTTCAACTCGGTCAGGGTTAATTTTGATGTCCGGTTCCAGCTTACATTTAGGTAATCAATGTTTTGGTTTGCTTGCATAACTTCCGCATGGTGTTTATTTGATGAATATTTTATAATAATTAAATAATGATAACTTTCCGGGTTGTTTGAAATAGAACGAAGTAATAAAATAATTTAAATTATGAGTTCACTTTAAACATAACGAACCTCGCATCATTTTCTGGGTGCCTTTGAATATAACGAACCTAGCTCTATTTCTATAATATTAATTTTGATGTTATTCTATTAAAATCATTATTGTTATTAATACTTTTATTATCTTGTTAGCTATAGGTGTATTTATTTGCTTTTCATATGTACTGTGTGTTTAGCCGCTGATATCTGAGTGGGTTGCTTAACTGCTGTCGCAAAACGGCAACTGGTTCCCATTTTGCTTTTATTTACTAGTTATCGGAACCATTTACCTAAACGATCTAACGACTATAATCGTCGAGAATTTTGAGTTAGTCTGGGCTTTCGTCCTATCGCAAGAGCTGTAAAGGGTGGAATATGTTAAATCAATAAAATATTAGAAAGTATTAACAAAACAAAAACGCGCAAAAGAAGATATAAAGGATATAGAATGAGAATGAATGAGAAAGTCAGCAAGGAAGGCCGAATAGGAGGAAGATGTGGCCAGATTCAGATGAACGAGGAATGGTACAGTAAAAAACTGAATTAAATGGAAATGCTCCACGACAAGCAGATGTTTAAAGAGGAGCTGGTAGAATGCCCACAAGAAAATCTAAGAATATTATAGGTGAAAAAATGTGTAACAAAGGTTTTTCGGGTACCGTAATGTCAGCTTAAACAAAGGCCGAATGTGAGATAATTGCGGGCAGCTGCAAATTGAGATGAACAAGACGTGTAGAGATGAATAAAAATAACCAGAAGCTATATCGGCTGGAAAACTATAGTGTGAGCAAAACGGAAACGTCGGGAAAAATGGTTAGCGCTATAGAAGAAGATCTATGAATCCCGTGGACAAGATGAAGAAAGTTAAAAAATTGGGGACAGGTTAAGATTCGAATAGATGAGACATGGTGACGATGGGTCAGAAGAATAAACCAAAAACTGGAAGAATTCCAGCAAACAGAGAAGGGGAGGAATAGGACGCTAGAAAGGCATCTATACATTATGAAGATAAGAAGATGTACATACAAGAGGAGCAGTATCAATGAGAGAAAATGTGATGCTAAAGTTCTTCAAGTGCTTCTTCTTAAGAAGAAAGGAGAAGGAAATGTCATCAACCAAATTATATAAACACTGAAAAAAGTGATTAAGATTGGAACTGCTTAGAGAAGTATATAAAAAAGAGACGAAAAAATGATGTTGCTGATCTTGTGTTTAAAAAAGAGTATTTGTGCCAGTACTGAGAGTTTACTTTGTTGAAAACTACGAATTTCGAGTAATGCATCCTTAATTAGAGAAAAATAAAAAACCCTTAACCTAAATCTATTGAAAAACCTTGGTAACGCCACTGCGTGGCGTAATTGGTCGCCCGTTGTTCTTCCGTACAATTCAAGTAGCCCTAGGCGATCCTTTCGTTTGGTGTTTTCTGCACGTGGCTTTCTGCGCCGTCCTCCGAATTTTAAATTCAAACTCCCATAAAAGATCGAGCCGGGCGACTAAGTGTATAATTTCGCGATTGTATTCGGACCATTCTTCCATTAAGGACGGGTCCGGGTCACTGTTTGTACGAAGGAGACGAGCCCTTTCAATTACAACTCTGCCCTGCCCAGTTCCGCTGCCGGAACATCGCCGGCTTACATCATCGCCGCCTTTCTGCGCTAATCCGAATAATGCGATGTCCTCGCGAGCCACCCGACCAGATAGAATTAATTCGTAAATATGTTTGGGATTCTAGTTGTTTTCGATACGCGCTTTGTTTGATTTACAAATGACAATTATCGCGATCAGTAAAAACACGTTGGAGTTTATAACGAGCAGCATCGTCGAATTATTTTTCTCCGAAGTTTTCCGTATTCGAATCGTAGGACCCTGAGGGTCAAAGTGACATTTTTAATCTCACTTGGCGACGTATACCTTGTACACTCCATGTTCAATGGGAATCTGTTCCCTGCGAAGGTTTCCCGTTGCCTTTCGCAGTGTTTGTGGTCGTGTAAACGTATATGTCAGTGGCAACTGCTCCTTAGGGGCTCAGGAACTCTAGACTCCAAGCCGTCACAAGCCTATCTATCATTAGACAAAAGTAACTATTCTATAATTGAAAATGTATTTTATCATCTATCCTATCATTATAATATAACGAAGTTTAAGTAATAAGATCCGAAGATTGCTATTCGATACCGCTTAAAACATGTAAAACAATATCTAGGACGTATGTCAATATAACATGAGTTATGTGTCAACACACTCGGTGACATAGCAGTTTTAATGCGACGCGAAGGCTTACAATGTTGCAGCTGAGACCGCTGTAAACCGCGGGCTTATTGTTATATTTACAAATGTTGCACTCCCGCATTGTAATAAGATGCGAGTGTAAAGGAAGCCGACGCGCCGAAAGCATAACTTGTGGTGCAAGCCTTGGCGTTCAAATAAACTGCAAATGTACAGGGTGAGTAAATTTCGACGTTTTCATATGAAATCTCGATAACTATACGAGATACGGAAAAATAATTCTCGATCTCTTTTTTAAGAGCTTAATGGTGAAAACAAAAATTGGCTATTATCTTTTGTTTTGAAGTTATAAACGAAAGTTCGATTTTTCGACTTTTCGTTTTGTGTTCGTGCTATATCTTGTTTATTTATGGAAATAGAAAAAAATAATTTCCACGTGCTTCAGGCACCACTGCTTTGTTAAGAATGCAGTGGCGTAGTCAGTTTTTCAAAACAAATCTTGAATTTCGATTTTTCCATAAACTTATATGGTACTTCTAGTTGCCTGTGGCATCATAAGAAAGACGATTTTACCAATTTCAGTGATATCTAGGGTGCAAATATTTTAACCCGTAATAGAACTCGCTAAACTGAACAACTTCTCCATTATCAATTTTTTCGTAAACGCCCTAAAAACTGAGTTAAAATTTAAAAAAATTACTCTAAAAATGCATATGGAATCATATTTCAATTTGATGGCGCAAAACACAAAACCCACTTCTTTGATATGTAAACCAAAAGAAACTGCGTAGGTGCTGATAAAACCTTTAGTTCACATCTGGTCACCAATATACTTTATGAATTGAGGTCTGTAAGTTATTGACCGCATGTTTTCTGTGCAAGAACTTTGTAGCTTTAATATACTTGTGTCGTTCTCCTTTAACTTAGATTTGCTTACCAAGCGGCCCGTCAAATTTAGGGGAGATAAATGATTGAAAAAATATGCGATTAAATGAAAAACGATAAATAGACACGTTGTTCAATTTGGTGATCTCTATCACTGGTTAAAATATTTGCACTCATTTCCATAACACCCTGTATATTATTTGAGCCCATTTAATTATTTTCACTACATTATAGCAAAGTCACAATTTGCAGTAGTTTTTAATATTTTTTCGTTTTCTAGTCTTGTGTCAGTTAGAATTTACCTTATTAAACAAAGTCACTGTCACTGCGTTGTTACAATATTCATCGTTTTATTGACAAAATTAATCACCTTTGATTGTTGCTTATAATATTATACAGTGTCCGTCATAAATTTGGACACAATATATGGAAAATTGCTTTATTATCTATTTATTAGAAAATTTTATTCTTGATATAAATTCCTCCATCTTCTTAAACTGAAAATGCACAAATTTAAATATCTTCTTTCGTATACGGGGGAGGTTCAAAAATATGAAAATGGATCAAGAATAAAGCGGGCACCCTTATTTTTCAAAATAAACAAAAATATTGTTTGGAAATATTTGTTATAACATTTCAATTAAAAATTATGTTGCTTTAAATACTGTCGATGGTCGGATCGTTTGTAATTAATTTTTTCGAAAATGCTTGTATTTTTCATTAAAAAAAAAATTATAACTCATTACATTTACAGCACTATATGTAAAAATATGTAACTATATATAACTATATGTTATTTACTGTGTGGTCGCATCTCAGCACTAATCTTCGCAATAATAATTTTGGTTAACTCAATTTTCCAACTTCTGTTGGTCCACACATATTTATCGTATCCGATAATAATCCTATTTTCCATGATACACAGAATGGTAAGAAAGGAATAAGAAATACCAGTGAAAATTGTTTTCGGTATAAGTGGCTGTGACTTTTTTCAATTATAAACAACTTTTCCAAATAACATTTTTGAGTATTTTAAAAAATAAGAGTATTTTATTCTTGACACGTTTTCATATCCCACGTATACGAAAGGGGATATTTAAACTTTGCAAATGAATTTTTAGTTTGAGAAGATGCAAGAACTTTTATCAAAATAAAGTTTTCTGATAAATGGACATAACAAATCCATGTGTCCAAATTTATGAAGGACACTGTATACTATTATGATATATACCACTATAATGAAAGAAAATATCTTTCTTATGACGCCACAACAAATACGAGTTTGATATAAAAAATACAACTTTATGGTATAACTCGAAGTTCAAAACGTTTTGTGAAAAACTGATTACGCCACTGCATTCTGACCAAAAAAGTGCCTGAAGAACGTAAAAATGACTCGTATCGAGGTTTTATTTATAACCGGAAAACAGAACACGATAGCCAATTTTGGTTTTCACTATTCACCTTTTCTCGAAAAAAGACATCGGGAGAGGGGGTTTATTTCTCCATATATCTATAGTTATCGAGAAGCCATATGAAAACATCTAAATTTGCCCACACAAGGTGAATTCAAGCAGGCTTGTATGGTGGTGCGTCATGTTTGGATATAATATCGGTTGCAGTTGGAGCACGTTTATTTATCTTGGGTAATTTCAGTTGTTTCATGCATTTTTATACAAAAAATTGGGGAGAATAGCATAACTAAGTAATATTCTTAACATAAATTTTAAAAGCTTACCGTTAACTCTAAAGGTTAAAATAATAAAACTTGGGCAGCTTACACCGGTATTAAATTAAACCTGTAAAATAAAGTAGAAACTCATAATTTTAGAGGAAATTTTTCTGTAATAAGAGAACAATAGTAATTTGTACAACTAGTTTTGAAAGTCATACTTTTTTTCATGAATTTGCAGTTTGATAATGAGGGCGAAGCCCGAGTTAATCAAGCAAATGAATGAAAAAAGGACTTTCAAAACGTGTTGTACACGTAGTTTTTTTGCATAGTGATCTCTTGGTCGAAATTTAGTCAAAAAGAACTTCGGAATTGACATTTCAATAAAATAGTTAAAAAAAGTGTACTCTTTTTCACCATTTTTGCGTTTAAAAAAGTGGAACTTTCAATACGATTTTTCGTTAAAAAAGACGACTTTCACGATCACTATGCAAAAAATTGAATTGTGGATTACATGTTCTGTTTTGGTTTTCATTATCAAATAAATTATTACCGTGTGTGTTTTTTAACACACATATAATGTGTAATATACATTTTGTGTTGTGTTTAAATACTTTTTGTTGTGTGCATATGCCGTTTCCTTTTGGATTACTATAATTAAAAATTGCTATATTTGGATTAAAACATCGACGGAATGTAGAGGGGCCCCAAATTACAATCATCACAAGCCGCCACTGGGTTTGCCACTAATCTACAGTCTACCACTCCGCAGATAGAACCGTTTATTGTAGCTAGACCTTTATTCGTTTCACACGGTCAGATATAGACCTCAGGCAAGGGATGGATTTAAAAAAAATCTAGTCAACCCCGCCAAAGTTAGAACTCCAGATTTTCCGAATAGGAGTCCAGCACTGTTAATGAACCCAGCTCTCATTATCGAACTAAGTTTAGTTTTGAACTCGTAGTTTCGGTTTTCTTGAACAGAGAAGTGTGAATATCTCTTACAATATTTATTGGAGAGAGGAGACCCTGGATAACGAAGACTGGTAGATGAGAGAGCTCTCTGGAAAGGCATTTAATTGAAATAAATTTTTTATGTGTCAAATGTGCTCTTCTATAGAAGACCTATTAAAGCAGAACTCGATTTTACAAAGATATCGCAAGGTGGGATGATAGTATATTACAAACAGTAAGTCGTTAACAAAAATTAAAAAGACGAAAGTGTTGTCCCAGAACATTATTATATACAATTATGTTGTCCAAATGAACTGAAAATATCACAACAAGCTGTATTTTCTTACAGCCAAATTTATGGTGGAAGGGTGATAACTCCTTGACATAAAATTACATTCCCTTGGGTATGATTGGGAATGAAATATCTCGGCACGACCTCGTATATGGTACTTAATGTGTCGCTTTAAAAGTAGTAATTGCATATATTGCTGCAGCATACTCAATGCTTTTGTGAGATGTATTTCTTCACTAAAATAATGATGAGGTTAATTATATGCCTATAAATGATTTAAAAACATTAGAAACTAATATATCTGCAGATGGCAATAATGGTTAATGTACAGAAAGAGATAGAATTTAAATTTCAAAATTAAATTATCAATTACTATTTGTGGCAACTGAACGGGCGAATTTCATTGGCGAAGTTCTTCTTTTGCAAAGATTCCACTGATAATACTTGGTTACTAGGTGTAAGGGATTGGTGGAATGAGGCAGTCTTGCAGTTATTGGAAAAAAATCAAGAAAAGGGGAAAAACATTAGAGTTAACACATACGTACAAGGTGATATCACCGATTAAATCACAGTTCGTGAAATATTGCTCTTCACCTTTATCAGCACTTGTTACAGGCAATATCGGAAGAAATTTTAGGCAAACCATTGAGAACGGAACTTGTGATTAAATATCAATTAAGTGCTGTTCGTTATAGCACTCTCTTCGCACAATTTCTCATAGAAAATGTGCTCAAGATGAATTCAAAGCAGATTTTTCTGGAGCTGATAGTACCATATTACAAGATCCTTTCGTCGACGATCTTATTACAAATGATACTTTATCGCTAAGACATGGAATCTAATTAACACTGAAGTCGGCAAGATTTGAGCTCCGAAAGTTACTCTCAAGTGATTATCGCATATGTGAGAGTAACAATCAAAAAGTTGTCAATTCATACCAATATTTGCCAAAATAGACTATCGTAATTGTATTGGCACATTTGAGGGCAGATCAGCCACAGTGAAGACGGAATCGGTTCATTACAAAATCTGAAATTTATGAAACATTAAAGGGGCACCAATGAGTCTATAATACAACAAATATAATTAATTCACTATGTGTCTTCCTCACAGTAGGCTGTTATATGTTTTTATGAGGTTGCCTGCATGAAATCTGATGGAAGTAAAACTGTGACATAAAAAATCTATGATTTTTTTTGTAAATGCTATATCGACGATGTTGCAATTTTAATTTAAAATTATACGAAAGGAGATATCAGTGAAAGCCTTCAAAAATAATAACCACAAATTGAAAACAACATAACTCAATTTTGTCACGTCCAGTTATTTTGCATCCACCCCATCAAAAATGTCACTCTAACATAGCCTACTCGGAGATGAAAGCGTTGTGAATAAATTATATGCCCAGATAAAAACGATAAGTCATAAGCTCAAAACCCTAGCCCAAATCAAAATAATCTGAAATAAGTTATAGCAGTAATCGAAACATATATCAATAATACAATTTATAATGATCAACAATGTGTATAAAACTCAAATAGCTTTAACCAAGCTAATAATCAACAATATAATAATAAGTAGCAACATTTAAAATTTATAAAATATTAAAGGCACAGGGTGCACCCGATAAAACAATACCGTATCTAAATTGGCATACACACAAGTAACACATAAATGCAAATTACAATATTTAACATAGCTAGTAAAACTAGAGGAGGTCTGGCACAAACGCTGCGATAGTTTGATCTAAAATTTACTTTGGCAAATAAAACTCGAAGGAGGAATCTGAATCGAGACCGTGAGACCGCAAATAAAGTTTATAATAAAACAGGATGATGCAATTGCAAGAACAATGGCTCATCAAAGGCACTTGGTCCAGATGGAAGATGTCCCGACTATAAGTGCAAACGTCGCGCAAGAAGTGAGAATAAATGAACAAAAGATTGTCGAGAGAGACATCTTCGTGCTTTTAAATATTAGGAAGGAATGCCTTACGACTTAATCACAACGACCGGTGGAATTTAGAAGCTTCTGCCCCGACGGAACGGTCAAAACGGGAATTACGGTGCGGAAATTTGGAAAGGAACTATAACTCTAAACAAATAACTTTGTGCCGGTAACTCGATGATTATGAAATAGAAACCTTAGGGCTGCTGTGAGGTATATAACCACAGATATATTACTGTACGATGTAAAATCTATAGATGCCAATGAAACTTTTACAAAATGGAGAATCTTCTGAGTAACTGTAAAAATCTTTTGTTCCATTAGGTTTACTAAGTCCGATAACAGCTATTGCGAAATTGCTTATTCGAAAACTTTGTGGTAACTACCAAATTGGTTACGTCCAATTACTACTACTTGATTTGTACGCAATAAGGGCTCACTTTGAGTATCAAATAAAGGAACTTTGTGAATTGTGTAATCAAAAATCAATCTTTAATATTAATACACACTTAAGTCAATAGTTTATCCAGTGGAATTTTATTCCCCCAAACGCGCTTAATTTCGGGTCTCTGTGAGAAGCTACAACAGTCACCTAAAATTTACTTAAAAGGAGTAGTAAGGTATGCTGCGTGATGTATGCAAAAATGTATATTATTTTTAGCCATAGGAACCTCACTTAAGGCGATTTCACAAGCCATTCTCAAGGAACTACCTTTAAGGACGTTCATACAAAAAATCAAAACATTTAATTGTTTAAACTGATCAATGGTCTTCCATTTTTCTTCTTTCTCTGAATGTAGGCTGAGAGCCTATTATTAAGCACACGAAGTGTGCTTCGTATCAGCCATCTTCGGCTACGGGCTTGGCAGGTCGCTAGCCAGTTGGTAAGGAAGAATACTCTTTCACAGGGGTTACGACCACCAAAGATGTTGGTATGGTGGCCGGAGAACGTATGATGTAACCGATGTTCGAGTGTGAGGATCAAACTAATTGCCTGCCGACTAGAAACGCAAGCTTTTTACCAACCGGCTACCCGCTCTCTGGACTAATGGCCATTGGAATGAATTTCTATGAACATAAATTCACACAGGTGGTTGCGATAAGACTGAATCTGGATAAAATACAAAAAACAGTTGTTTGGGCATTTCAGTCACATTTGTTGCATTAGGTAAACGTGCTCTCATCTGATTTAGCCAGTGTCCACTCCGCAAAATTCCTAAAGTCGGAATATAAAGTAAAGTGAAGTGATATCGAAAACAAAGCTACTTCGGTTTATATAGGGTGCGACTGAATGGAAGGGATATTCCCTATTCTATTGAATACAATAGGATTCTCCGGCTAGGCTCCCTTTGCTCTATTGTAGCACAAGAGGTTGAAATAACTTCCGTCGAAAAGGACTTTCCCTTTTCGAGCGTTTACGACTGTATTGTCCACCCGGGTTGACTTTTCCTTTTCGCCTGGTCTATTATTAGTTGGGACAAAAGGGTAGTTAACCAACTCTTCTTTTTTGTTGGCCGATATCCCTGCGTTTACGACATAGCTCCGGCTGTGCTAGAAATTGCATCGTGACGTTTAGACAAGTTAGTTTTGATTGTTCAACTCGACGACACAAATCACATTTGACATTACAGATCTTTCTTACTGTAGGCGTACAATTAACTCTTTCACTAGACCTGTCACATCGCGAATTTTACTTTTACTAGCTCGTTTAGTCACGCACTGTACAATTACATTATAGTTTATGGCCTTCTCTTGAACGAAAGACGTTTTCAGGCCATTCATTACCGTTACGCTACAAGGCGTTTTAACACGTACTGCTCGATTAAACAATACAATTAAAACGCCCTAATAAGTAATTTTGTTATCAAATTAGTAATTTTCAATTTTTCATTTAAGTTTTGTAACTAAACATCTGATCAGAACAACTTGTTCGTTTTGCTGCTCGTCTGCCATATTTAGTAAAAAAAACTTGTTAACTTCTTTCTTTGAAAAACTTGGAGAACTCAAAAATAATGTCTATTTTGTGGATCCAGTCTAACGTCCTCATGTATACACTTAAAAACTGGAAAAAGTTGCCCGATTAAATGAATGGGCGAGCAGAGACTCCCGTAAAGGACAACTGGCCGAAGCGACTTGAAGATTACGTGATGGACTCAGAGGAAATAGCCGGAATTGGCTCTGTTAAGTGATTTTCCCATTATGAAATTGTTTTGCGATCGACTATCAGTGAACGCCCCCGAGCAATTGGTCGCGATCTGATGAGACGCGGCTAAGTTTATTTTCCGTTATTTTCAGTTTCAGCCGCGTTTCGCCCTCGCCGAGCGCTATTTCTAAACTCACTCTAACTTTGTGACAATACAATTTTCTTATATCTTGTTTTGTCGCGAGATTCATTCCGAACTTTGTTACATTTATACAAAGCCCGGGGTAAGTTCGCACCTAATGAAAATTATTATCCTGTTATTTTTGGCAGGGGAACAAGAAAAGCAATTCTGCAAAGTTTAGAAAAGAAAGCTGGAATAGGAGTAAATTTAACTTTACTTTTATTTTAACTACCTTCCTCCTCGCGCTGCCCTTTTTTGCGTTCACTTCGACCATCCTTGATGGCTTCGTACGGGTCGCAAAGATGCCGGTAATCAAATCTGTAAGATTTTCTTCGCAAAAGCTATATCTACAACGACTAAGGAATTTCAACAAAAATGCTACTCTGATTGATACCCTAGATTATATTTCAACACTTACAATTTTGACAATTGCATTCAAGCTTCAAAGTAAACTTATACGAGTTTCGTGTGTACAATTGATCGATTTCTTTTGCTGGCCCTGGAAATATATCAATTGGAAGTGTAGAGCTTTAATGATTTTCGGTATAATAGATAACCAAATATTCGTATATGAACCTAAATGTCTAGCACCTATCTCAAGTGCCATAGCCACATAAACCTTATCTCTTTTTCTGTTAGACACATTCAAGGTATAGGATTAACTTCTGGATGGGACATATTTGCTTTGTTAATGCAAATAATTTCCAGCCTCGTCGATCTTAAATCGTAGCAGAGTGTTGTAAACACAGTTACCATTTTCGATTTTTAATCTGTAATTCAAACAACTGTTCATAATATTTAGCAAAAATGGTCATAAAAAGGTACGTTCCATACCTGCAATAATAGTTCACTTCATGAACAGGTGACTACATTAGATAACGCAGAAGCATATTTATAAAGAATGTAAATACAATTTTGAAAGGAAAAAGAAATTAGATCAACTTTCAGTTGAAGCGAAGAGGAAAATGTGGATGAAAAAATACTGAGATGAGAATTTCTTAATAAGAAACAGCAAAATCAATTCCAGGAAAACTAGTTCTGACTAAAAAATAATGTTGGAGCTGTAATTCATGACTTATAGTATGGAAGAACGATTGATCGGTAACTGACTGATTAGCGTCGAAATCAGAGGCTGATATAATCCAAAAAATATTGAACTGGGAACTTAATTTTGTTCGCCCGTTTAATATACAGCCGACTTGTACGTGTATGTTTTTGATAGTTTATTAGTAACTGTGAATAATTAGATTTAGTAAAATGAGTGGAAAGTTTAAGCACTCGCCAAGATGTTTGCGTACATTGCGCTAATGTGTTTGCGCATACCGCACAGGAAGTAGCGTCGGGGTTGCAGAGTGCGCCAGAATTTGCTTTCAACTCGCAGAGAGTGAGTGTATGCTTTGTTTGGGGGCTCAAGTGCACGCCGGGCGAGCTTAGTTTCGTAGGTGTTGCTTCTGAGTGCCAAATAAAAGCGAGCGTCTCCTAGACTAAAAAGCATTGTAATAGCGGCCTGTTACCTTCAGCTAGGGTCTCGAAGGCCTGCCGGTAGATGATTTGTGTCATATTCTATTATTTACAAGCCATTGAAACAGGTGTTATGTAAATCAATTATGTTGTTTTATGCACCCCCACTTTAGGCGTCTGCGCGATGGAAACTCCTTTCGGCGTGTCGCCTAATTATTGTCAGCATAAATACGTGTTTCCAACAGCTTCAGTAGAACAGTGGGCAGGATAGCGGCCATTTTGTGTTGGGACATGGCGGCCATCTTGTTTAATCGGATCAATTAAAAGTCAATTAAACCGCGAATCAGATGCTCTAATTAATGTCGCGGATTGACCTAATTATTTTTGATGTGTGCTACTGATTAAATTACGCATTAGCTTCCGATTAAATTACGCATTAGATTTTTAATTTGCTTCTGGAATTACGCGGCGGCCATCTTGGTTTTCTGGCGGGAATATTTGAAATTTGAATTTTTTACGATTTTTTCTAAGTTCCATTATTTGAATTTTAAACTTCCCGGGTGTCAGCAGCCACCTTGGTTTTCTGCGCGCGCACCTCTCGCTGTAGTCGTTTTTAATTTTGAATTTTTGCGGAAATATTTGAATTTCAAACTGGTAGATTTCTCTCTCTCTCTCTCTCTCTCTCATGCACGGAGGCCGTTTTAATTTCTCACATTTATTTTAATTTAAAAAAAGCTTCCTGCGATGTCCCATGGCTGGAGTCGAACCAGCGCTCACAGCATTACGAGTACGAAGCCTTAACCAACTGGGCTATCGAAGCGGTCGAGGTTTTAAGGAATTAACTATAGTCACTAGCGTGTCACGAGCCCAGCTTTAAACAAACTATTTTTTCGAATATATAAAATATAAGAACGGAATTGTGCCGTCTAGGGCCTTAGAAACTTGTTCATAATTTTAAAAAATTGACTTTGTAACTAGTTTTGCTGTAATTAATTTAATATGAGTAACGCTATCTCACTCAGTCCCATTGATTTTCTACAGCTTTCTCTTTTCCATCCCGTTTGCTACCTATGCGTAATTACAAAAGACGTTATCGCTCCAGGCAGACTTTCTATTTAGCCGGCGATTGTGTAGGGCTTTTAACCGTTGCATAGAATTGGAAAGTTTTATTTAACGTGCCTAAACAGGATTGTTTAGAAGACTGTAATTATAATTAGCATCGTAATGGAATGCACCAAGATTTAAATCAGCATGCATTGTTCGTCTGGATCGAGCAGTACGTACTCCAACGGTTTCTAGTCTTGCTTGGTTGACAGACGACAGAATGCACGGTTACCGGTCAGCGCAGCCAACGGCTTGGCGCTAAAATCCCTGTGACACAAAATCTAGTGGGATAAGCTTGCCTGGTTAATAAACCACTCTAGTTCGTATGATTTTTTGTCGTGTGTATTGTTTGGTTTAAAGGTTTGAACATTGTACCACTTAGCTGTTCTGACATTATACTTCCATATACATATTATAAATAAATTTTAAATGTTATTTTCGACTAAGTTTTAGCTTCTTATAAATTACAACAGTGCCCTCGCCCATATAAAATAAGACATACGCATTAAATAAATGTTTTTATTGTATAAGAATGGTTGTCCCCCATAAATTTGAATAAAAACAGACAATTTCGTTGAAAAAAATAGCTTTTCATATAGGTAAGAAAGGGGGGGGGGGGTTGCGTTGCTTTCAGATACAGTGTTTCGGCTACTTTTCAGGAATTTTTAAAATATTGCCCATCGAACAGCGGAATAATTCTAGAACGAATCGGAGTTTTTATTTGTATAAAATGGCGGTCCGAACACGACGCTGCACAAAACCTGGATTTATCGAAATTTTAAAATAATATAGCTCTGTAATGAGTCTGCAGGGGGACCTCTTGTCTACACTCATACTTTACGTAAAATAGAAATTTCCTATCTCACTCACTCTTATTGACTGCTGTAACTTTATCTCTGGCACTCGCTCAAAATGTCTGTAGTTTTAATATGATTGAAGGTATCTCGTCATTCCTTCTAAGTATTTAAATATATATTAGACGTGTTTTAAAAAATATATGCATAAACGTTTTGCGATTTTCTAACGATTTGGTTCATATGATTTTGTCGCTTTTAAAATAAATAGACATTATTTTATTTCGTGTTTGAGTTTTATAATTACGCTGTGCCCTTTGTGGCTTGATTATTTTATAAGTAAGCGTCTGAAATTGTGTCATTATATTGCTCAAAACTGCATTTTAGTTTTAAAAATTTTAGTATAAATGACATCAGCCGAAAATAAAAACGCGAATGACCACAAAGTAACATAATTTTGAATAAAAATCACACAATTTCGTTGAAAAATGTTCTGTTTCACTTAAAATTTTACAAAACTGACATCATGTCACTTGAAATTATACAAAAAACGACATTTTTAGCCAATAAGCGATAAAAAATACGACATCCCACATCATTTCACTTAAAAATTATCACGTTTCGTCTTACAAAACGCTTTATAATAAAGAAAATGATGTAAAAACAGTTGTAAGAGTTATTTCTAAGCATAATTTTGCAAATGTTGTACACTTTTTCTCTAACTTGTGGCAGTTTTAGCAAGATTTGAATAAAAAACAGCCATTTCTGCAGCAATTTTAGTAAGATCTGAATAAAAACATGCAATTTCCAAAGCATTTCGTTTAAAATGTTAGAAAATCGACATCATCTCCCATGAAAATTTATAAAAATCGACAAATGAAAATAAATTTGAATAGAAACACGCAAAAATTACGAAAAGACGTATGTGTTGACCCCCAAAGTAACAAAAATTTGAATAAAATCACGCAATCATACAGCATCTCACATAAATTTTCGCAAATATCGACATCATGTCACATAAATTATACAAAAACTGTCATCACGTCACTTGAAATTATACAAAAAACGATATTTTATTCAACACACGATGAAAATTGAACAAAAATCACGCAATTACAAGCCATCTCACATAAATTTTCACAAAAATCGACATCATGTTACATAAAATATGCATAATTTTGCAAATGTTTTACACTTTTTATAAAATGCATCGCTCAAAATTAAAAGAAATAGCAATTTCGTTGAAAAAATCTACTACCACAAGCATTTCGATAAACAAAATTCAAAAAATCTTATACTTTTGACGGAAATATATGTATGTTGACCACAAATTAACATAATTTTTAAATAAAAACGCGCAATTCGTTGAAAAAAAATATTCTGACACCACCAAAACACGCAATTTCATTGAAAAATATATATATGTTGTCAACAAATTAACATAAATTTGAATAAAAACACGTAATTTTGTTGAAAAAATGTTCTGGCCCCTTCATTTCACTTAAAATTTTACAAAACTGCCATCATAACACTTGAAATTATACAAAATATATGTATGTTGATCACAAATTAACATAAACCTGAATAAAACACACAATTTCGTTGAAAAATTTGCAAATGTTTTACACTTTTTTATAAAATGTATCGCACAAAATTAAAAGAAATCACAATTTTCTAAATTATATCACGCTATTATGAAATCGTAGATTGATTTTTTGAAATTTTACACTTTGTAACTGTAAAATAACTGCAAATACTAATATTTTAGCTTTAGACTTTGTAATTATTGCAGATTCGAGAAAAAAAACAAAGCAGAGTAGAAATAAAAAATACAAACACTTTGTAATAAACAAATATATTGTTCTTATTTCGTATAATACTTAATAATATAAATATACATGTACAGCAGAATGTCTTATTTCTAAAAATTCGCTAGCAATTTACAAAACTGTAGTTTGAGGTGCACGACATTTCAAATTAAAAAGACTGCAAGTAATAAAATCAGAAATTCATTGTGTAATTTTAAAGTTTAAGATGCACCCAATCTAGAATTCCCTTCGTTTTTGGTGTTGATGACATCTGCCTTAGAGGCGTTTTTCTAACGGCCCTTTTTTGGAGGCGTTTCCTTATCGGCGTTCTTCTGACTGAACCTTTTTGATGTGGACTTGGATGAGTAGCTGGTGTTTTTAATTTATATTCTAAATCGGACTCGCAGTTATCAGTTTCCATTTCGGTTTTTCCTGTAGTATCAGTCGGGGTTGGCTTCTTTTGCTGTTTAGGTTTAGCTAGCAGCACATTAGCAACGTTAAGGTCTTTGATGTACTCAGCAAACTGTAGGCGTCCGGGTGGATTAATAGTTTTTCGAGGCCGCAGAGTGTCACGAATTAAATCGACTATGTTAGACGCCGGTAAAATTTCACCCTTTATAGTAACGGTGCCCTTGTGATCCCAGCTCACATCGTTTGAGGTACTCAAAATGCGTAGGAAAACTTCAGCTTTTTTCTTAAAAGTTTTGGGAAGTGTAGATAAAATAACGGCATTTGATAGGTTGTCACTGGTTGTTTCAATAGGTATTTTGATTGGCTGCCGCGCCTGGTTTGTGAAATGAAGGAATCGTTGTAAAACCTGATTGTACTGGATCCATTTATCGTGATCAGTTAATTTGGACTTTAAAACTTTTTGCATTTCGTCATCAAGCTGTGATAATATATTTTTCTCCGCATCATCGCCAGACTTAAGACGTTGGACAAATTCCGGCGATACAATCAACATCTTCCGCTCTTTGTCCATTTTAGTCGAAAAGGAGCTCAGTCGTTTGTTCTAGTAGAGCCGTCGTGAATAAACTAGCTTAAAATCAAGACTTTCATAATAAATATATAAAAAAAAATATGACAGGTACGGGAATCGAACCCGTATTCTCTCTCGAGATCAGAACTTGAATCTGACGCCTTAACCATTCGGCCAACCTGCCTCCCTATATAAACGATCACTCTCTGCATAATTAAGAAAACATATAGTTTAAAAAGCCTTCTGCATGCAATTTCAAACAATATTTCATATAAATTAAGCCATGTACAAATTTCTTAATCAGGTTTTGATATATATTTTATCGAAAGACTTGACCCTCAGCTACCGTTTTATTATTTGTCGAGATGCGTCATCGATGAATTTTACAAGTGCCATCCTGTCTGTTGTGTGACGTAGGTAATGTCTCCATACCTTTTTATTTTAAAATTCTATAAAATCAGAGGTCCAAACTGCTGCCGCATCAGGTAACAGAGTACAATGGTTTAAAACGTGTTAGTGCGGCATCAGTCGGGCCTCTGGTTTTATAGAATTTTAAAATAAAAAGGGATGGAGACATTACCTACGTCACACAACAGACAGGATGGCACTTGTAAAATTCATCGATGACGCATCACGACAAATAATAAAATGGCAGCTGAGGGTCAAGTCTTTCGATAAAATATGTATCAAAACCGATTTAGAAATTTGTACATGGCTTAATTTATATGAAATATTGTTTGAAATTGCATGCAGAAGGCTTTTTAAACTATATGTTTTCTTAATTATGCAGAGAGTGATCGTTTATATAGGGAGGCAGGTTGGCCGAATGGTTAAGGCGTCAGATTCAAGTTCTGATCTCGAGAGAGAATACGGGTTCGATTCCCGTACCTGTCATATTTTTTTTATATATTTATTATGAAAGTCTTGATTTTAAGCTAGTTTATTCACGACGGCTCTACTAGAACAAACGACTGAGCTCCTTTTCGACTAAAATGGACAAAGAGCGGAAGATGTTGATTGTATCGCCGGAATTTGTCCAACGTCTTAAGTCTGGCGATGATGCGGAGAAAAATATATTATCACAGCTTGATGACGAAATGCAAAAAGTTTTAAAGTCCAAATTAACTGATCACGATAAATGGATCCAGTACAATCAGGTTTTACAACGATTCCTTCATTTCACAAACCAGGCGCGGCAGCCAATCAAAATACCTATTGAAACAACCAGTGACAGCCTATCAAATGCCGTTATTTTATCTACACTTCCCAAAACTTTTAAGAAAAAAGCTGAAGTTTTCCTACGCATTTTGAGTACCTCAAACGATGTGAGCTGGGATCACAAGGGCACCGTTACTATAAAGGGTGAAATTTTACCGGCGTCTAACATAGTCGATTTAATTCATGACACTCTGCGGCCTCGAAAAACTATTAATCCACCCGGACGCCTACAGTTTGCTGAGTACATCAAAGACCTTAACGTTGCTAATGTGCTGCTAGCTAAACCTAAACAGCAAAAGAAGCCAACCCCGACTGATACTACAGGAAAAACCGAAATGGAAACTGATAACTGCGAGTCCGATTTAGAATATAAATTAAAAACACCAGCTACTCATCCAAGTCCACATCAAAAAGGTTCAGTCAGAAGAACGCCGATAAGGAAACGCCTCCAAAAAAGGGCCGTTAGAAAAACGCCTCTAAGGCAGATGTCATCAACACCAAAAACGAAGGGAATTCTAGATTGGGTGCATCTTAAACTTTAAAATTACACAATGAATTTCTGATTTTATTACTTGCAGTCTTTTTAATTTGAAATGTCGTGCACCTCAAACTACAGTTTTGTAAATTGCTAGCGAATTTTTAGAAATAAGACATTCTGCTGTACATTTATATTTATATTATTAAGTATTATACGAAATAAGAACAATATATTTGTTTATTACAAAGTGTTTGTGTTTTTTATTTCCACTCTGCTTTGTTTTTTTTCTCGAATCTGCAATAATTACAAAGTCTAAAGCTAAAATATTAGTATTTGTAGTTATTTTACAGTTACAAAGTGTAAAATTTCAAAAAAATCAATCTACGATTTCATAATAGCGTGATATAATTTAGAAAATTGTGATTTCTTTTAATTTTGTGCGATACATTTTATAAAAAAGTGTAAAACATTTGCAAATTTTTCAACGAAATTGTGTGTTTTATTCAGGTTTATGTTAATTTGTGATCAACATACATATATTTTGTATAATTTCAAGTGTTATGATGGCAGTTTTGTAAAATTTTAAGTGAAATGAAGGGGCCAGAACATTTTTTCAACAAAATTACGTGTTTTTATTCAACTTTATGTTAATTTGCGGACAACATATATATATTTTTCAATGAAATTGCGTGTTTTGGTGGTGTCAGAATATTTTTTTCAACGAATTGCGCGTTTTTATTTAAAAATTATGTTAATTTGTGGTCAACATACATATATTTCCGTCAAAAGTATAAGATTTTTTGAATTTTGTTTATCGAAATGATTGTGGTAGTAGATTTTTTCAACGAAATTGCTATTTCTTTTAATTTTGAGCGATGCATTTTATAAAAAGTGTAAAACATTTGCAAAATTATGCATAGTTTATGTAACATGATGTCGATTTTTGTGAAAATTTATGTGAGATGGCTTGTAATTGCGTGATTTTTGTTCAATTTTCATCGTGTGTTGAATAAAATATCGTTTTTTGTATAATTTCAAGTGACGTGATGACAGTTTTTGTATAATTTATGTGACATGATGTCGATATTTGCGAAAATTTATGTGAGATGCTGTATGATTGTGTGATTTTATTCAAATTTTTGTTACTTTGGGGTCAACACATACGTCTTTTCGTAATTTTTGCGTGTTTCTATTCAAATTTATTTTCATTTGTCGTCAGCACAGACGTATTTTCGTAAAATTTTACTATTTTTCAATGAAAGTTGTGAAAAAAATATTGTTTTTGTCGTTTTTACAGAATTTAATGTGACAAGATGCCGATTTTTATAAATTTTCATGGGAGATGCTGTCGATTTTCTAAAATTTATGTGAGACGGCGTATTTTTTTATCGCTTATTGGATAAAAATGTCGTTTTTTGTATAATTTCAAGTGACATGATGTCAGTTTTTGTAAAATTTTAAGTGAAACAGAACAATTTTCCAACGAAATTGTGTTTTTTTATTCAAAATTATGTTACTTTGTGGTTAATTGCGTTTTTATTTTCGTCCGTTTGCATTTATATTGGAATTTTTTAAACTAAAATGCAGTTTTTATCGATATAATGACACAATTTCAGACGTTTACTTATAAAATAGGGTTCCGTAGTGAGAAGAAACAGTTTATGCCGAAAGAAGTCGCTGTTTTCGTTAAAATGTTCCAAATACCAATTTACATTAAGTTGTTATATACAAATTGACAGTGAAAAATCTGTACATTTACAATAGCATAGTTTGGTTCTTCCACTTTGTCAAAAGACCCATCTTGTAAACGTACAATAACTAAAAGTTTTACGGCTTTACAATGCGTTGCATTTATTTACTCAACACTTTTCGCGATTTTTTATAGTAATATATTTATGCGGATTTCGCGATTTAAATGAAAAGGGTTAAGGGTTTCTAAAGTAAACATAAAGAACGTCTCGTAAGTTCCGCAGCGATATTATAAAAGAGCAGATTATAAAAATAAAGTAATTATTTCTATTAGTACTAGGCATGTTTAGTTGACAAATGTCATAATTAAAATTAGGCAAGCCTTCTCCAATATTTGCTACTATGTTTATCTCTTTCTTACTCAAGCAATACGTATATCTTCTTTATGTTAGCCGAGCAATATTTTAAAACTGTTGTGTTCAAAGTTTAAAATTTGATATTATTTGACAACCGCGAATTTAATTAGATCAATTAATTGATTGCTCCATAACGTCTTTTTGTAAGCACGCATAGCAACATAAATTTAAATATGTTACAGCATTTCGCCGGAATATATTCGATTGACCAAGAACTCGAGAGGAAATTTCCATCTATATAGCAGGCAGAGAACGATGGAAATATCGTTAATCCACGCATACACGTCACTCATATTATAAAAATAAAAGCACTAATTACAGCAAAAGCTGTTGCAAATCTAATTTTTTTTTAAATTGTACCAACCTTTAAACACAATAAGCTAAACATTCCCTATTCTTATAATCTAAATTTTTGAAAAATAGGTTGTGTGGTACAACGTTTATTTAAAATAAAATAGATTTTCTATACCGTCTGCAAATAAAACAATGGTTGATTGTAAAACACATTTATTAAATAGAGACCGCTTGATCCTGAGCGTTATAACCCATTTGAGTGATTCAGTTCATTTATTTAATTTCTATTATAAAAAGTCTAAACTCCAGCAGATACAATCCCCCGGTAACAATGCATTTTGTCGGTTAAAATTTACAGCCCGCTATGCAATGACGTCAAAACTTTGAAAGAGAAAGCTAGCATAGTCAGAATGCGTGTATTTATATAAGGGACTAAAATAATTATTTCGCCTTTTAAAAATATTACTATGGTTCTAAATTATGCACAATGCAGTTCATCTGTTATTAATTATAATTTTCAGGAAATAAATAATTTTATAATATGACAGCATAGCGGTACTCAAGCGGGATGGCACACCGCTCAAACCCTTTAAATCCCGTAGCGCTCCGTGGTCTAGCGGCATCGATCAATGTGAGCCCAATGTGTATGCAAACGTAGAGGGTTCGATTCCCACTCGGGTCCGACGCAAATAGCTTTTTTTAAATTTAAATATTTCCGCGAGTGAATGCAAGAGAGAGACAGCAGCTTCGAAGAGCGAGATAGATCCACCAGTTTGAATTTCAAATATTTCCGCGAAAATTCAAAATTAAAAACGACTACAGCGAGAGGTGCGCGCGCAGAAAACCAAGGTGGCTGCTGACACCCGGGAAGTTTAAAATTCAAATAATGGAACTTAGAAAAAAATCGGTAAAAATTCAAATTTCAAATATTCCCGCCAGAAATCCAAGATGGCCGCCGAAGTCCGACGCGTAATTCCGGAAGCAAATTAAAAAATCTAATGCGTAATTTAATCAGTAGCACATATGTAAATTACATATCAAACTTCATATGTGATTAATTAGATCAAACCGCGAAATTAATTAGAGCATCTGATTCGCGGTTTAATTCGCGGATTTAATTAGGTCAATCAATTTAATTCGCGTTGACCTTTGACATAATCCAATTAGTGGTGTCCCCACTTCTACTATTTTATTACGCATTGCACTACACTTTCGTAACGCTTTTGGTATAAAGTAATCAATCGTACGTAATGTAATTGCTAAGCCAAAACAACGATTAAAGCATGTAATTATTAGTGTAGCAACTTCCCGGTTAACATTTTATTCTAAGGGGAATTAATGATTTATATTTATTTGTCAGTATAAAACTGATGCTTGAAATCCTTACCAGAGTTAGGCATTTGTTTACGACAATTAATTTTAAAATGCGCCGCCACACGAACGTGGCAATTGATTACCTTTTGACTGAATGACAATCACTGAATATCAAACAAATATTGGACGCCCCTTACTTTCAAACAATACGAGTGATACCAATGGCGACATCATTCATCATCAAACTTTCATTGTGTTGTAAACTACACGCACAGAGGCACACGTGTTCATTAAAAATAAAAACATTAAGTAGCGCTATGCACCATGTGTGTGTGCCTTGGGTATTTCTGGAAGATTATTTATATTTACGCAGTCATTGTTGTACAGCTGATCCGAAAATAAACCCATCTGTTTTTATTACGAATTGCTACAATTCTTTCAGCTAGTTAGA
>OW679200.1:136261392-136388091 GCA_940337035.1 Agriotes lineatus
CTCTATTCGTTATATTTATTTGGTATTTTCCCTATAACTAAAGATTAAAACTATTGATTAATGTTGTTAATATTTATTGTCTAGCAAATAATATATTCGCAAATGTTTTAACTAACCTTGTTATAAAGAATATAGCAGAATTCGTAAAATCACTAGATATAATTGTGAACGCAAGCAAATTTAAGGTTAGGGAAGAGGGCGTGCTATGAAAAATGTATGAAGGTTAATTAATTCAACAATATTGTTGTTTAGGTTTGGGTAAACGCATATCTGCATAGTTGCCTCTATTGAGTAATATTCAAACGAGCTTTATTTCAACAGTATCGGGCTTCAAGGTTCTTGTTAAAGCAATAGTTTTTTGTTGGCAACAAAGTGCTCAAAGCGATTCGATTTGCTAATTGACTTATTACAGCAAATAGCCATATTTGAACCTGATGCTACCTGTTGCACAAGTGCATGATTTTCAGCTGCTCTTCAGCTGATTTGCTTGTAAATTAAAAACCTTTTTATTAAACATTGTCATACGCAGTTGTGTTAAATAAAGGCGATCTTGTTATCTAAATGCTATTCCTCTCGTTACATGTATTTGTACCTAATTGTGTATGTACATGAAAAAAAACTGCGCTCGGGGACGACGTTGAAACTATAGACTATAAAAAACCTTATGCAATTCACGAAATAATCAAGGATAAAAATGGTCTGAAGCAGCAAACGTGGTAGTTATATCCAATACATTTACTCGTACAGTTTTGTCATTATTAGAATTAAATTTCGGCTTAGACCCCGCCGCCTTTGTAGATAAACACCCAGCATTTATTGGCTTAATGTGCCTAACACCTTGTGAACTCAAGCAAGGGTTTGTGCAACGGTTATGTTCTTTGGTGGCTCCTGAACTCTTATAAGCCACCCATGATTTGGTCCGTCTATATAGTCTATAAGTTTGTATGGGTGCACAAACAGTGTAGTAATATCCTGGTTTACAAGGTACTCTAATAACCCAGTCGCTCGGAGCGACGTAACGCTGATTGGTCATGCAAGTGCAACGTAATTTGTGAGGCGTGGCCGTATGACGCACGTAAAACGTGGACTCATGTGATACACGATCTAAAGCATTACAACCGCTGTGGGTCATACGGTCACGCCCCACGGATTACGCTGCACTTGCACGACCAATCAGCGTTACTTCGCTGCGAGCGGCTGGCACAGAGGACTATAAATAGCTTCACACCGACTTTGCGTTTTACCGAGCTCTGTAGGTTAGTAGTTGGCACGTCTACTTATCATTCGGGAGGTCGTGGGTTCGATTCCTGTGGCTGTCTACTCTGATTCAGGTTTTTAAGCTGTTTTCGAGATCCAACACAGTGCCTTCTCTGAGGCGAATGTCGGGGCAGTCCTTTCTCTCGCCCATCCTACAATTCCCGTTCTTGGCTGAAGAGGGACGCACGGCCCCAGTTGGAGGAATTGAAATTACCTTGAACCTTTTACCTCACCTTTACCTTCAGTTTTTAGTGCGACTTTCGTTCTGATGATGCAAGCTGCAAGGTCTTGCTACACGTTAGTCAATATGGGTGCACAAACAGCAGCAAGGCCAAATCTGCCTAAGTATCCTCGTTCTCAAAGTACTCGAACAACACGAGCTACCAAAGAGCATGGCCATCGCGTGGATCCTTGCTCGAGTTCACAAAGTGCAAGGCACATTAAGCCAGAGAATGCTGGGTGTTTAACCACAAAGAGTACCCGGTTTAAGCCAAAATTCTATGTTAATAAGAAGAATTCAGCTATCAGGAAGGTAAAACGCTTAGTTGCCAACCCCAGGCATTTGAGGTAAGAGGTAAAACTGCCAAATTTAATTTAGAACGTAATTGCTGTTTACTGATCAAACGGCTATAACAAAAATATATATTATAGTCGTCGAGAAACTTGGATTTTACCCCCACATTAGAATGCAATTTAAAATGTCTCACTTGCAGCTGCAATGTCATCGTGGGATACATTATTCTCAATAAATAATGAAACACTCTGTTGCAGCTGCGGATTTTTTTCTAGGGCGACGTCTTTAATCTTGTTCTTTATAAAGGGTGCTGATGGGTTACAACCTGTAATTGAATTCTAACCAGCGATTGAGCGATCTTCTACCTGAACAAGTTCCTGCCATCGCATCGTGCCCTGTACCATAACTTTTTTCTAGGTTGTTCTGATTTCTCCCCGCTAAATGACTAAAGTCTTGGAGTATTATTTTGTACAACGTCAGAAAGTCTGCTTGGTATTTTGATCTCTGCGATTATAGATATATTGGTGCGATGTGCAGTCCATGGAATTCCTAGCATTCTTCTCCAGCTCCAGCTATTTTCTGTTTATCTATAGATTTTTGTATCCACGATTTCACCGCGTATAGAGTAATTAAAAAGAACTAGTCTGTATACTAATCTGATTTTAGTAGCAGTCGTAACCAGTAACGAACGATTTCCGGGATTGGACTATGTCATTATTGCGATTGAAGAACTCAACGTTTCGCCCACTTTCATAGGGGGCTCATCAAAAGGTAAGCAAAGAGCACGGTAACTAAACGTCCAGTATCGTCAATGTATGCAGTATTACAGGAGCAGAGGACTCTATAAACACCTTTACATGACATGGTGTATAATTTATCTTTGGGTGAAGGAAGAAACTGTGAGATCTTGCTCGGGGCTTTGAACAATGTTTTGATGTTCTGTTTTCGAAGAAACTTCCCCACGCAATCGGTGACTTGGTGGATATAGGAAAGAAAGGCTATTGCTGCGGAAGGATCGGCTTTTGGAAGTATGGGTGGCCTAGCACGGTAACTGTTGTTTCTAAGTGCTTTCCGAATAAATATTATTAAGTTCAGTGCGGATGTTATCGGTTGGAGTTATGGAAACAGCACGGTGCACAAGCTAATTGATATCTAATGTTAGATGATTATGCGAATCGGCATGTAGATAGCGGCCAGTGTGAGCGGGTTTGCTATATACAAGGTGAGTCGGGAGGAACGGACCAAACTCCAGGAGTGTATTATACATGTGAAAATAATGGAAAAAACTCAAATGTTGTTATCTGATTTTCATTTGTTTTCAAGTTATAGCATCATAAAAAACTCCCCATATAGTCCAGTCAAATGGTAGAAACTAGGGGACAGTTTTGGTGGAGTTTGATATTTGGTTCCTATATGTTTTTTGGGTCGCTGTATACGAATATCAAGTTTTCCAACAAAAATTTTGACCGGAAACACGTTTTTTAAAGCAAAAACGGTGTAAAAACCGCTTTTCTTTAGTTTTTCTAAAATTACCCGAAAGCTATCCATTTTTCGTAAATCTTGAACCTACATGAAATGAAAGAAGATCAAATTTGCTACATTTTATGTACTAGAGGTTTTTTCTCCGATCAATCGTTCAGCCGCGAGAGGGTCGCGAAGTTAGGTGTTAAAATAAAAGAAAAGGAACTATCCCAGTTTATTTCAAAGTAACTCGAAAACTATCCATTTTTCGTGAATCAAAAATGGTATATGAAAGGAATTTTGGTAAATGAAATGTTGGTAAACCTGATATTTCGTACAGCGACCCAAAAAACATACAGGAACCAAATATAAAAACTTCACCAAAACTTTCCCCTATTTATCATTTGACTGGACTATAATTTCGCGGCGCTCTCGCGGCTGAACGATTGATCGGAGAAAAAAAACATCAAGTACATAAAATGTAGGAAATGTTATCCTCTTTCATTTCAATATCAAAACTCCACCAAAACTTTCACCTATTTTCTACCATTTGACCGGACTGTACGTGAGGTCGTAAAGTTTGTAATAAATTCAGTATTTCCTAACATGTACGTTTCCTGTCGATTTTTATTTTTATTTGAGCATTTTTTGAAATAAAATGCATACATACAGGGTGTCCCGTGTATGAGGTATGGCGTTATCGATGTTTTTTTAAATGGAAACCCCCTTTTGTTTATTACGGAATCTGAAAGAACGCATCTTTTTACTTGGGTTTTAATTCTGAATATTTCAGAACCACGGTTTCGAAAGCTTCCAGAAAGATATTGGCAACGATAGGTGAAAGGGGCGAACCCATGGCCGCACCAGAGAGTTGCTAAAGAACTGTCCTTGAAATAGGAAATAAGAAGAAGTGGGAAGGTAGATGCTCTGATAACAACTGTTGGATTATAACTTGTGACTATGGAGTCGGGAATAGGAACTTCAGTAAAGAGAGAAGAAACATCGAAGCTCACAAGTAAATCCTCAGTTTCAACGTTTATATTGGATATAAGTTTAACGAAATGGTCTGAAATGTGAGCATATGATGGGATTTACGAGTGAACTTTCTGAGAATATTGTTTAGGTATTGCGCTAATTAGCTAACCAATCGTTAACCTTCGCTTATAATTTTCCAATACTTTTAGCTTTCTTGACTGCTCTCTTTTTGATTCGATAACATATATACAAGCTCAGAAAACAGTAGAAATAACAAATGCGACTCATCTTCGTAAGTTTAATTTCTAATATCATCGATTAATGTCTCTACAGATCAAAATGGTTCTAAGACGGTTGTAAATCCTTCTTTTTAAACCCTTTCTCTTAGTAAAAATTGTATACGTACCAAAGGTTTGCATTTTTTGCTAGCTCCCAAAGGCGTTTCTTCGAAGTGATCATCAGTTCGGTAGAATCTTCTGTGAGAACGATTTCTAAAGACGTTCGCGATCTTGTGCGCTTCGAAACCATCAGGTGTTTAGGATCATCTAAACTTCCTAAAAGTGTCATTAAAAAAGACTAAACGAATTCTCTTACCATCTTACACTCCAATTTCGATATCTCAATTGAGTTCGCCGATAATAGTAATGCTAAGTTATGGATCGAACAGAGTACATCATTAGCATTAAAGGGGTCACGAGCAAGTGGGGCGTAAGAGAAATCTTGAAGTAAAAAAACTTTAAGATTCCTCTTACTCCCCACTTGCTCGTGACTCAGCTTCCAAAATCGAACGAAACGTCATTTCGCTCATGAAATTTTCAGACCTTCCCACTGATACTCAACGGAGGTTCATTCCTTGCATTTTAAAGACCCTTCGGTTCTATGGTCTTCCCAAAATTCACAAACTGGACATTCTCCTCAGGCCCATCGTCAGCATCACAGATTCCTCTATTTACACATTAGCGAAATACCTAACCAATGTCCTTAGAGCTTTTACTGTTGAACTCATATCCAACATAAGCGCTGAACCTGAGGATTTGATTGTGAGCTTCAATGTCACTTCTCTCTTTACTAAAGTTCCTATTCTCCAATTCCATAGTTACTTCGACACGAAGTGTACGAAGTATTGAAATTCCCTCATATCGAAAACCACTCTGAGTCAAATATCTCTAAAATTTGAGCCAACCGACTAATGAACCCACTATATCAAATCTCAGTCTCGGCGGTGCGGATCTTTTCGTGAAGATTCCAGCCCACTAGATCAATCCCCCGTATTGGGGGGTGCCTAAACGTGCTGTGCGGGGGATGTATGTTCGTATGTGTACACGATTCCGGTCGCCAGGAACCTTCCTGAAGTCTTGGATCGTTTTCATACGATAGGTCCTCCGAAAATGAAGGCAACATCAACTTTTGAGCTATGGTCGTCGGCAAAAAAAATTCTTTTTGCTTTTTTTTTCGTTTTTTGATAAATAACTGGTTCATAGCATTTCATTGTATTAGCGAAACGGAGTGATGCTGAGTATCGAAGTATTCTTGGAAAGCACGGAAGGGTGCTTTTCTTGGGTGGGGGGTACCGTATATTTATAAGTTATAATACAACAGTTCTTATCAGAGCGTGATGAGACGTCTTCCAGCCTACCTTCCCTTAAACCGTGTGTTCAAAAAGAAATTACATAATGGTTGGCTATGGAATAGCATACATTTGTTGTGTTCTATTGCAAAAACCATTATCATTATAGCTTAATTACATTTTTAATATAAACTTAGGGCAACAACAACGGTGATGACAGTTAAGGAATTTTAAAGCTTGCTGTTGTCATTTTTATATTCTATGGCCACATGCATCTCTTCCACTTATTTCCTATTTGAAGTACAGTTCTTTAAACAAATATCGGGTATGGTAATGGGTTCGCCCCTTTTACCTGTCGTTATCCTACCTTAATGAAAGCTTTCTAAACCGCAGCTATAGGTTCTTTAGAATTAGAACTGAAGGTCAGGTTCCGATACGTTGACGATACCGTTAGCATTTGGCCACTTGGTAAAAACACTGTGTTCTTAAACCATCTCAATAATGAACATCCAGACATTAACTTTGTCATGGAAATAGAAAGTAAAGGCTCGTTTTTCTTACATGCATGTGCGTTTGTCGACAACCCATTGCCAAACTTGGTTATTTTGCATATCGCAACTCGATTGGCACTAACCGCTATCTATATGCCGATTCCCAACATCATCCAACATAAAATCTTTCCGGCACCAATTTGTCTGTGCATCGTGCTGTTTTCATATCTCAACCCGATAGTATCTACATAGGTTATCGTGCTAGGAATATACAGCCTGCCATCAATCGCCATCTCCATCCATGGTCACCCAAATTTTAAATACCGATTCTTGGAAATCGGGGAAACGTTGAGTTCTACAATCTCAATAATGACACGGTCCAATTCTGAAAGTCATTCGTTACATAATGATAATGACCGTTAAAGACACCAAAATAAGTAGTCATAATATTTGTATCTTTCCATGTATTAGCGAGCTTGATCATTGATGTTTTGGTCACTGTAGTGCGTTTCCGTATTTCAGTTGTGCATCCGCCTGTATTACCAATGTAAGAACCTAAATACATATATTGTAATCGTTTACTGCCCACAGCAATTCTGACTGCATAGTTAACACAAGAATGAGTAACTTCAAAAACTAACTATTTTATTTATTGCAAGAAAGTCAGTAATTTTACACTAATTAATGCACTTGATATGAGCAGCAGCGCAATCATAATTTGAGTAAGAAAGGTTGGCATGAGATAAGATAGAATTCAGAAGAGTTGCGTTCAGAGTTTCAGTCATAATTAATGTTCGGAATGGCAAATGCAGCTTGAATTATGTAGCTGACAGATGTGAGTTGTATAAAATCAATACAATAATACGAATTTTAAAATAATATAAGATGATTTGTGAAGTACAGAAATTGTATGAGCGTTATGAGTATAAAAATTTAAAAGCCCATACACGGAAAAATAACTAAATGGTAGAGGAACAGTGCAAAGCAATACGAGGAGTAAAGATTGGATAGAGCAATAAGGTAATCTATCGGAAGACATAGACAATTAATACAGTGCTAAATAAACTCATGTGATTCAATGCAATTAAAAGCAAGTGAATAGAGAGCAGTGCAAAGTGCTGCGTGAACAATTTCCAAGAAAGATACATTTTAGTATTTAAGCAAGAACATTCTATCAAAACTATAGTTCATAAGTAAACATGTAAATTAAACCTTATTTCTTATAAGCAAATGTAAATCGTTATCGCTAGTAAACGAGAATGTCAATTATTTAACAGCAAATGGAATTTTGAAAAATGTAAGCGGTGTGCCAGTTGAGCTTCCAGTTTTTATAAAATTATTAATAAAAACGTTGTTTGTTGAGCCTGAAAAGTGTGTTTTGATATTCACCCGTGCGCAGGCCATCTTTGTGCCTAATTTTCAAAGGGCTAGCAAGAATCGTCCAAGTGCGACCAACTTCGAAGCCCTTGTTGACCGATTGGAGACATCGGCCAGCGAAAGTCGTAGATGCTACATTTGGAGTTGACCTTCAGGAGTGCCTGGGTGGAGAAATTTGGAGGAGGAAGTTGTCACCAAGCGTGTAATTGCCGTGGCGTCTCTTCATTGTGCGGACCAGCATCGGAGGACCACTTCGAAAGATAAATTTCACAGGAAGCAATTGGAGCACGCCCGTAGAATTTGGGTATCTTCAAGATCACACATCGTACGAGGGGTTGAATGTGATTCCAGCTGCGTAGATCCGTCCAGATTCGAATAATCGAGGAAGCGTCCCTAAAATTTGTGGTTTGAAGCCGATGTTGCAAGTTTTTCCGGAAATAGAACAGTTGCACATCGGAGCGTCTGTTTGCGTCACTCAAACAGCAACAGGTTATACGGAATCTACGTCACATAATCCGCTGTATTTACTTGATGTGGTCTTGTCCTTTTCGGTGTTTTTAATTCAATTTACGCTAAATTTCGCGGACATGCAAATCATTTTGTGTACACTAAATTTCTAGGTTATAGACTTGTCAAATACGAAGTCAAGCATCTGCCATACTGGTTAATTTATCATATAGCAAAGCATTTGTAATACACAGTAATACTCCCCTGAGACGAGAGTTATTTTTTTATTTCATGCTTTACCGGAGCTAAGCCCTAATTAATTGAAAATAAATTAAATACAGAGAGTAACAAACCATTTATTGAAATAATAATTATTACATATTTTTCATTAGACCTGAGTTTGACATAAAATTCTTATTAAAACCACTTAACTTATAAATTGTGGTGATTTGCCCTAATTTATTATTATTTTTATTTACTAGTGCCTTTTAATAAGTAGGGGCGTCATTACAATATAAGTTATGTACCACTTCTATACCATGGAAGTTCCTAATGTTTCGAAGGTTGTTCGCTTTGCCTATATTTATATGTTCGTTATGCTTTTATTTAGTTCAAGTCCTACTGCATTATTTGCATTCTCAACTTCTTCTTTTTCCTTTTCTTTTTATTATAGGCCAGCGGCTTGTTTTTACCATAATGTGGTTCTACGATCTCTCTTTACCCATAAGCCGGGTAGGTTGCTAGCCTTGTCCGTCGAAGGTAAGGAAGAACTTCCTTATTAGGGGTTAACGTCTACTGCATATTAGTGTGGCCGCCTGAGATTCAAGAGTTTTTTTTACATTATAAAGGTTTGACTCCAAAAATTATTTTACATTTTTTAAGTAGTATCTATATGAAATGCGACATTCTTTATTCCTTCGTGGATACATTAAATTTGAACAAGACGTCCTCGTACGCCTTAATATTTAAATAATTATTTGCCCTTTTTGTTCCTTAGCTAGCTCAATGAACGTGAAATTCTTTTAATATCTCAGTTAGTGGCTTATAAGGTATCACTATCTGTCAGAACAGGAATCTGGTTCCCCTAACTTTAAACAATGCACAAGAACAGCCGATTTGTTTGCCTTACTTATTGATTTAAAAAACATGAAGGACACATTTAAAAACAAAAGTAATAAAAGAAAAGAGAATTAAATTTTCAACCAACCTACGTGCGATATAGCTTAAGGCTATTCGCAGGCATGTTGCAAACATACATGAACAACGTAGAACATAATTAAAAAGAACGTTGAAATAATTGTCTTTTAAAAGAACGTAAAGGTCAAAATGTCTTTACCAAAAACGAAATGTCAAAATTGCCTGAAGCTGCTACTTATTTGAGTCCGGCCCTGTTTAAATTCACGTGCAAGCTACACACATATTATGCGCTGATAAAACACACTCCTTCGCTTTTGAAAAAGGTCGCAGTTAAACGCAACCTTATCACGCTGACATATAGCACCTCTCGAAATGGGTGTACTTACATGTACATACACTCGGAAAATGTGTTTTAGGAATTTACAAATGCTGGCTTGCTGCACTTTAACACTATTTGCAGCAAACGTTGGCTACCAGGCTGCTTCGAATTAACTTATATTGTCCTGGGCAAATTCGCGTCGAACGAATCCATGCAGTTTTCAGAAGATGCTGCGTGCGACAGCCGTCTTTGGCGTTTCCTTTGTTAAATTTGCATTAGTTGAGAACCCCCGCATCCCGCGTACAGCGTGTTTCTAGCTGCAATCACGAAAATCGAAATTTACAATACACGTCCAGCTCAGGACCGGCTTTGCGAACATTTGGTGAAATAAAATACAATACTAAATGTAATAATAAAACATAAGAAATACAACTTGGCTTCTATACTTAAGCATGAAAATAAACGTTATCGGTGAGGGATTCAGCTGACCTGTTGCAGATAGCATAATTTTCGGCCATTGTAAGTCAGGAATTAAAGAACAAAGCTACTTTTTACATTCCATAGAATACAATTTTTTAAATCCGTCTTAGAAATTACGTAAACTATTACAAAACTACATTTTCCTGAAAAAAAATTGTTTTTAACAATTATATTTTTTGACCCTTTGGGCACGTTCTATCAATGCTTTCTGCTCTGGAGCTTTTACATAGGAGTAAGATGTTTTGCAATCCATGTATGTATGAACCTTTAGTTAACCCGAAGAATTTTATTGAAAACCCGAAGCCCGAAGAATAATTGTCAAATTCGACGTCTTCGGGTCAAAATGACAGTGTTGGCAACCCTACCACACACCCAGACCTAGCTATTTCATCTTGGTACCTTCAGTCTTACCTTAATAAATTGCAATGGTGGCTACAAAAATGGCGTATTAAGGTCAATCAATCCAAGTCGGTTCACGTGACCTTCACCACCAGACGAGATATCTGCCCACTATTTATACTTAATAATGAGCAAATTCCCCAGGTTGATACAACATCCATCTCGACAGGGCAGCATTACATATGGACGAAAAGGGAACAATTGGGATTAAAATCTTTTGATATTTTGAAAAATAAAATTGGAATAATTTTTTAAAGAAGATTTTATTCATGGTATTGCAGGCCATATTCCTTCGGGAAGTGTCAGCGCCGTACCTTTAACGTTACCATCGTTATTACTGCGATTTACTTATATCCCTTTCCCTTGTATCGTAGGGAGAAGTAAGGATTTTTAATCTATTTGGGAGGGATATTGGTTATAAGAATTCTGACAACACTGCAACCAGGTGTCTGTTAGAACAGTAATACATGCTCAATAGCATAGTTTTGAAAAATAGCGTACGTTATCGAAAATCTTAATAGTAGAAAAACTGCTGCATGCGTGCTACCTTTACAAAATCCGTGCAACTCCAGTTATGTCATATCGCTCCGGAGAGTGCCTTGAGCTTGAGCCTTTCTCCACAGCACCACGAGGCGAAACTGTAAACGTTTGATGCAAATTTCTCGTCGCCGTCGCGGTCCACGCAAGCCGCGATGATTTAGGACGTTTCGGGAAGAGGCTGGGGCACGCACCGTGGAAGTGCAAGCGAGATGACATCACTGAAGAGTGGCAGCTGGGTCCAGTGACACGGCGGCCACGCCAGTGCATTGAACCACAAACCGCAGCTCCAGAACCCATCGGTCCACGACGCGGAGGAGATGGGGCACAATTCTTCGTGTTCGATAGCCTGGAGACGACGTCTGGCTCCCGATTCCTATCGGTTTGTTTACTCCTGGACTCGCCTTTGCAGACAGCTTTTTGGGTCTCTATTTTCGCTGGATGCCGCACCGATTTGCTTTAAAGATGCGTTCTGGTTTCTGCGGGAAGGCTGGAATATGGAGGAACACCTGCTCTTGCAACCGGCGGAACTAATTAAAAATTAGCTGACAAGCGGATCGGGCAAAGAATGGTTAATTTGTGTGCTGAAGGTTCGGCTGAACGTTCCTAGCAAATGTAGGATCTAAGAATGTGATGATGGTATTGTTGTGTTAATGAAATTCGACAAAATTAGAATTCTGCCAGAGCAGGTGAAAGCCCCAATTTTAACTTCCTCATCTTCTAAGTAAATTGGAGAAATCTCAAATCGATGGCTGATGTATCTGATGAACACCAACTTTAAAAAAAAGGTAAAAAATATTAAACAAGACGACAGGGATTATCAAAGGGCTCTTCTACCTTCTATGAATAAGTACAAATGTTCTCATCGCAGTAAATCCTTCAAGATTGAGTGTTCATGTTGGAAAGCAACATCGTTTAGCTGTGAATAAATCTATCATTAAAAAAATTATTGAACGGAATTATAAGATTCAAAATAAAAAAGCAATTGCCTATAACAATGGCAAAGATCAATTACATGAAGAAAGAAAGGACATTTCTGGAAATAATGCAAGATATTTTAATATTCAATGAATCGGAGTATTTGACAAATTAGTGAGTGAACTTATGAAATACCTATATGTAGCCAATAGAAAGTTAGATGTTCAAAACGCCCAGCCATTAAGTACTTCTGGCTTCCAAAGAAAAGACCAGAAATAGGAACATGTGCCGCTTTGCCACGGACGTTGCTATCTTAGTAGAATATAGATGTTCAGCTGCGTTTGCGTCGTCTAAAGCTGAAGAAGAAAAGGTATTGGTCAACATCGCGACAGTTTCTTTTCAAACAGAGTTTTTTGATATCTAGAATAATTTTTCATCTTTCACTCTTTGGCGTGTGATGCATATGATGTGGTGGCAATCTGGAATTTTCGTTGTTCTTGCATCTGCAGTTTCTAGTCTACTTTCGTGTGAAACATGGTGTTTATTTAACAGAAAATTGGGGAAAACGATGTCGTCTATTATTAGCTTTAATAATACTCAATGAAATTCAAACAATTAAAGGATACACTGAAGAATTCAGCATCAAATACGTTAGAATATATTAGAATTCAACAATTTTTGTCAAATCCGTGGATCAGTTATATCGAGTTGCATGCCTTTTTTAAACCACTTAAAATCTGAAACGGAAGTCTGCCTCCCTTGCCTCTATAGGTTGTTTTTATGTTTACGTTCATAGCCAGCTTGTATTTGCATGCTTTTTTATTGTTAATTAGACTTAAACGTTCTAATATACCATAATAGAAAGTGTGAGTCCGACTCTGATTTGCGACCGAATTGTGAGGATGGTTTCGTGAGTGCAACGATAAAGGCAACTTCGATGCCGGCTCGCGGGAATTGTCAACTTAAACATCATCCGCGGACTCGCTAAGATTGGAGGGGCACCTCCCTGCCACTCACTATCCCGAATCGCCATAACACGAGTTACGTCAAGCGGTTTGGGGATCACGTAGTCAATAATTTGCTGCCTAAAGTGTTTGTGTACAGTAAACGTGCCCTTACGCTTCAAATAAGTGTAATTGTCATTGTATTCGGGGCGAGCAACCCCGTAGGTATTTTTTGGAGACGTTCCGAGGACTCTTGGTACTAACTAAGAGCGGGAGGCCACCCTTTGTGTTCATGTGAAGTTCACATACGAGTCGTTCAAGGTTTGGATGACATAATCCAGGGCGAGCAGAGCGACAAAACAGTGCGTAGATTTTGAGGATTAGTAACCTGATATAAGAAATGCTTGCGGTTTAAAGCGATAAGCAGTCACTACAATGTGAATTGTGTCGGATTTTTATGTATGCAATCGTGCGCTTTCCAAGGCAGTTATGTTACCATTCTATTTTAATATTATTTGTATGAAATATAAATTTGAGTAGACCCAAGCTATACCATCCGCACATTCTCCATTACTATTTTATATATGTGCTTAGAAATAACCAATCATCTTATGTTGTAATCTTAGTTTCTTTACGATTTTATGTGCTTTAAAGTCAAAATATTTATATAAACAAATTGTTATTCCTTTTGTGCATGTTTGAAGTTAGTTTTAGCCCGTGAACAGCACAGGTGCAGATCAACGTTCTGTTTTTTTTGGCAAATAGTGATTATTCATAACAACGATTGGCTATGTAAAGGATTTCATGTATATTGAGCTAGCAAGATAAACAAGTAAGGCAAATAATTGTTTAAGTTAAACGTCTCGACGGAGGGGTGTAGCCAACTCATCGTTGCTAACCACACACACTTTTATTGATATATCAATTTTTAATATAGTTTCATCCCCGATTCTGATGCAGTGTTTCAAAACTTCTCTGTAACATCTGGCTGTGGATTTCCTGAAATAAAATTTGAAATTCACGATTAACTTTAACAATTTCATTTATTCAACTATATCGAATTAATGGTTGATGATATGGTTTGGCAAGAAGGCTAAATTCTTTTACGCTGTCTTTGTATGTATCATACATGTGCAAATAAATCTAAATAAAAAAAATAAAACTTTATTCTCTTGATCCTACCAATGTATCGAATGTAAATCATTGTAGATTTCAATATTTTTATAGACTAAAGCAAAACATAAAATTGTAGATGAACAATGAAAATGGAAGCAAATTAAAATATTAGATATCCTTATATACAAAATTCTAGCGGAAGAAAAATTGTAAATGTAAGTGCACTGTCTGTTGTAGTGCTTCGCCTCTGAGCTTTTATGGGTTAGATCTTAAAATCCATAACTTTCGGGAACTATTACAACTAAGGTCTGAGTTAAAGGTGTGCCTTCAAAGAAAATCATCACTGGTGGAATATCTTAAAAGAGGGTGTCCCAAGGCTGCAGGTTAAGTTCTCTAATGTTGGGAATATTCTAACTGGTAAAACTTACCTGAAAGCTAACTAAATATATTATTATGGTATTGGTACAGGGGTCTAAAAATTAATAAGATTAAAAGAATACAGTATTAAAAATTATAACGATGAATTTAGATGTGAAATGGATATCAAAATTATTAAGCTGCATTTAGAAAAGGAAGGAAATAGAATTTAATAATTAAATTAAATTAAGCTAATTAGGATTAGGATTAGGATTTTAACTTAATTTAATATCTGAAATGAAGTTGGAAGTTAATGACAACTACTCTTTCGAAATATACTATTTAACATAGTAGGTATTAATCTAATAATAAAGCTTTAATAGTGTGTTGGACTGAAAAAAAATTAGCTAGATCGCTAAGGATATAGTTTATCGATACGAAAAAAATTTTTGAAACGAAAATGATGTAATACAATTTTGTAAACCCTTTTATAAGAGTTTTAAAATAAACATTTGGCATAATAAAAGGGTTAAAGTTATATACAAATTGGCGTGATGAAGAAGACTAAAAACTAAAATATTAAAAGAAGAATATGAGAAAACTAGATGGATGAAGCCTAGAATGAGACGAGAAAAGCAATTTAATACAATTATAATCTACACAGGCAAATAAAAGTAAGGGAATTTGAATTGAGTTTATTGTGGAATTACATTTGCATCGACTGGATTGGATAACAAGCAACGCTTTACAAGGGAGGTGGATTGCATCGACATCGTTAGCAGAGTGAGCAGATTTGTGGGGCTTGTCAAGTGATATCTGGTGGCTTGCCTCTGTTCAAGATTCGTGGTGCTGGGTTGTAGCAGAATTCATATATGTAATTTGGTTGAACATTAAAGTAACGTACCTGCGGCTGAGGTCTATTTGTATGCATACTATGGTGAAGCTGTAGATGCGGAATCTGGACATCTTGGCAATTTATTGTCAGTTGAGGCCTTCGCCGTGGTTTTGAGTGGAGCAGTTTTGTAGCGTGGTCAGTTGCAGAGTTGGACGTATTGGGTTTAGCAGAGGAAAGTGTTAAGTTTAATAAAAGGTGACAGAATCCAGGTAATTTAAAATAAGAACTGAAAGAAAATAAAGAGTAGAGTGAGTTAATTTTAATTAATAAAGTACTTACTATTTGTAATTAAATTTTCAAAACTAGTTTGAAGTGTCAGTTGACAGAAGTTTTGAGTTGTCATAATAATATAGGCACATCAAATTTCAGAGTATAAGCAATCTAGATTAAAAAGAGTCCGATCTGATTTTCAGTCAAGTGTATCTACTGGGGCTAGCAGAAAATAATTTTGAATATCCAAAATAAATAAATAGGGCAATTAAATTAATTAAAATTCAGTTAAATATAGCATAACATAAATTGGGCACACAAAGTGGAGCTAACCACCTTAACAATATATAAAGTACGTTCAACTTCGTTTGGACAACTAAAAATCTTCATAAATGGCGTTGCCCCGAAAAGCAGTGTCGTCAGACAGTATTTGACCGCAAGTTTGAGGCTTCGTAGTCATTTCCTAGAGCATCTGTAAACAGGGCAACTTCGGCTCACAAAGCCGTTCAAGTTGAGGCATCTTGATTAGGAAGACTATTAAACTTGATTCACGCCGAAAATTTGATAACTTTGAATGTATGAAACATATCGTTCAGAACTTGCTGTGAACGAGTTTGTAAGACTTTCGGTAATATACCAACTTTAATGGAGGTCGGGGGTCTGCTACAGTTTCATTGCATGGGGGAGAAACCCTCTGTATACAGGGTTTGAAAATAGATCATTATGAATAGTAACTTTAAGCGCGCAATACATGTCGATGACAACGAGATTGAACTTGCAAATGACGTTTGGAAAAATTTTCCACTGTCTGTTTTTATACATAATTTTATGTATAAAAGAATGTGCGGTATTTAGAAAAAATAAAACTGATTATTTTTAGGATCTGACCACTAACTTCTCATGTAGTTCTTTTAATCCGCTAAGAGTTCTCATTCCGTATTAGTAATGAAGAAAATACCCTCGCCTCGGTTTGAAACTGTGCAACAGCAGAAAAGGAGAACATTTTTGGTCATTAAGGTTTCACTTCCGATTTTTTTCTTTTCCAGTTGCCACTCTATTGGGATCCAAACTAGTTTAGGGTATTTTATTGTAAAGTGTCTTATAAATGTATTTTAAAATCATAATAATATAGACTCTCCTTCTAAATTATTGTTTCTTCAATTTTCAAGAACTTTGAAAGAATTTTCTAGAGCAAAATTATATCATTGTGTGAATTTTATGAAAAAAAAATTAGCGTTAACTTCTCTTCTTCTTCTTGTGTGTAGGGAAAGACTTCCAACTATAGTTTATCAGTGTAAAGGGAAAACAAATATGCAATTTGAATGTGTGCGGTAATTTACAGTGATTTGATTGTGGTTATGCAATATAGTGAAGAAGGTTACGTTAGAGTCTGATGTTTACGTTCGTTAAACCACAAGAAGTATTGCAAAACTGTTTGTATGAATACATGCGCAGTGTCCGTAACCTTTTCTTTACGCCATGGACTTGTAAAACCAACTTCTGCGGAAACAGCTTAGCCCCCTCAAAGATTTGTTCGGACTGGCATCTATTATTTGCTGAATATGTGATTTGTCAGCATAGTTTTTCCTATCTATAGGCTTTTCCTTACGCCTTGTTACATTATTTTCTCCCGCATGGGATTTACAATTTCTAAACTGCTTAAACCTGTTGGAGGTTCCTTTGTCGCTCATTAAATGCCGCCGGACTTCACTAACCAACTTTGTGTCGGACCCGTCCTAAATTTGAATACATTGACTGGGAGTTTTCTCGACTCTTGCCGCATAACCATTTTCGTGAGCCAGCTGCCATCGTCAGATTCCAGTGTTTCTGCCATCTAGGAGGGCAGCTCTGCCCTAGGTCAGGTGGTAGCCTTTTCAACCGCACCAATAAATCTTTTGGAACTGGACTCCCCAAACCTCCACGCTTCAGTTGCAGATTTGTTTGGCTTTCATGTTGGTATTATTCTATTTTTTTTACTGTGTACATTCTGTATGATAATTAACTCCTGCACGTTTATTACCTTCTCTCTCGTAGGTATAATATGTATACTTCTTTGGATTGAGGATTTAAACGGGTTTTTGGAAATAAATTTGTGTAACAAACCTGTACCTTTCCTGTTAAAGCATTGACACGACGATCTTGCTGGATGCAAGTTACTTGCTCTTGATCGAAACGAATAATTCCATTTTACTCTCGCTCGTAAGATCCAAGCAAGTTTTCAGGACAAATATGTGATCTAACTGTTATAAAACAGCTAATATTACTTAATTTTGAAAATAAAACGTTTTTATCTTAGTATAGAAGAAAAATAACAACATAAAACCAGTAAAATAGAAATCGAAAGCAACAAAAATATTTTTTGGAAGTAAATATTGTGATACGCGAGTCCAGTCCTCTGGGCGTAAAACAAAAATTATTGTTGATGAAAATGGAACTTGTTCGTAATAACCTGACTCTGCAACTATTTCTTTTTCTTGTTCTTTTTTGCATTTTAAGTCGGTGGGTTGTTATTTAAGGCTTGTTCTTATATCGAGTAATAGTTAAATAGCGGTTCTTTCACCACTTCGAACACTACTTAGCTGTCTCACTCCTTGTAGTTTTACATTACTCGCTACTGGTACTAGTCGATGAATATCCATCTTTACTTTTCGTATTCACTATGTCTTCCATTTTTCTAAAATCGAGCTGAGTATTCTCATTTTCGATGTACCCAGTAGGCTTTTTGCGTTGTACGTTGCAGGTCTCCTACAATTTTGTAGATCTTGACTTCTCTTTCAATCTTCATATTCTGATTTCTATATGATGTCTGTGACCTATCCTGATATTTGTCTGCTTTTATTTGTATTTTAGTGCTTCTTTTCCTAAACTGCCTTATTGGAAATATCCCCACTTTAGGAGTATTGGACTCTCCTCTTTGGGGAGGCTTTAGGCGTGAAGACTTCACGGTTGCCGAAGTCATATTGGCGAATCGCACAATAGATTTGTGGCCGTTGGAGTTTGAATTCAGATTTTCTAGTTTACAAGAAAAGGCTCTACCATCGAGCCACCCCTACTGCTAAATTCCTAAAATATTCGTACTTAATATCGCGGTGTCCAAGCATGTGACTGACATATTTTCTTCTATGATTTGATTATTATCAACTGTTAGCTTTCGTGACGTGATTAATTTAGCTTTTCCGTTTAAAATATTCATATTTGTCATTCGCTGTAGTTGTCAATATTTGTAATACACGCTGAGAATCGTATTTGCTTTCTGATAATGTTACCACGTTATGAATATAACACACGAGTTGTATTTCTTGTGAAATTATCTTGTATCGTTTTTCCGTTGACTTCTCAATCACTGTTGGATTATCGCACTTGTAGTTTGTATTTCGTCACCTACTTCGTTGCCAGTTTTTGATTCTAGTTGTTTTGTTGGTACTATATTGTTGGGATTTGTCTCTCTCCTAGGATAGCGCACATAGCTGGGCGTGCAGTACTCCGGTAAATTTTCCGTTATTTGGTCCTGTTGTTGAATCGCCGCAGCTGATTGATTATTCTGGGATTCCAAAATGTCCACTGATCACCTACGATATGAAATAGGGCCCACTTGGAACTAATTTCTCGCGAGCTAATGCTCGGTCAAATTTACTTTCAGGCCCTTTCTTTCGTGATTTTCTTTTAGCTTACCGCCTTTCTGCGGCTTTTTCGCATTACCTTCCGTTTTAATTCGTAATTTGGGCTTGCTAAACGAAGAATCAGCCATTTATATCCACACATCTTTAAGACCCCAGCTCGCAACACAGCCATCAAGGTTAAATATGCAGAATTACGCCCGTGGGTAAAATTCCTCGACGCAGGCCTCAGGTGTTAATTATTATAAAAGGTTGAATTTTACTTTTATATAAATCTTACTGTCGACGGGCGACTACTCGTCACTCACCTTTTACAATTGTTGGTGTCGTATACGCCATTCGATATAGTATTACGTTTTCAATTGCGTAAATGCACATGCACATTAAATAAAAGCCTTGCGTTCGAGAAGCCCCTTTGCGCATCAGTTTAATTTGTAGCTTTGCTTGAGCGTTTATTCTCATTCAGGGCCTTTATAAATTCGCTACTACACGTACTCATTCAGACCTTTTGTTCACGAAGCCCCGTGCACTATTCGTGCGTCTAGTTTTTTTATATTGATCAACATGTCAATAATGTGTTTCTGAGCCTGAGCAGCTCGGCGATATTTATGTGCGTCTGTGTTATTAATTCTTTTATTTGTTTTAGTGTCGTCGTTATGAATAAATGTATTGGTGGTATTTAGTGCTAGTGCCGCAGTTGTTTCTTTTAGTGGGTACACGTTATCTCTTTCAGCTTGTCTTTCGTCGCAGCTCATTTACTTTCTGTGGTTAGGCGGAGCGAATTACGGTAAGTTATTGAACCTGAACCTCTTACCTATTAAATCATTATTGATCATACTAGGCGAATTGATTTCCTGCTTTCTATGCCCATGGCACCTGTTTGAGCTATTTGATTGGTGTGTAAATAAAGTAGACTTCATAATGAATTAACTGAAAATAAGTTGCCGAAAGCGCATATAATTTGGCGAATTACTTTTTAATCTCGTGCTAAAAATATTATTACATTCCTCCACTATCGGCAGCGTGGCCGAGCGGTTAGGGAGCTCGACTGCGGTGCTACGCTGCGGGGTTCAATTCCCACATCTGGTAATTGGCGGGTGGCCCACCCAGTCGGTTTAAAAATTGGGTACTGAAACCACGGTTGTGGAAGTAGGGAATGTATGGCAGTTGTCGAAGGCGTGATGCCAACCACATCACCCAGTACGCCGTTAACGTGTGCCAGATGATTGGGTTTTGAAAAGAGATATTTCGGCGACTCTGACTCGCCGAGCATCAGGCCATATTCCTACGTGTGGAATGAAGCGTCCTGAACTTTACTTTTACATTCCTCTACTTGTTGTTTTGTTTCAAAGGTTGCAATAAGAGCTAGTTCTATAGAGAGGTGATCTAAGAAATAACCATTACCTAAAGCGTAAATTCGCACCTTAATCTGCATGAATGGAATTATACGAGCTATTAAGGAGCAATAGCAATTTTATTAATATTGGGTGCCGGTATCTTTTCTTGAATTTCCAATTACCTTCCGAGGAGGATAATGCAGCGCAAGCTTTTTTGCATTAACAGTACTTTATCGCCGTCATTAGAGTCCTAAGACGTAAGAAGATCAATAAATGGCTTATCTAAAACGACCGGATAAACACAGGGCTGCAGTCTTGTCCGGAATCAGCGAACAAACAGAATTGTTGGTTACTTACTGTACCCGAAACGGTGCATCGAGTTAGAGGTCGAATTTGCATGTCATAACTCCACCTCGCAGCGACGTTAATTAAAGCGAAAAGTTAAATAAGAGCCAGTCACTCCTCGAGCGATTTTTCAGGGAATTGGAGTAATTAGAAACGAGATTCGTAACTTGCTGGCTCTTTCCTGCGGAATTCTTTATTTGCTGGTAATCTCAAAGCGTGTTGTTCATTTTCATTTAATTCCAGATTGAAATCTCAAGGCGCCGAGCTAATCCGAAAGGCAACAATTCATTTCCTTCGGCGGAATGTTAATAATTGTTTCAATTAGGCGGCCGTTATAAAAAGCGGCTTTCCATCAGGACTGCTGGAGCGAGGCGGAAGTACCTGCTGGTGCATTTTTTGCAGGAATTGGATCCTGTGTGCAGACGACGCCGAGACGAATCACACGAAATGGCTTTGTAAATCGAGCTTTTATTAGCGCAATACGGAAACCCTGAGGAAACTACTTTTAATTGCAATCGCAGACTTTGTGTCTTGCTTTCATTAGCGTAAATGAAAATTTGTTTGCCATTAACATATTTTATTTGAATTATTTTCAAAATTTCCTTTTGTCCTTTCTCCATCTGAAGGTTTATGGATTAAATGCAGCAGAATAGGCAGAAGGGCCAATTTTGAAATGTGTCTGCCACTTTTACTGATTTTATTTGTTATATTTCTGTGGTTGGCGATGAATATTACTTTTTTATTCAAAAAGTATAATTCAAGTTGTTTGTATTACATTCTTTTTCGAGGCGGGTTTTTAAATCTTGAAAATTGTTCAGAAGTTTTCCCGCTTATCAAAATTATAAGTTAAGTCTAAAGACCGACTGACTTTCTTGCCCATGCAGTCGAAACAAATGCATTATAAACCACTTGATGAGACCAAAATAAAGGCATACCTAGCTCGTGGTATTGGTCTTAACTATCGAAACCAAAACAAGAGTAAGTCTAATCTTGACCTGCATCTTGCTGGTCCTAGTAGTTTTAAAAACAGAAAGTCCAATATTAGCAACAACGCGAGGGCCAACTTTCTGGCGTTTTACTCTGTTTTAATACTTCCTTTTTAAACTTTACACGGTATTCAAGTTAGTCCAAGAAGGTTATTATTAATATACATTTAAAGATGTACCTTGTTCGTAGGTATCAGTAAAAGAAACGAGAAATTAAATGATTAAACTTGGCGTATAGTTGATCTTATCTCATACCTTTAGGTGAAAAACGGCCTTAGAGATTGCTAGCATATCAAAAGTCAGCACACAACCGAAAGGGGCGAGAATAAACAATTAGAAGAACTGAAAAGCGTAAGGTCCAAAAAAAGAACAGCGCGCCAATTTTTTGATTATAAAGATATTATAATCAAGGGTAAAATACTACAAAGAAACTTCAGAGACGGTCCTAACGTAATGCTACATGTTAGATGTCATATAATTTTAACAGTAGCTAATTGACGACGATTAAAAAATTCTAAAATATGCAATCAAATTGATTTTATTATTTATCACAATATTATAATACTACAGGGCGTTATCTATCTTTTCAAAAATATATAGTTGTATTTGTATATTTGAAAAAGTAAAAAAGTAGGAGATTCAACACTGCGTTTCATTTAGCAAAATTAGGTTTGATTTTATACATGGAAAATCAAAAATCGTAGAAGCTGCTTCCTAATGTTCCCTTCGGATTAAATAAAAGCGTTTTTCCCAAAAAAATTTAAAAAACATAGTTTTGTATACGCCGCCTGAGACTTTTATTTTGGTTCTCCTTGACTTATCGACGTTGACTAGCATAATTATTATATAATTTCAATTAATTTTTTGTCAGGTAATAATGTTGTCATTTGGGACGATTTACCATTAATGCTCTTTATTCCACTGTCAATGCGCGGATCGTAATGTAAGTCGCATGCAATCCATTTCCTTGCAATTTCCGCATCGGGTCTATGGACTACGACATAGAAAGTTAAAAGAGGCTAAAGATTATAGATGATGAATGACGAATAAATAAATAAATCAAAGAAATTATGCTTAAAATACGCACAGTCTTTTATCTAAAATGGAAGTGTTCTTTTCTAAGAACTTAATTTTTACGGCTTATCTTGATGCGCGTTTAGAAAATTAATGTATTCTCAACAATGGTCAGAAATCCAGTGCAGATTTGGTGTAATGGTTTTGTGAATTGCTGCAAGCCATCTGGTTGATGCACAATGTAATGGTATATCAACTACCTTTTGGCCGCACGAAATCTTAGGTATGGAAACGTTCATCGCCCTACTTTTACGTACCTTTGGCGTTTTAATAGATTTATTTCAGGCCTTCTAGTAATCTTCAATAGTCTCGAATGCTGATTGAATTGCTCTCAGTATCTCCATCGATTCGATTGCACATAGCATGCTATGGAGGAACTCCGTCACTTTGTCGTATCGGATCTATCCTGGCTTGTATACTATAATTCCCTTGGCTACTAGTATGTACGTGGAGAGAGTCTTTTTGTCTTTGACACGCATGGTCAGCGAGACTGTACAGGTCAGATGTATTTTACTATACTCCTGTCTACCTGAGGCCATAGCTACCGCTCTTGCGTTGCTTCTTTCAACAGAAGTCGTGTAACTTGTTGAATTTGTACGCTATTAATGGAGGTTACTTATTGATATACATTTTAATTCAATTTATATTTTGTGAACAAGCACCCCTTGTGCATAAATTTAACTTTCCCTCTTTTAGATTCTAAATGTATTATGTTTTCTCTATTTGTCAAAATAGTAAAGAAATTAATTTCCTTTCTACGCGCAGTAGTGGGCGGCTGGAGCAAAGGAACTTGTTCAGGTTTAATTTGGTTTTTGGGCGCGATCAGCTGACAGTTTTTGTAACCGGAACCTACGGTACATCGTGATCTAATTAAAGATTTGAGTGCTCTAAGCTTCGTCTAACCGGTACCGGGTGCTTTTGATTTATTAAATCTTGTTGAGCATGTAACCAACTGTGCATAGTACCCGTTTGTTAAATCTTTTATCTGTACACCTGTACCTTGTTCAATATATTTTCCGTGTATTTAGGCCTGCATTTTTAATTCATGTGTCGTTATTGTTCGATTTGTTTTCTATTTGAGTGTTTATTTTGCTGCGTCTTTCGTCGTATCTCGGCTACCTCGGATGGTTCTACGGGGTGTGTTACGGTAATTAATAGTACCTGGCGCCCTAAAGCTTTTACGAAAAGATAGTGTTTATAGCTGTCTTTTATGTTTATATTACTTGGCCTGCTGATGAGGTCTTGTTACTTGAATAATTGTAGTCCTCTTATGATGTTTGTATTTGTGTATTCTTTCTTACCTTTTAGTTGCTTACTGCAAATGTGTGTTTTTTACAATAATGCTTAACCAAACTGTAATTATGACTATGCTTTTACTTTATTATGCACGTTACAGCTCCATTTTGGTTGATATGTTATTGTTAAAACGTTTAAACCCTTAACGGCGTGACCTGTTAGTTCACGATATCTTTTATAGAACTTAAGGTCATTCTTATTCTTGTTCATTCTTCACTTCAACTGTTGAAGTAGGACAAAGAATTATTTCTATAGCGTTTTCCAAGATTACACTAAAAACTAATTTTGCTTGGTTTTAATTAATTCTATGCAATGCGATAAACATAAGTGAACATTTTTACAAACAAGTAGTTAAATCAAGTGTTGTTATATTAACTTTTAATACATAATTGTTAGCGCAAATGCTGGTTTTTACAAATAAGCCTGATATAAGAAGAAAGGAACAGAAAAATTGTCAAGGTAAACACGATGAGTGCTGATGGATCGTGGAAGACTGTGTTTTTCAAATAATTTCATTATAAACGTTACTTTTCTCAGACGTTATTCCAATGCAACTAGTGGGACTTGTAAATTTCAATAAAGATATATTCTCATTTGTATGGATAATACCGGGTGTCTTAAAATGAATTACATCTAGTATGCTTTGAATTTCCCATAATGCAATCTAAAATTTTACTTGAAATTGGCACGACTGTAGTCTATGTCAAATTCGAGGTTAGCAGGTTAGATTTTGCGTCAGTTTTGACACAGATTGACGCAAAACCTAACCTACTAATCTTGAATTTGACATAGACTTACAGTCTTGCCAATTTCAAGTAAAATTTTAGACTGCATTATGGGAAATTCAAAGCATACTAGATGTAATTCATTTTAAGACACCCGGTAGTAAAACTTGAATCTGATATCCTGCCATACATCTATGGCAACAACAGTCAAATACATTGAAGATAATCAAGTCTCCTTTAGCTTTGTTTAGGAAATATGTGGTAGGTTTTATTATATTTGCACTTTTTTTAAAATTGAAATAAGTTTAGCACATCATTGTAGTTTGTTAAAATTTTGGTCTAACAAGGATCTAACTTGCCATAATTAAAAATGCTAAGCAGTTATTTACCCTCTTCCATTCACCTCAACATAAGGGCATTGACTAATAAATCAAGCGAATTACGCAAGGCAGCACAAAATTAAAACGTCAAAAACGTAACAAGTTCCAAGTAGGCCGATATAAAATAAGGATAATTGCCGTACTTCATAATAAAATTGGTGGCTTCCGCTTAAACCCGAGTTAATTTAATGCAATTTCCATTCTGTTCTCCAAACGATACATAAAAATTCGATTACTCTGATTGTTAATGCTCATGAACCGTGTAAATGTTGTCATTTTAGCTCAGGATGGGACGTTTAATCGTGCTCAGTGAACGCTTCGGGTTTCGTAATAAATATATGGCGCGGTGTATCGTCCTATGTACTACACAGCTAGTATAAAATTATTTTGACAAGTCGATTTTATTTACTTCGTAATTACTACAGTAACTGTTTTTAATAAACTTGAGTTATTTTATCTTGGCACCAGATAGGATTTGCACGTGAACAGCAGCACACTTATTTAGACTAAATAGGTCCTTGGTATATGTCGTTCTTTCAATACTTTCCCGTAGGAGTTTGAATCGATACAAGCTGACATTCTGAGGCTCCAGAAATTGTGCCTACAAAAAGAGTGGAGGTAATTGCAAGAACGGTTTTAATATCGCAGCGTAAATGTTTGTACACTTTTAATTAAATATTTACATTGCTTAAGGCTCAAGAGAATAGAATGATACTGTTCTGTTATATTTATAACAAGTGAGTGCTATGTGTAGCGGAGTTTACGAGATAAAATCCATGCAAGTGAGAAAATATTTAAAACGACATAAGTTTTAAATTGTACGGACTTACCTTGACCTCTATGGTCGTTTTAAGTATCAACGTGCAAAATCACTAACGCACGAGAGATTTTTAAACGATTTACTTCAGACGCATCGTAATAGCTTGCCCTATAAATTTGTTAAATTGCAATCAATTTGCATATGTGGTGATACTGATATGCAGCGAGGCTCTAGTGCTATAGACACCTAGAAGGGAAATCGGAAGACTTCGAAGATTGATGAAATTTCCAGTAACTAGTACATATAGTGTTAGTACGTTTAGATAATATATTGCTTGAGTTCCTTCCGCTTTCCAGGCATTAACATCTTTGGTTTGTTTGGGAGCAATCTACTGAATGGTAGGGGTATGTTCCAGATTTCAATCAACATAGGTCCGATTATGATCCGGGATTAGAATAGAAGAAGGTGAAAGAGTTGTTTTATTTCAATAATGACACGTTCCACTCTTATTGTTTCGGTAGACGAAGCCAGAGGAGTTCTTTTACTTCAATAATGACACGCTCCAAACCTATTCTGTAGGTAGAAGAAGGTAAAAGATTTTTCTACTTTAATGAAACTGTCCAATCCCAATACTGATGTAGAAGAAGGTGGAAGAGCTTTTTACTTCATTAATGACATGGTCCAATCCCATTGTTGAGGCAGAAGAAGGTATCTGAGTCCTTTTACTTTCATAATGAAACCGTTTATTCCCATTGTCGAGCTAGAAGAAGGTAGAAGAGTGCTTCTATTCGAAAAATGACACCGTCCAATAACATTTTTTAGGTAGAAGCTAGAGGAAGTTTTCTACTTTAATAATGACACTGTTTCATCCATTTTCAGGTAGAAGAAGGTAGAAGAGTTTTTCTACTTCATTAATGACATTGTCCAATCCCATTGTGTAGGTAGCAAACGGCAAACGAGTTCTATTATTTCAACAATGGCACTATACCATCCTATTGTTGAGATAGACGAAGGTACCTGAGTCCTATTACTTCCATAATGAAACAGTCCATTCCCATTGTTGAGCTAGAAAAAGGTAGAAGAGTGTTTCTGTTTTAAAAATGACACGATCCAATTGTATTTGTTAGGTAGACGAAGGTAGAGGAGTTCTTCTACTTCAATAGTAGCATTGCCCCATCCCATTGCAGAGGTTGATGAAGGTGGAAGAGCTAATATACTTCAATAATGACACTGTACCATTCCATTTTTTCAGGTAGAAGAATGTATAGGAGTTTTCTACTTCAATAATTTCACGCTTTAACCCCATGTTTAGGTGGAAGAAGGTAATAGAGTTTTTCTAGTTTAATAGTGACACTCTCTATGCTCATTGCTGAGGCGGAATAGGTTGAGTAGTTCTTGTATTTCAATAATGATCCGTCGAATTCTACTTTTTGGGAATCCGAGGATAGTCGGTTAAAAGAAGGTGGAAGGGTGATTCTATTTCAACAATATCACGAATAGATGCCATTTTTGTAGGGTAGAAGGTAGAAGGGTTAGTTTAGTTCAATATGGACACTAACTAATCAGAGGGTTGATGTAGAAGAAGGTTCAAGTGGTATCCTGCTTCAATAATGATACTGTTCCATCCCATTGCAGAGGTTAAAAGAAGATTGAATAGTTCTTCTATTTCAATAAGGATACGGTCCAATTCGAGTAGAAAAAGGTAAACGAGTTGTTCACTTCAATAATGGTACGGTTTAATGCTATTTTCGAAGTCGATGAAAGTTGAAGAATTATGCTACTTCAATAGTAACACTGTCTCTCCCATCGTTGAGGTAGAAGAAGGTTGAAGAACTCTTCTACTTTCATAACGACACTCTCAATTTTATTTTATAAGTTAACATAACTTCTGTTAAATGATATGTCAAACAGATTTGAAAATTAAATGACAAATACCAGATCGTTTTACAAGTACCCAACAATATCAACACAACAAGTCATTCTTTAATAACTAATTTAGCTTTATAGTCTTTATTTTCTTTTTTTAGTAATTACCTTACTACTCAATATCACCCACCTTTCACTCGAATTCAACAATGTTCTGGATGTCGACCAACCTGCTCCCCTCTGCCTACGAATTCAACCTCTTAAGTACCTTTTCGCAACAAAAGGTTTCACTGACAGACAAGAATTAGTGATGTAAACTATCCCCATAGCATGTAACCGAACAGACCAAATCTGAAGCCACCTAATTCCAACACCGCATCTGCCAACTTCCTGAGACGTACCTTCTCAACCGATGATCCTCCTTTAACACCAAACAGGTTGACGTAATCCAATTCGATTAATATATGATGTCAAATGTAATTCTCCAATAAACTTGACTTAGTATTTTACTCCATTTATTCACATTTGTAGATTAATTCTGCTTTTCCATTAGCTTTTTACCACATACTTGTAAGTTTCCTTAGTGTTATATCCTTACTTGTTTTTCGATTAAATATTTGTATCTCACTACGCCAATTGAGTATTTAACCCTTTTTATTATTCAAACATTACTTAATAAAAAAATTTAATATTTTGAATTACACCAAAATTAGTTCAGCTACATTTTTTCAAATTTGTTATTTCTAATAATTAAAAACAAAGTGCTTAATGATATCATTTTTCTACTTTTTACACTCTATCTCCTAATATTTGAGTTCAACCTACTATTTATTCCCTCAAACCTTTTTTTTAAATATATTATTTTTGAATCCATCTGTTTCTTAATTAGCCATATTCCACTCAATTATAAATTCAATTTTTCTAATTATATAATAATTATTCACATTCCTAATTCATATTTAAATAGATCTTGATTATATTCAACTATTGTACTCCTTTAACCCTTTCTAAAATTTATTTTTATTCCACTATGTATATCATTACAATATATGTATGTATTTTTAGGTACGTCGTAGATGCAATGTTGTGTTTGTATTATATCTTTGTTTAATTTTGTTTTGATTATTTTTTGCCCTAATTAATTTGATTTTTTATTAAAGTTTGATGGTAAATCCATATCGGTGGTAATCCAAGTCCATGGAATTCCGCAGTTACCGAAGTGAACAAAGCGTTTTTGACCCTCGACATTTTGTATCGCTTGGTGCTTCGCGCTTGGTGCTTAGCACTTCGTGCTGAACTGACACCGCGTGACAAAAACCCCCTGTTTACGTTGGTAAATGCGGACTACCACCAACTTGGATCACCACCGATGTTAATTTACATTCGTCTGCAACTACTACCGACTTGGATTGCCATCGATGTGGATTTACATGCAATTGCAACTACCCTGCCCTGCCTCGTCGCTCAGGAAACTTGTTATGTTGCAATGGAAGCGGATTGGACGTGTTTCTGTTTGGAAGTGTTTCAGTATGTTGACAAAGTCTACAAATTGGTATTAGTCGGTAGTAAATCGATGCGGTGGGAATTTGTATAGGTGGTAGTCTACTCTGTGGTTATTTTGAATGGGATTTAAACTCGGTTGTTGGTAATCCACCTCCTGACAAATAGTACAAGAACTTCGGTGGCACTGTATACAACTCGTATTTCATGCCGTAGGGTTCTATATAAAATAATAAATGAATTTCATGTTAATCTATTTTTTAATAAATTAACTTCGTCGCCGGTAATCATCAGTAAATGAAAGTTGTTAACAAGAATGAGAAAATGCGACATTGACAAATGTCACTAAACGTAAGCCTTAAAATAAAAATAAAAGTTGATGGAGATATTCTTTTAAGCTCCCACATATTAACGATCAGTTTGTAATCGGGCAACCTTATTAAAGTTTAAAGGCGTATCGGCTCCTGGAGATACTGAAGTGGATTAAGTTGAAATATGTGCCAGGCGAGCAAATCGACGTCGATATTAATCCAATTCCGGCGATAGGATGCCTGTCGGGAACGCGATTGTGTTCCCGAACTTCCTGCAGCCACGGCCAGAAAAAAGCCGAAAGAGCTGGTGCAAAATTGGCGTTTTTCAGAGCTCAGTTAAGACCAACAAATTGCAAGGTATTACTGCAAGCGAAGTGGCATTTTTAGCCGCTCTGAAGCAGCGTTGTTTATCGCGTCAAACTGCACCGATTGAAAGTAAAACCGGCGGGATTATAACTGAACCGGCTTAAATGTACTTGCTTTGTTGCTGCAAGCACCGTTAGCTTCCCACTTTCTCGGCGGAGCTTCGACCGCTAATAGCGTTTTATTAATATCGGCTCGCGTGTTTTATGCTAATAATCCCGAGATAATTCGGTAGGCATTTTCTAATCACGAGCGCGTTTGCCGCGATTATGGAAGTGGCTTTGCAGGTGAAAAATGGCCGTTATTAGGAGTTTCGCTCTATGTTAAGCGGCGGTAGCACCTTATAAGCACCTAACGGTTTCCTCTTGTGAACCACTTCAGGAAACGCGTTCGGCCGATACACCAGAGGATTGGTCCAAATGAGTCTGCATCTGAACTTAGTCTTCGATGCTAAACGAGTCCGAGAAGCGAAGCAATTGTTGAGAAATTTAATTTCTTATAGAGTTTTTCCCAGTTTGAAATCCATATATTTATAACAGTGGACACAAATAATTTATAAAAGACTGTTCTCCACCATTTAGTGAATTTTCTATTGAGATACTAGGTAGCCAGCCACCCTTTGATCATCGAGATCAACTCTTCATATATTTGTTATAAAATATTATCATATCTGCTTTCTGTTATCGTCCTTCGGTGTGCATTGGCGAAGTCCTATTGCATTTAAATGGCAGTTATCCATATCAGTTTAGTTTGTTTCTTCACTGACACGTTTTTTTTTTTTTTTTTTTAGTTTATTGATACATTTACAATCTGTTACTTAAAGGAACATTTAGTAAATAGTTTGACAATATATGACATGAAGGAAGTTTTCAAATAAAAATTTCCTTAAAACTAGTACACAGACAGTTTGGTTGATAACACTAGAACATTAAACAAAACGGTTGGGGAGATCCATCGGTTTGAAACGTTTGAGCCTGGGTTCTTCGTCATCAGATTCCAGTAGGTGCTCAACTAATAGATTTGGATGGGCAGAAAGTCTATCGCGGTATCGGACACTACACTTACGTATCTCTTCGTCTACTGTTGAGATTCCTAAGTCCTGTCGTATTATTTCGTTCGGAACGAACCATGGGGCGTTTACTAGAGATCGTAGCACTTTTGATTGAAAGCGTTTAATAATGTCTATATTTGTTCTACTAGCTGTTCCCCATAGCTGTATGCCATAAGTCCAAACCGGCCTAATAATTGCTTTATATAGTAGAATTTTGTTTTCTAATGATAACTGCGACTTGCGCCCTAGGAGCCAGTATATCTTACGGAATGACAATCCCAGCTGTTTCCTCTTTGTGAAAATGTGCTTTTTCCACGTAAGCCGCCTGTCCAGGTGAAGTCCTAAATATTTGGCGGAGTCATCTTGTGGTATTTGCTTGTTATTTAGTACAACAGGCGGGCAGGTGTCTCTCCTTGTCGTAAAAGTAACCTGGACACTGACACGTAAATAAACAAATATTAAGAAACAACCAAAATAACGCTACGCGACTGCCGATGAATTGAAAAGGATCTTTGAGAGAGCGAGAGAGTCCAACTTTGAAAACTTTTTACAACGCTACCATTGTTTGTTACATCGTAATTCGGACTTCACATTTCTCCAGGAATTACCGCCACACCACCAGCTGTTTGGAAGGCCCAAATCTCGAATATTGGCTTTCTTTGAGATACTACGATGGTTCCTCATCTCCTGCAAGGCTTGTTATGGGCAAGAAGCGACTTACTTTGGAGCTACAGTCCTTTGGCGCGAATTGTCCGCAGCGTCGTTCTGATTTTGTCCGTTTTGTCACGGCGGTCATTTCCGCACTTTAATCGCTGGCCACTGGGGAAATTTCACCCGTATTGGTCTCGATTCTGTTCTTATCAGCTTTGATCTCTGCCGAAATGGTTTAACTTCCTTGATATTTCTAGCTGTTTTGATTATGTATCGAGCTGTGGTGGTGCCGTATCCAGGTGTTCTCGTCTCGTATCGTGCACGTGCTGTTCTGATCCAGTTAGATGCTCCCATAAGTTGCCGTTTGACCGAGTTGTCCGTCCAATGTATTTGATGCTGGAATTTATATAATCAGACATCTGCGAACCCTGTTCGTGAAGCGGCCTTGATCGACTGCGGCTAGGCTAGGATAAACAAATTAATGGCGCCTAACAAACATTAATAGTCCCGTTCTACATCTCTACCGAGCTGATTTTTTACCTATACTTTCAGAGTAAACCCCGCCCATGTCCCACTGAAATTAGTCATGTGCACTTTTAAGATTTGCTACAGGTAGCAAAGACTTTTCACCCCGAGGTCACCGATAGCCGGTGGGGTAACATTTTAGTTTTGTAAAGGCAACTAGTTATAAATTAATATTATGTGTATATGTATTGTCATATTTGGTGTTTGTTGAGGTATGAATCTCAACTTTAAAAGAGACAAAAATGATAACGATTATTTGAAAGAATTTAGAAGAGACATCCTCTAGGGAGGAAATGTTTAGGTATGACAGGATTTTGAATTTTTAATTATTGCTCATTCATTCTTGTTGAAAGTAAATCGCTTTTTTACATGTTACATATTCCAGAGCTTCTCCATCGATAGATAAACGGTGATATTAATGCCAATGGAAAATCAAATAGTACTTATACAATTAAAGTTTCACTTAGTTAGTGCTCCAACTCGATTAAAACAAAATAACCATGCCTTTGCCAGCCGTTACCGGCCTTATTAAGCGTTATCAACGAATTTCAGTTTACATTTGAGGAATACTGAGAAATGAGAGGCATGAGATTAATCTCTAAAACAGTTAGTTGTTTATTTCCATAATATTTCCAATAAAACTTCTAGTTTAATCAGTTTGTAGTCAAGCACTTGCTTTTCTTCTGAAAAATATTGCACGACGCAAGTCTCACCGTCGTCTCTACGCTAGCGGAACTTTAATGAGGTTTTTTCCAATTCATCTGGAGTACTTTTTATAAGAAGCTAGGTGGCACAGTGTATCAGAGCGCCGGCTTCGGAATATCTCGAGTTCTAGGTCTTTTTCAAGCGTATTTCTTGTTAATGTTGTTTAAACTCGGTTCCAGCAAACGCATCTAGTTTAATCGAAAAAATACATTTCTGGAATTAGTGCAGACTTCTCCTGATATTGCTCATTTAGATAATCGACTTAATCCTGGAGCACTTGTGTAGCTGCCTATTGGATTATTAAAAATGTGAGAAAAAAGTAGGATTTCTGCTTGAATAAGCTCGAATTTCTGGCAGATAGCTTAGTCTAAAAGAAATGTATTTTCTTATCTTTGAAACCCATTTTCCATCCAAATTAACCAGTATATAGTAATGTCTAATGAGGTACGCACTGTGCACATTTAAAGAATAACAGTCTTTAGAAAAGCGGAAGTAAAAGTAGCTAGTTTTCATTAATTGAACTAGTTTCGAAGTTGTACTTAGCGAAATAATTAGTAATTAAGGTTTTATGCTTGTTGCTTTCTTTTACTTAAAAACTTGTTACGCTGATCTCTGCTTCAGCCAATGTCATGCTCGAAATTGAATAAACGCATATTTGCATAGTTTGTCATCGAACAGTAAATTTTTAACATAAATATGCACGCCCGAGTACTCAAATGTTGGTGGAATAATAAATAATCCTCAACTTCAGCAATCGCAATCGCAATCGACCAGATTGTATTTGTGTTACCATGTGATACGGCTTTTACAGAGTGTGATGCGCATTTGAAGATTATTACGAGTCTTCAAAGATAACGTGGAGAACATCGGGGTTATTCAAACAGCTTAGAAATTAATCTCGGCAATACGCCAGACAACGTGAAGACAGAGCGGTACAGTCCATACTTGAGATTTTGGGCGGCCTGAAGGTGATAATCCTGATTTAACAGGACGAGTGCAACAATTCACCAGACCATAAAAACCAGACTATCGGCGATTTTTACTAATCGTCACCAAAATGAGCTTTACCGATATCGGCAGTCCTAAATTTAAGAATTGATAATAGGAAATTTCACGGCTCTGAAGTTGTATACCCAAAAATTTTAAAAAGGAATACTATAAAACTATATAGGTAACGTTATAGACACAACGACGCAGAAATAATATTTTAGGGTAGTTACAAAACACAATCGTTATTGAGTTTATATTTAAAAATAAAATAAAATTTTTAGTTTGACGTTTTGCTTTCAAATCGTCGCAACATCAACAATGCGTATTTAAACCTACGAAGTTGATGATGATGGCCTGAAGGCGACGAGTGAGACCAGTCATATTGTCAGGGCAATTTTAAAGTGTACAAACGTACGGCTATTAGCCTATTTTTCTAGATTACGACCCCCGCTGGTATATAGTTTTTTCATATTTTTCCGCTTCAATTTAAGCATATTTTTTTATGCAGGCATTGGCTTCAGGCCGTTACACAGCTGTGTTATCGCTTGGGCCTGTCTCGCGTCGCACACGTGTGCATTTGATCGCCTCGCAACCTCCGAGAACTTGCATTCCGGAATGTTTTCTGGCATGAATTTAAAACGCCATGAGTGCGAGAGAGATAATGAATGGTTTAACTCGTTTTTCGTCTGCTGGTCCACAGTTGAAACAACTCCTTCCTGTTTTTTTTCTCGGCTGCGGCTTCGTGTCCGTTGGCAGTTAGTCACAGACTTTGGGTGGTAACTGCAAGCAGTTCTTGGAGTGTGGCTTCTTGCCCCCTCTGCGGCTTCGTGGCGGCGGCTTTTCCGATTGATTAAAGTTTTAGAAAATCGGTTCCGTTATGTGGTTGTGTGTTCGCAAGCTTGAAGCGAGTCGGTCGCAGACTGTTGGTTCCTCCGTCGAGTTGCCAGGCGCTTTTTCTGTTTTTGTCGTATGGGCCATTCGTGCCATTCACGACTTATAGGATGTGGGATTAAATTGAGAGGGTTTACCCTTGGTCGAATTTTACGTGCGAGCTCGATCGAATATCTGATCGCATCGTCAACTTCTGGTTGGGATTCTTGAGGGACGGCACAATCACCGCCCCCGCTTCGAGCTTGTTGGGGCTCTCCGCTTCGTTTCGCAAACTTTGGGACACCAACCGCAGGCTAGACCCGCTTCGGCCGCCACAAGTGAAGCTATGTGAAAGGTAATGTACTAGTCGTAAGCTTCCCGCGCTAATCATGAGCGTGCATTAACTAACATTTGAATGTACCGGGCCTTAGGCCAGCGAGTAACCTTTTGGTACTATTTATCTTTGTGCATTATCTAACGGTTGTGTTAACACCCGCATTATCGTTACGCTTTGCGTACTAACTAATGTTTTTGTACCTAATTTGTGTACCGTATGTATTTGAAGAACAATAGACCTATTTGTCAAACGTTTTCGCGGTATTTTCTTTGTGTTACATGTTGAGTTTCAGTGTAATCAATCTGTAGTGTCGTCGCGCGATTAGCAGCTGTGTAAAATTGATGTAAAGCGGATCCTGGACGAATTTGTGAGCGTCAAGGTAGGTTCGAACGCTCCAGCTGCCGATGCCGGTTCCAAGGAGTCCCAAGTTTGCACCCATACTCTACCCCATTTGGATTTCGGGTTTCTGCCGAGTGTAAAGTTAAAAGGTAGATTCACTTGCCTACCGTTCCTAAGTGAGTCCATCTGCGCATTCTCGTTTATCGTGATGGAATCGTGGTGGCGCTCATTCTAGTTAGATCTGTTTACCGTTCATTAGGCCATTGCCGTTGTGTCATCTCGTGTTGGACATCCTTAGATCCACTGCAGTCTAGTCGGCACTTTTGTTATGGGCTGAGCAGCGGTCCTATGTGTTACATTCCCGATTTTGTGAAATATCGTACGCGCTAGTTGTCTAGCTTTTTCGTGACTTTTCGTAAATACCGTTATGAGCTGGCGCGTTGTCGTATATGTCGTGGTAGCCCGTAACAATATTGTAAAAAATCTACTCTCTTTGTTTAGTATCTTATCAAATATTTGGGAAAAATATTTTTTCCAAGATCTTGAAAACAACTAAAAATATATTTTGAGTAGATCAAATGACCAAATCTGTATAAAATAATATTATTCTTTACTCTAATTTACTCTTTTATCATCGTTTTTTCTTTTCATGGATTACTTTGCTTTGGTCTAACAGTCAACATTTCTTATTTGGGTTTCATTGTATTTCCAAAATGTTATGTAACATTTATTTAGTCCACACAGTAGTATCTAGCTGCATATTTCATTTGTAAAATATCGTGAATCGTTTTGTAGAAATAGCGAATAACTTTGAATTTACAGCTGGAATTCTGACAAATTAAATAACAATTGTGCATGAAATATGTACCATAATTGACATTAAATAAATCTTGTAAGTATTCACCATATGCATTGGGGTCTCGGGTTTTAGGATTATTGAGCCACATCACGTATCATACAAATTGTAGCTCGACAAAAAACATGTTCAAGTATAATAACATAACTGTGCATTTGGTTAGCAACCGACTAATTCACTTTATTACAAAAACAGTAGTTGGTAATTGCTAGCACATACTGTATTATTATTATTAGCAATAATTTTAAAATTTTACAGAGTAAATGCACTTAATTGTTTTAAATGTCGGCCTACTGTTTGGTCCCAAGTCCAACATTGCTTTAAAAAAATCTTTAGAAAACTGAAAAGTTGTAGTTTGGTTTAAACCTTGACCGCTATGAAGAAGGTGTAATTAGAAAGAAAATAAAAATGGTTACATGCAGGTCTGAAGCAGTATTCAGATCGTGTTGGAAGATTCACATAAATTTCTATTAATCACAGTAATTAGACAAAAAAATGTAGCATAAAACATTAAAAGTGTGAATCTAATGGATGTAAACTACAGACTAATTGATCTCCATATCATAAATATCTTGGTATCTCGATATTTTTGTGGTGCAGTAGTTTCCCACTGCTTTTTGTACTTTTATTTCCGCCGCCCACTCTGGAATAGATGCTGTTTGCACTCGCCCACCCTCGATCAGACGTCACGTGTGGCTTTCCCTCTTACCACCATATCGGAGAGGCATTTCCTATCCGCCACCTGGCGACGCGCCTCTAGGGGTTTCTTTGAGGGCATTAGTGATCGAAATTAAGGAAAACATAAAGATTAATTTGTTAGATATCAGCGATTACTGTCTTTTGGTTCAATTATTTTACTGACATTTCCGATTAAATATGGCTGCACTGAGGGCGACCTATAAATAACTTTCATGATAATTTTCGTGAAGTGTGTCATCGAGTCCTGTTAAATAAAATTACAGTTTAAAAGATGTATAAATTAAGCGGCACTCAACGTTCATTATTACATAGCAATATGGAGTTATTCATTCTGATTTGGTCGCCGGTAACACTTCTTCATAGTACTAGGAAATATGCATATGTAAAGCATGGAATAAACGATTCTTTTTACAGAATTTTAGCATATGGATGTGCAGCAAGCAACTAATTTTCAAACTCGTACAAGTTTCACAAAGGAGAGACGGTTCACCGCTAATTTGTTGTACTGATTTAATTGGTCGAATATCAGGAGAGTCAAAGTCAAGGTTTTCCTGCCATTAAAACTGCACAATGCGGACGTCACGGATTACAGCCTTTACACAGCAGCCCTCTCATCTTCTATCAATTTCCTGTTCGCACAATAAATCTGTTCAAACACCGCTCGGCCATGCAAGGCGTAGTTGCCGTACAAGAGATTACACGGCTGTAATTTTTATTACGAGCCGTACATGCGCCAAGGGGCCATTTATCAATATGTGCATTAATAGGGACGCTCTTCGCATCAGCTTGTTAATTTCATGTCTATACACGGTTAATACACGTGCTGCTCGTACGTGTCCTGCGATGAATAAAACAAATTGTTGCGAAAAGAACGGCCTGCAGCCCATCGATTACGGTGTCAGCTTTATTATGCCGGGAATACATAAGGAGCTGAGGAACTCCATCGAAATTTATGCCCTGCGATTCTTGATTTGGGCACTTAACACAGGCTTAGGAGATAATCAGCGATGGGAGAACCTTGTTTACCATACCAGCGCGAGTTTATAATGTATTGCTAAGGTATTTACACTGTTCACATAAGAAATTGCAAGACTACCTTATATATTGTCTGATAAAAGTGGAAACATAACCTCACTTTCGATGTTAACATGCTATTTAAAAGATTTTATTACTAGCATAGCCAGATCCATATGAAAATAACCACACGAGAGCACGAAACTTTTATCCCGATCAGGATTTTGTTTTCTAACCAACATAGAGTATATTCAGTCTAATAAGGTAATTGGATTGTTCTAACTACTTTAATGTTTGACGTTTGTAATTCCATTTTTGCATTGTTTTGTAGAGACCTTTTACATTTTAGAAACGTTCATTTATATGTTGTCATTCCTATCCTTCACTCAGATTAATTATAAGTTGTCATTTGTCATTTAGTTTCCAAGTTGTTTCGAACATCTACTCCATGCTTTTTGGAGATTTCCTCTCACTTCATTTGTATTAAGGTCCTCTATTTCCATCCCTTATTTAAAGCAAATCAAATTAACACTTATGTTCTACATTGTTTGAACGACATTCATTACCATTTCCACTTTGATCATCTATTGAAGAGTTTTGTTTTACATGGGTAACCTCTAACCACATTGCTACTCTTCATTTAAACGAGTCAAGTTGTCAAACTTGTGAAAAAGTCTTTTTTTATATTGAAAATGTAATCGTCTATATGACAATGCACCACTTCCAGTGTTTATTAAGATAAATTCAAGTTGCTATTCTCTTCTCGATCGTCTGCAGGACCCGTTCAAGGTCTTGTAAGGGTCTTTTTTTAATATTTGCAATTACTTTAATTGTATGGCAATCCTTTTCGTTGCGTTTAGTCGTGCATTTTTTAACTCGTGCGGAGCACAGTTTCTCAGTATTGTACTCGTCGTCGAGCAAAGAGGTTGCTAGCACGCCGAAATGTGATGACGCTAGGTTAATTTTAAATACAACCAGGTACTATTAAGCAATGTTTGCATGTGGTGTGCGAATTATGTCTGTTGATAATAGTTTATTCTCGCTTTACTGTTTCGAACCGGCAAATTACGATAAATTGTCGAATCTAATTAGCTCCACAAAACATAGGCTACCGCGTGCGGGAGTTATCGTGGAGATTTAATGTTGACCTTTTAGTTGGATATAAAGAATTATTGACGTTGTGCACTGCAACTATGTCGTATCATTTCTACATCACGATATACTTCTGGAATTCGTTATCAAGGGTTTACCGCTCGCCCGATGCTCACTTTTCGAAGCCCGCGCATCCTTTTTCTTACTTACCGGTCAGCGACCATCAAACCCCTCGGCCCGCTTCGCTGGAGGAAAGGGGGCTGCAGGTATCGCTTCTGGCTGTAGATTTGGCTTGTACTAAGCCCCCCGCCCACGTGTTTAGGGTTAGTTGCTCCTCTGGGTGGAGTTGGATGCACAAGTGACTTCAAATGGCTGGGAATCGACTTCTTATACCCTTCTAGGCTTCCTTCGATTTGGATCTTTACCTGAGGTAATTCAGGTAGGGATAGTCCGTAGTTATCTGCTCGTGGACTCGCGCATCGCTGGAAATTTTTCCTTATCAGCAAGTCGCCGCGCGCTGGATCGTTTGTGACGATGTCAGTGTTTAAATTCAAACATTTTAATTGTGTCTAAAGTTATTTTGTACAGGTGCTTTGCGTCAGGTGACTGCAGCTGTTGCGTTTTTTCATGTGATAGCACTTTGACCAAGTATAAAACCCTAGGAAAGCGAACTCAATGTTTGGTTGCGGTGCTGGCCTTCAGCTGGTGCCGAGAATAGGTAGTGGTATGAATGTTATTTGAATAGGGGCTTTTAATTATTGTTTGCTTTTCAATTGTAAATAGCAGTGGATTTTGAAGTTATACATTTCAGAAGTATAAAAATAATGTAAGATTTCCGGATCCTGGCGCCGAACACAGCATCTACTTCTCATTGCCGACGAAAATTTCTTTAGAACATAAGTGGCATTCCACCACCAGGCTGGCGTCTATCCAATAATCAACGCCTATATTATTACCTTTTTGTTTTTCAGTAATTACAATATTCTCACTGGTCTGCATACTGCATATTTCTGCAGGCTGATTTGGTTTCCCCAGCTTCTAGAATTTGTTTTCCTTAATTTAATGTTCAAATCAGTTTTTTTTATGTCTAGACTACTGCTGTCATTGTTTCTAGTTGGATTTCGCTTGGGCGTATCAGGACGATATCGTCGGCTAAACGTAAATGGTTTAAACATTTTCCATTTGCTCGTATAGTCTCTTCTTGTTTTAGTTTCCATAAACTAATTTGAAAGTTTGTTCAGAACGATCGACCGTTAATAGCGTTGATTATATGGATCTTCATCTCATGACGAAAATATCAAAATCTTAATACGCCACATAGACAGCCGCTATGATATAAATCAAAAGCCCACCCGAACACAAACGCGAAGCGCCAGTGGCAGCAAGTTCCCTTTTCTTTCCGAGCGATAATTATCCTTGATTACGGCTGTGTTACTCAACAGTACCAATGTTGACAAGGGCAATTATGTCGACGAGGAAGCAATTTGAGGTCGATAGATGCGAAGTAATAATAGAGAGTGGACGTTATACATGTGCCCATCGCCGGGGGCGACTTGCTCTTGAATCCGTTCGTACAGCGTACAGCGTTTATGGCAGCAATTAGCTGCATATAACGCACGATCACTGAATAAAGCGCATTGCATGAGCTATGATAGCGACGCAACAAATGGAGTACTTAATTATGTGCAAATACTTGCTCAAATGTTGCCAGCGTCGGTGGTGCGTTCCTCTGGCTCAAGGTTACCACTCAGATTAATGAGAGTTAGTTGTTGCAAAACAACTAGATTGAAACGTGGCGGTAAAAGCGATCGTATCCGCATGTCTGACGATTTTATTTAAATTAGATCAAGAAAAACAGACTGCTGCAGTGGAAGAATTTTGCATTCTCCGGATGGTATGCGACACACGTCCATCAAAAAGTGCCTACTTGGAACTAGTTATTATTTAAAAAAACTGCTGCAGATAACACATATGGTTCTTTAAAAGATATATAATTCGTATGTAAACAGCTATACTTTATACAAAGAGTGCAGTAAAACTAAGACAATCTCGAGGAGTAATGAAGGGAACATGGTCGGTAGAACCTTGAAGGAAAGAATAAGATGCTCGAAAATCAGGAAAAAGTGGAGTAATAACGTTATATAAGGGGTAGCTAAACTGAAATGGAGTTGGACAGGACATCCAGAAAGAAAACTTCTTGAAGAATAAACGGTGCCACCAAGAACAGCGTTATAAGACCATAAAAATGGTGGGTCGACGATATTAGGAAATGCAAGGATATGCTGCCGGCAAACCCGAGACTAGAAATCGTGGAACATCTAGGGTGGGGGGGCGCCGTTTAGCAGTCGAAAAATAAAGGTTGAAGAAGACGAAAAAGAATAATTTAAACAGTGAGAATATAATTAGGTGCGGCAAAAGAAACAAACTTGGTTCTAATGCATTAATGTGTATAAGCGATCAGGGATCTCAATTTGTTGCTACGAAGTGCAACTTTTATTTAATCAAGGAACGGAATATCATTGGTGTGTGTATGCCGTTTATATATTCTCATAACGAAACCGAGGATTTGCATCTAGTCATTTACGGTGACTTCCACAAGTTGTGAGGCACTATGATTTTGTCCAAAGTGCACCTCCAAATCCCTTATTTCGTTGACCCTTTGTAATTTCATGTGATTTATTTTAAAGTCCCAACGCATGCCGCTGTTGTTTAACAAATACGCCATTACCTTGAACTTATGAAAGTTGAAGTATAATTTATTAATAATCTTCTAATAGATAAGGTTATTTAAGTACCAGGACGTAATCGGATAATGACGATGACATTAAATTAACTTCAACTCGTTAGCAAATACAAGAAACTTGTAACTTCAAATCGATATATCATTGATAAAATCGGAAACAAAAGGGGGCAAAGTTGCAGCCTTGTGGGACTCCCTAACGCATCCCATAGTTTTCACATTGTTACGTATAGAAAGCGCAATTAACAGTAGAATTCATTTTGTGCATAATTCTTGGCCGTGTAAGCCCATTTATCTGAACGTGATCGTCGTGCAAACGCAGCTTTAGCTATTAGGTGGTAATCCGCTTTACCGGCAGACATATCAGCTCTTTCAAACAATTCGTTTTGGGTTTGTTTGTTTTTCCCTTGCAAAAAGTGGCGTCGGCAGCATTCCTGTAATTGTGCTCCAAGTTGTAGTTCTTAGCCTCAAATATTTTGAAATATTTTTGAAATTATTATACTTATACTACCGTTGGTTACTTATGAAGAGCAAGCGTCCTTGAGATGATTTATTTGTCCTGGCTACTTGCCTGTATTACAGGGTGAGTGAATTAGTTCAATATAGATTCTTATAACGTAATGTAATTAGCTGAAATTTTTCCGGTATTTTTATCGTCACCTGTGAGTGCAAAACATCAGCGGTTCGGTTTGCTTTAGAATTCCCTCCAGGCGTCACCCGAGACCTGTAAAAACTTTAGCGATTTCTCCTACTTCGGAGTGCCCCTTTGCTTCTAGGCCTAGTTCGAGTTTGGACAACATCTTCCACAGCCCGTTTGGGGGCTATTTGATTCACATCCTGCAGAGGCATGACGCGCTCAAATAAGTAGCGTATGGCTTAATGATATATGGTAATACTATTGGTACCGCTGGTAAGAGAAAAAAATTGTAGCTGTTCTTAATATGTAATTGTACATTTTACTAGTTTAATCTTAAATTGCTTATTGAATTCATCATTACTATGTTAGCATTATTTGAGGTGCACCTTTCGAATAACGCCTAAACAAGAATTATAGAGTTTATGTACTGTATATATCACTCATTGTCTGACTTCGTTACTGCTATCTTCTGTATTTCAGATATTGTGTTATAATCTGCTGCGATTAAAATGAGTTTATAAGTAGTTGACTTGAGTATATTTGTTGTAATTAAGAAGCTTGTTGGCGCTCATTATATTTGGTAATTACATAATTTAAAGAACTGCACCCGTCTTCACTGGGGCTAGCTGGCGGGCCCTCGAGTATATTTTCGTAGCGTTGCGATATTTGAAGTTATTTATGGAATATATAGTTAAAAAGAAGTGGCGTTAACAAGATACCTAGTCATCAAAAGTGATAAGTTTTATGTTCCCCTTGCATACACGAAAAAAATATTTGTAAGGCTGTATTAGTAGGTTGAATGTTTTTATTTTATTTAATACAATTTGATGATCTTTATCGGAAGTGTTCAAAAGTTTTGTTAGGTCAGGATGACTTACCACGCTGCAACTGACTCTTTATTAATGCACGCGGCAGGGGCTGTCGGTAATTCGTCGTCGAGCTTCTCATTGCTCCAAGATATCAGCGCTATTGCCGATTTTGATTTCAAACCGAGAGGTTATGCCTAGGTGACTGTAATCATTCCGTGAATATAGCTGTTGGGTAAAGCCTTAGCGTCCCAATTTTAGCGAATCTGAAAGTCTGATCTCATCTCGTTAAGTACTCTGGAATTTCATATCGATCGCTGTTCGGACATATTTAAGGAAACCCTTGTATCATTCCGACGCAGACCTGATGAAATATCTCGTTGTCAGAGTGCTAGCTACTATGGTTTTATCGAAACTGTCGCGTACTAGATAGAAATGCAACAACTTCTTAAACGCTTTGCATCAATGCATCAATATTGCTGAATTGTGGAATTTCTTTACAGGCAAACATCTGTTAGGAATTTTGCTTATCGCGCGACGTCACAAGCAGGTATAAAGACGCTAAAGATTTCTGTTCCACTTGCGGCGTACACTCTGTATCTGTTGGGCCATATTTTAATCAAGGGTAAAACTTTAGCTATGTGCAAATTATTACTTTTATGTCTTACCCAGTTAAATCAACGATAGATAAACATTTTTAAGATTTGACCCTGTATATAGTTGATCAAAAGTATATTCAGTTTCGAGTAGACCAGGGAGATATCTGCATGCAAAATATCGTCTTCCTCCAACAAATAGTTTTTAAGCTATACCACCAACAGACAAACGGACAGGCAGACAGACAGACGGAATTGAAAAAGCATGTTGTTCGTCGTCTAGGGACCCTAAAATGTGAAGATGTGAAGAAATCTCGGAAGGTGATTTTTTTCACAAATACATGTCCTTCCTTCGCTCGTAGCCTTCCTTACATATCGTTCGGTTTTTAGACGAGGGAAGTAAACACTTCCTGTTAAGTCTCGTAAATTTCAGTCTTCTATCATGGCTACTTTGAAGATATATACAGTGTACATTTAACACACTCATGCTGTTAACATTTATCTTTGTGTCCTGTTCGTTATTTGTAAATATTTTATTATTTAATTAATATTCGTGTAATTATGGGCCTTTGAATAAATCAACCGCTTAAATATAATGCGTTCTAAATATTTATAGAATCTAACCGAGCCCGAAGTTATTTTAAGGGGCCGTGGGTAACTTTAAAACCTCGGGGGCTTGGCGACAGTTGGCGGTCGGAAACGTGTATGTGTGGGTATCAAATAGGATACAACAGAGGGTGGCATTTTCCAATTGGAGAGCTCTGCTGTGATTTTTGCAGTAATTTGTGGTAACTACGTAGATTAGTAGAAATGATGAAATAATAAGGTCTGTAATGAATATTATTGCTGAAGTATAATTGATGTTGTATGTAGTTTAATGGTGCAGCTGAGTTTGGCACTGTTTTGTTGTCGTTACTACTGCACTGATTTAGAGCTTTGTTGTTTGGGTCGTTGTTCATTATTTTGTTGTTGGGTTTGTGCCCAATCGGTACCGCAGATGGTTCTATCGTACCTGGGAATAGCGGATATCCGGCGAGATGACCGCTAACCCTTGACCTGATAAGCACCTAGTTTATAAGTGATCTACGAAGCGCACCTGGATAGCCATGGGATGCTCATTTCCTAAAAATGTCTCTTGATTCCGGTCGTCTCCGGGGGCGGCAACCGTAGATGCTAATCATTGGCATGAATTGGAGCTCATTGGTCTAGTTAGCATTCTTCTAATAGGCGCTAGACGCGGTAATCATCCGCTTTACATATATTACAGGTATCTCGTCGACGGTGAACCTAAGGGATCGTTGCGGGAGCCAGAAAACCCCCAATAAATGCTATCATCCCGAACAAGTACTGCTAAATGTCTTAATGTTCGTTTATTCTAGTTTGTATGCCTGATTGTGGACTTTCACTGATTTGTGTTTACGAACTAGTGTGTGTAACCACATGCTGATTGCCTTGCTTCTTCTCGGTGTCGTGTTTCTGATCTATAACCCTTAGACCAAATGGGCGTTACGTAATTTTTGGGTAAGTTACCAGCCTGTAACTTTAGGCATGATGACTGATCTAAAGCCAGGAAAAAATAGATTAGCCCCGAATCCTGAATCTATGTTCCTACATTCGATTTAAATAAATTAGTTTGGAAAATGCTGGTCTAAAAGAGTGACACAAATTTAAGTAATTATGAATACATTTACTCCAATACTTCACCAATCTAATCTTTGAATGAAGCAACTGTAGTTCACTGCTCACAAGGTGCCGACATCTCCAAATTTATATCATTAGACCAAATCGATATCCAATTAGCAACCGGTTTTCCGCGTTTTGCCGAAAATAAGTCATAAAAACCGGCAAAAATTACAGATGTAAATTGTTATAATCTGTTATTGAGTTTATGGGCTTGCAGCAGTTTAAGTAACGGCACAAATACACACCAGAATTCCCAGGTTCATCAGGCTTAACACCGGTCTTGCCCACACGAATTTCACGGAAGACGATTATTTAAGAAATTTAAATCCCAATTTTATTTCATTAATTTTTTAGTTGCGCCGGCAAATTTCAACTTGTAAAAAATGTCTATTAAATTTACTAGGCCGCCGTATTAGCAACCACCTGCCCAAGCTGAATTATAAGAAGTCGCCTATTAACTACAACGATGTCCATTAGAAGGAAATATGTGTAATTTAAGCTGAGTTATTGTTCCAAATGAGTTTTTTTTTCATATCTAATGAAAATGGCCGGAGGTAATTTAAAATCATTCACTTTGGAACGTGATTAGTATTGAAAAGTGCTGCCTTTTAAAAAATTCTCCTACTAGAAGACACTTCGCACCGTTTTGCAAAATATAACCGATGACAATCCAAGCACACGAAAATCATGGGCTACTACGGTAATTATGTCACTACATGGACAGCTTGATGTGTGATTGGCCCTGCACGCACCCGAACATACCATTACATTCAATAACATTTTTGCTTATCGACCTACACGCTAGTCAATCTTGTTTAACATCGACATGTAGCAAACGGGAGCCACCCAATTATGCAACTAATAAGCGGGTTTTTGGCCTAACTGTAACGCTTTTTGCTCGCTCAGGATTAATTGCTAAATGATCGATAACAATCCTTTGTTGAGATTTCTATTACTTAGATTTGATTTTTAACAACTGCTAACATTCTGACTGCTGTCTGAAAATGCTTTGATATACATTCGTAAATTTGCACGTTGTTTGTTTGCGTTAACAAGGTTTTTCATCACTGTGAGTTTTGCATTTTGTGACTGTATTTTCCCAGTGTGAATTTAGGCTCTTGTATGGATTTTGCATTGGAATAACTTAGAAAAGCGAATCCAAGCTTAGTGTGTCTTCTAGTTCCAAGTTATGACTTCCCAGCTTGTGCTAATGATAAATTATCCATGTTTGTGTAACGATTGAAGCTTCTCCAACTACATAGTAGTCGCTCTAGGAGCATCAGTTAAAGTCTAGTGCAGTTTTTGCTCGCCGACTCAGGATCATAGCAACAAACTGGCCAGGAAATTTGTAACGAGCCATAATTCTGCAGCAACAGGATTTACATATTCGTACAGCGAGAGAAGGAATGGGCTGCACTCGCGATGCATCCGAGGCTTACCGTTATTGTTGAAACTATTTCAAACAAGTCGAGAATTTACGCAAACAGCGCGGCTGGAGCTCGAGTTGTGGACTAAATCTGCCGTAAATATTCATCGGGTTAAGAAACTCCTTATAATTCCGCTCCTTTCACTACCACAACACTTGATCGTGAACTTGTATGGATGTGTAATTTAAACTCGACTACTTCCACTTTTTGCTCCTTTATTTCTCGAACAAGGCAGCGATTTCTCGTTTTTACCCGCTGCAGTCCGTTAGAAATTTAATTCATTTGCTGATCAGCTCGCCGATCTCCTGCCATGCATTCCTTGGAATTTCAGGTGGATGGCGCGAATATAATCGGTCGTTTGCATTTTTCACGCTTCGTTAACGACGCTAGGCATTAAAATTGTTAAAAAAGAGGAGTAAAATGTATAGACTCTGGTTGTCAATTAGACTACAAGCTAATGAAAATTACATTTATCCGCAAACGTCACAAAAGTGACAACTTATGTGTCTTTATTGACAAGGTAAAAATGTCACTTTATCTGTCTAAGCAGATAAAATAGCGACTTTTGCGTACTTTATCTGCCTAAGCACACAAAATCGTTGCTCTCTTTCTTTCTTTCTATGTTTGTTCGCTATCTCCTCCGAAAATACTGGACCGATTAAATTGTATGATGGCTTAAAATTTTGCTTATTTTTAGACTTAGATCGTAGGCCGGTTTTTATTTTCAAAAGGAGTACGAAAAAGTTTTAATTTAAATAAACCTTTAAGCAGCGGATCGGAGCATCTGTCGCCGTGGGTTATGGTGTGACAGCTGCTGTGGCCGTGTGCTATTAGCTCGGGTGATTCAGTATGTTCATATATCATTACAGTAGCGCTTTATTTGAACAACAGAGGTTGGCGCAGGGCTACAGTGCTCGCATGTCACGCGGGTGGCCTGGGTTCGATTCCCGGCCGATGCATCCTTTTATTAAAATTTATATTAATTAAATTTACCTGAATACGTTTGCGGATAAAATAGTATATGTTATTCGGAGTAAAAGTGAGTTTCCGTGGCTTAGCTGAATTATTAATAATAACATAATCTACTATTAATTAATGTTTGAAGTATCAAACTTTGTAGAAGAAGTACCCTCCACGTAGAGATAACAAGTTCCAAAGGTAGCACAAATCAGTTGCGATGAAGTCATAAATTATCACTGTAAGCAATAAGCACAAGCACATCAGCTGTAAAATAATGAACAAACAAGCAGCGATGTATATAAACTAGAAGAACAGGCAGATATGGAAGACACGAACTGCGCAGCAAAAATATATACACAACGTAAACCTTAAACCCGTGCGAGGTTGCTAATGCCTTATCGGACGCCTCCCCAGGTGGTGGATATGCGAATGCCTCCCGTACCGGGGAAATTAAATACCCGGGGCTGAACAAAACTACAACTGCGACTGGACCGCGGCAGCTAGCTGTATCAAAACTGGTCACAGGCCTCTAACCTCGAGCCTCCTTATATGTGGGAAGGGAATGGAGAATCTCGCGGGTAGCTGTGAAGATGAAAATTGGCATATGGATTGTGCATAGCGTGTAAAGTGGTTTACACTTTAGGAATTGTTATGATATTCCTACCGGGTTCACCACTTTGAAATTAAATTGGTCTAATAAGATATGCGGAAGACAATCCTTTTTTTTCATTAAAACATACAAATTACATACATATACAAGTACGTCAGTATGTTTTAACATACAAATCTGAATAGCGAATTAAGTATAAACGAATACCGGAATCTAATTAGGAAACTAGAGGCTAAGGAATCTGACGCGTGCCCTCGTCTTTAAAGTAACTCTAGACGGATCGCAGGGTCTCTACGTTTTAACACAGATTGATTATGTAAGAGAAAGGATTCCCTATTTTTTTAATACAATAGGTATTGTCCAACCGGGCACGGGATGAGGGTTGAAATAACTTTCTCCTCGAATAGGAAATCCTAGGCCATTGTTAGTCGAGTCGGGTGCTCCTCCGTTTATTGCTCCTACAATGGGCTCTTTTGCATGACGCGAAAGGTATTCTTATAACTCTGGAGTGTCTTTATTGATCACGATCCTCACACTGCGCTGATATACAATGCCTGCTGTTTGGAGAACTGCAGTCCGACGTTTTAGGAGAGTTGGGTTTTAGAAAGCTTGCTTAGCGCGACGTACATTAATCAACATTGACGTTACGGAGATTCTTTAACGGTACGTACACAATCGATTTAGAAGATCCACTGGTTTAACTCGAATCGTTGCACCCGGAATTTCTCTTTTATTAGAGTATTTTGTAAAGCAATACACAAAATTGACTTTAACACTCGCTGGTTTATGGGCTACGCTACACGAGAGACGTTATCAGGCAGTTTGATACATTTACGATACACTTGTATGAAGCCGGAAAGGAACAGTGAGATGAGGTGCTACAACTCTGGAATAAGCAACATAGATGGGTATTATACATACTATTTAGGAGGAGACAGTTAACATCATTAGCAACGTGTAGATTTAATTATAAAAACGTCCTTTGGGGAAGCTATTCTTAATTTCTGCCCAATTTCAGATCGGATGGTATTGCTGCAGATTAAGACCAATTATAATGCAAGTATTCGCACTTCACAGTGAAATCGTTCATTGGAAAGGTTTTATCGAGAAATAGAAGAAACTTTAAAGCTAAATAAGCTACAATGGCCAGGGGTGATTTGAACGCTAAGATATGAGAAGAAAGAGAGAATGCTATCGTTGGGGATTACAGTTAGGCTTTAGGAACGGGTTTGGATCAAGGAAAGTTTTGATACCTGTCCAAGTACTCCTACAAATACGTAGAGATGTGTATTCAGTTTTACTATATGGCGTGGAGGCATGAACGCGCACAGAAGCTATTTCTAAAAAAATTGAAGCGTTCGAAATGTGGGTCTTTGGAAAATTTTTAGAAATTAGCTGGACAAACATATATCTAATAATGAGGTTTTAAAAAGAATGGGAACGAACGGAAAGTTAATGAAAAACATCCACATCGGAAAACGCACATATCTTGAACACATTGCGAGTAGTGAGTAGTGTACATAGCATCTTGCAATTGATCATTGAAGGTAAAATAAACAGGAAAAGAGGACCAGGAAGAAGACAAATAGTGGCTCGGAAACTTACGATAATGGTACCTACAGGAAACACTAATGGATCTATTTTGAGCGGCAACAAAATTAAGAACAGAAAAGATGAAGACACCTTCAATTGGAAGAGAGCTGTGTGGTTATAATTAAACAATAAAAATAGGTAACGTATAATTCAGCTGAGTCAGCTTGGGTTGTGGATGTATTTAAAAGCTTTTAAAGGAAAGACAAAAGCATTAATGTTAACAGAATGTCATGCTGACGATGTAGGATTATAGAAGATCTGCAAATTGCATCGGAGGAAAGTTGGCCTTCAAACGAATAAACAAAAAAACAAACTGATAGCTTATCTGGAAGATAACAAAAATATTATAATTGACAATCAATTATGAATGAATCTGTATACGTGTGGTAATAAAATGTGACAAATTTAATAAAAACGCAGAGATAGACAGACGTATACGATTAGGCTGTCGGCATTTGGAAAGACAAAGCAACATTTTAAAAATTGTTCTGAGGTTCAGAAGATCTGTATACAATTAATATGTGGTGACCGTACTTATTGATGCTGCCCAGACATGGGCCTAACAAGACAAGTAATATAGTAATTGGCTAAAAATCAAAGGGCAATGGAAATACAGATGCTAAACACGAAATTAACAGAGAAGAAAATAATTTAGTTATGTATGTGTTCCACAAAGACTCGCAGTGTCGTTAAAGTGAAAATGGGCGGGTCCCATACCATGCGAGAAAACGATGAGAGATGGAATAAAGAAATAAGTTAATGGAGACCTTGGCACGGGAAAAGAAGTTTGGGCACACCACAAACTAGGTGGAAAGATGACTTGAAAGGATCATAATCAATAGCATACAGGCCAGTATAGAATACAGGTGATTATTCTCCAAATCTTGTCTTCTTCCTCTAAATGTAGGCTATAAATAAGGTGATAAATATATGCAAATAAAGGTGCTCTTCAAAACATATAAATTCGACTCGACTTGCTAGTAAGTTAACATTTCAACAATTTAAAAGGTACAAATATAAACTACTGTAAGCACAAATAACAACAGATTACAAGTGAAGCGGCGACTAAATTAGGCTTCGAGGATGAGCATCATTCGTTATATTAATAAGAGCAATCGGTTAGGCACTGAAGGGTACCCATGGAGATTGTAAATCAAGCTGTACATATACGGTAAGAGTTCGAATGTAGAAGTCAAACCCCGTGGGGTTCTGAGGGAACTCCAGCAGGACCTGCTTGCAACATAAGGCAGCGAGGTAAGTTACGAAGGTGCTAAAGAGGCACGAAATCACTACACAACATCTCAATAGGGTTAACAAAAGGAAGCAATACACATTACATCAATTTCCTTTTGTTGAGTTCCCAAACCCACACGAATGGCTCACGTATGGCCAGCACAGGACATCGGGAGCTAACCCAAATAGCATACCAAAGGCTTGATCCAGGAATGTTGCATTCAAAATAGAAAATGGGTCAAGGTCGTTCACTGCACGTGGAACTGCGAAAACTCACGTAAACAGCGGAGGGATTAATTGGGGCTCCGATCTTGCGGCTATAAAGAACGTACAAAATTTGGGCTAAGTGCAAGTGAATTCAAACAGCTCGCAACCAGAAAATCCGCCACGCATTGAGACGTGAGAGGAAGCCCTGTCATAAAACCGCCAGAGCTGCATAAACCGCTACATCAGCGAGGGCGAAGCATGCCCGCAGAGTTCTGGGTGATCCAAAGGAAGCGTAACTGCTTATAACCATTGCACGCAACGAAAAGAAGGCGGAACAGGACGCTACGGCCATATTTAACACTTCGGGTATCGATAAAAACAAAATTCGACCAGACGTGCTCTGACCGTAACATTACATCAAATAATGAATGAGATTTTGCTCTCTTCTTTGTCTATCCTCTATACAGAGGAGTGGTGTCCTAGCAGTATCATCTTAAATTCAAAAGCCTAAATTTTCCGGTGTGACGTCAACACAGAAGGACGAACGTCAGTTAAATAATATAGGCACAGCGATGGAAGGAAGTTGTAAATGCCGCCGTAAATAATTAACTCATGCAAGACTGGAGTCACCACTCTTCAAGTGTGGTATATAATCGCAATAAGCTGCTATTTACTTTATGCAGCGACCACTGTTCTCAAACGCTAGCAAGGGCGATGACCCTTCATTGAATTTACAACGATCTGCAACGTTATTTATTAACATACACGCACTCCACAAAAAACTAATGAAGGTACTATGTGACGTTTATATTAAAAAGCTCAAATATAATTGAGAATTTCAATAAACGTGTACTACAAAGTACACATTTCGCGGCAGCGCAGCCATAACTAACTCATTCAGCTGACGTCGCGGACTCCTGACGTCAGAGACTTCCGGCCTTGTATTTCAGACGGTACTAGCCCAATCGGATATGACAATAACAAACTCTCCAGATATACCACCGTTGGAAACAGGTCTCTTTATTGATTGCTGTCTTCAGCTAATGTAGTAGCAGTTGTTAAGGAAGTGCAATTGAAGTTTGAATTTTGTCTGACCAGTAGATTGGAGAGAGTCATCCAGAACGTCCCCCAAGTGGTTTACCCTAAATAATTAGTCTTTTCTAATTACCCGGGTCTCTATATGTTAAAAAATGTAATCGTCTTGCTATATATAATAGTGGATAAACGGTTATTGATCTTTGAGTAGTTTACAATAGAAGCGTTGGTGTCAGTAGTGCAAGTTAGAATTTTGGGCCAGGGGTCAAGAACCTCGACACCCTCTCCCCCATCATGGTGGAGAAGTGATTTCTTTTCAAAATTTGATCTGACAAAAAAATTATCGAAAGCCATGTATCTGTGGGTTTTCGTTGAATGTTGGAGGGGTTTTGGGGCCATGGCCCTCTCAGCCCCCTCGGTAGTTAAGCCACTGGTTGGTGCGATGTTCCGTTCAAGGAACTAACTTTACTGCTAATATATTTGGAACTAACCGTAACTTCTCAACTATGTGTCCGTCATTAAACTTTAGTCATTGTACGAGTATTCTATGAAATGATATATAGCATTAGGGAGTTTTCCCTTAATTGTACAATTGTAATGGATCAGAAATTGACCACAATAATGTAGGTAATCTAAGCATACTATTAGATTAGAAATGTATGTAAGCCTTACGTATAACCGTACATATTTCAATATGATTTTTATTGTGAGTACAAGTCAGTGGCTTGCTTATATCTTGCTTATATATCTGTTCTAACTAACTGCAGTGCCCATTGAAAGTAAAATAGCATTTTTTTAGAATTCCATGACCTCAATAAGTAGAATAAATCGCAGAATTATTTGTAAACGAATTCGTGAAATTATTAAAATTGACAGATTTGACGACGCGACGCTCAATTTTATTATTTTATTTTTATTTTATTTTGGTACTCAGCCAACAGCCGTTAGGCCAATTATAGGCGTCACTGTACATTTAACTAACACCGATTTAACTATTAGATATGTATTGTTTTCTTGGAAATGAAAGTCCAACAATTCTTGGATAATATTTACGAAGCAGTTGGTGTATTTTATTCGAACTAAGTAGCAGTATGAGCCTATGTAATTTGCTTTTGCGCTATTTTACAGAGGATGTGATGTTGCTTACTGTCTACAATGATAACTTATTATTCTAGTCTTCTGTCATTAGGGTGATTTACAGAAAAACCTAACACAACTTAATGCTACGATAAACAGGGGTTTGGCATGTGTATGGAATAACCCGGATAACAACTATTCCGACAACCTAAGGGAATTTTATAGTTAAATTGTGCCCCTTAGAATATAATAATATATTATTTAATGCGTACTTTTTTGGATAATTGCAGTTTTTACAGCACTATTTACATAGAACTACAATTTTAAAATGCATTCGTAAAAATAATAATTGGAAGTCTTAAATTATTACCTATATGAGATGCTGTGTCTAATAAATGGTTTGTATTTATAAAAGGTTCATAGTCGTTGCTGGAACTGAAAGTTCAATTGCCACTTAGATGAACAGTCTAAAGAATTCATTAGAAGAGTTTGCAAAATAAAGATTTCGGAAAACCTGAGTAACGAAAAGGGAATAGGTAAAACCACCGAATCGCTTAGAAAAGATGAGCTTATTAAGGATTGCGTAACAAGGGATGTTTTTATCTAAAGGCTGACAAAGGTAATAAGATTGTTATTTTGGATCAGCAGGACTACTTTGATAGAGTAGGTACGTTGCTTAACAGTGAACTCTATAAAGAATTTAAAAAACTTCCAAGAAGCATAATTGTCCTATCCCACACTTATTACTCCATTCCTTAGATATAAGCTGATCTTTCTAATCCAGAAATGCCCAAAATGTACTGTTTACCTAAGATACATAACCAGGTAAAACGGTCAGACCTACTGTTTCTGGTATTAACTCCCCGACTTACCTCTTATCTAAATGGTTAACAAATTAATTTAGAAACTTGGAAAAATCTCAAAATATTTTTTCGGTCAACAACTCGTTCGAGTTTATAAATAAAATTAAAGATTTAAAACTTGGTGAAAGCGAGATTCTAGTTTCACTTGAGGTGTGTGCTTTGTTTCCAAGCGTATCAGTCCCACAGAACATGAAATGTCACGGGAACTACTTACGGTTAATAATTTGAATTCAAATTCATTGACGAATTTGTTAGATTAACTACCCATCTTATTTTATGGGTATTTCGTTACACTACGAAATGAAAACTATAAAACATGAACGTCGCAGAACTGCTTTCAAATAGATGACAAAAATCTATGAACAGCACGAAGAAACAGCAATGTGAAACAGCCCTTTCGCTTTCATTGCCAACCGTATTGTATAATGCAAAGTATTTTTCAAGGATTTGGTTTAGATATGAGGACGACATTTTTGTTGTTTTTGATTTATCTAAATGTATTGTTAATGTCTTGAATCAGTTAAATTCTAAATTACCTATCATAAAATGCACATATGAAGCGGAAAACGAAGGACAACTACCATTTCTGTATACCTTAGTAATAAGTGATAAAAATAATTCGGAATATGATGTTTATAGAAAAGAAACAATGGTAAACAGATTCATTTTATCGGATTCAAATCATTGCTTTCAACACAAAATTGCTGCTTTAAATTCCTTAGTGCATAGACTACCAACCTTTCCTTTAAACAAAGAGCGGTATAACACGAACTTCAGACCATAAAAACCATCTCTGTGTATAATGGTTTCCCGTCTAAACTATCGACTATTTGAGGAAGCACAAAAATTGCAGGTTCGAAATTCCACAACTCTGGTCAGTCTTAGCAGTAAAGGATATAAAGAAAAGTACATAAAAATTCCGTTTCACACTGCTACAAAGGGCCTTGTGAACATTTGTAAAGATTCAGACTATAGAGTTGTTTCAACAATATTGGAAATTTATTTGGAAATCCGAAAGACTTTAGACTTTAGAGAGATCTGGAATTTACGAAAGTAAATGTCCTATTGTGATTCTAATTATATTGGTTAAACACATTGTAACGTTGGAACTAGATGTAAAGAGCATATCACTCATTGTAGACTTAACAGATTTGAAAAATCTACTATTGCCCAACATATTTACGAAACGGGTTATAGTATTACGGAAACTGACGTAAGAATTGTGAAGGCGCCAACTTCAACAAACAGCTAATTCGTTTGAAAGTTTAACCATTTTTAAGAATCACGATAATAAACTTTTGAACAAAGATGGAGGCCCATCCCCCACTCTGATCTTTCCGCTCTATTGAAGTGGACACCTGATTGGTCACTTAGAACACGCCCTCTGGGTCAGACCTTATAAATAGCGTGGGAGTGCTGACTTTTACTGGTGATTTGCTGAAGAGCGTATCTTAGGCTAACTTTGTTGTGTTTAGTTTTTCTTCCAAAATGATAGTTTAGTTGTCGAAATACGTAGTTAGCTGGTATAAAATATTTGTGTGGTTAGGAATTTTCAACGAATTGTGTCATATAAAACGTTAATAAATATGTAATTTAAGTAAGTCAGTCGTCATATGCAGACCTTAGTTGAAGGAATTTGTAACTATTATCACCTTAAAAATGGAGTTATGTTTTTAACTAATGCACGGGTCTATATGCACAAACAGTCACCTCGATTTGGGCAAGTATATCCATATAATAGCTATTTACGACTTTAGGCTGGTAGCTAAGCATTTATGACTGGGCTAGTGGATTACGATCAAGCTCGCCAGAGTAAGATACGCGAATACCGGCCGTGTGTTTTTTTTATACTAAACAAGAACAAGACCCATTTCGATTTTATTCATGAATTATCTCAAACTATTTGCTTTAAAAATGCTGTGATTCTTGTTGTACGTTTGCAAGTACTGAAGTGTATGCTTGGTGACGCTGTCTATGTTAAATTGTAGGTTAGGTTTTGCGTCAGTTTGTGCTAGACTGATGAAAAACCGAACATCGAATTTGACATCGATTGACAGTGCCCGCAACAATATACTTCAATACTGCGAAACCTAGAACACGAATCACAGGCGTTGCTAAGTGCTACCGGCCTAAGTCATAAAGATGTATCTACCGAACTCGTTGCTAAGCTGGTAGATAGTTGCTACCAGACTAGTATAAAGAAACTATAAAATGTGTCCTGATTTTCTTCAAACGTTCATGATTACCTAAATGCAAGGCGGAAGCTCAAATCGAAAAGGAAGCATGTAATTACGATTAAATAATAAAAATTGTTCGAAATGGCTTACTACATAAAGTGGACATAAGTAAACAGCTGAATATAGAATATGAAGCTAACTATCTTTTTTTGTAGTTTTTCTAATTTGTTTTTCTAGATTTCACTGTTTGATCTAAATCAGCGAGGGTATCAGTTCAGACGTATCAACCAAATTTACATTCTGGTTTTGGAGTATATAGATTCTTTGTATCTACCTGCATATTTGAATAAATCAGCGTATGATTGTCATGGCAAGGTGTCGGATCAACTTGTAACATATTGGGGCATTAACCAATTTTACATGAGACTTACTGGCAGAATCCTGAAGAATATAGAGGGCGTATGTACGCAGTTGCACGATCCTATTCATAACGGAGTAAAGCATCAACTTCAACAGGTAAGCAGTTTTTTATAAACTGTCGGTATTTCGGAATAAATAATGCGTTCAATACGTACCTGCAATAGGAGGTAATAGGGATGCTGGGATCGCCTCACATAATAAACGTGGGAAATATCTGACAGGTAAGAATCATTGTGAGGAAACTCATCTCTACTAGAGCCTACATCGATTGAAAATAAACAAAAATGAATAACCTGTATCTACAGCACTGTTTTATGACGAATAAAAAGGTTGTATCCAACACATTATAGAAAGAATTGTCGATTAATAAAAACACTAGTGCTTGTGGCATTATCTCACCATTATGAACAGCTACCAGATGATAAAAAATCTGAAAAGAGGTCAGCTGTGTATGGTATTTGTTGGAAAATATAGTAAATACATTTGAGCTATGATTTGGAAGATGTTTTGAACAGCCTGCTTTTGTGTGCAAAACGAGGGTTATACCTAAGGAAACCAACAGAAAAGTTTCTAAGGAACTAACTTCCATAAAATGCCCATTCTGGCGGAATGCTCTGAAAGAGTTTTAAATTCTACCAAAGAGCATATGATTATATGCTCTTTGATTCTACATAGTTTTTTGCAATTGCTGGTGGTGCATTGGATGATGGGAAAGGAGCAAAATACATAAAACACAGCTGGACCAAATCAGTGCGGTTTGACTCACATTCTCTCCAGATCTCTGTACATCCTCAGAGCTCAAAGAAGGGAAATAAATTGTTACGGCTGCAGATGAAATAGAGAAAGATCAATTAGAATCAAAAAGAAAAAATAGAGCAAAAATTTCACCAAGTACTTTTGTTAGCGAAGATCTGGATAAAATAAAAAGAAACTGGCCTGGATCTCTAGTAGCTTTTGGCACAGCTAGTGCTAACTCTTGCATATTTTTTTAAATTATATTGTAGGAATTAAAAAAGTTATATTCGAAAATAAATGAAAATCTAGACAAATTTACGGTAACAATATTTGGTTTTAAAGTTTAAAACACCAAATCATAATAAATAAAAATAAGGAGAAACAGGCACTTAACCAGAAAAAGTGTCTTCGTTTTCAAAAAGAAGAAACTCATTTATTGTAATGTAATCCTGAATATTGGGAAGAATAATTTAAAGCTATCACAGCCTCAGAGAGGTCGAAAGTCTTCTCAAAAAACAAAAAATCTAAACAGCTGAAGCTATTGCATAATAATTACATTATAAAGACATAAGAATTTGCAAGAAATGTGAGAAGATATTTATGCTACAACAGAATCTAAATATTACCTGTTTTATAGAAGTGTACTAGTGCCCAATTAAGCTGAAGAAGAAATTACACTATAGGCTGTAAAAAACTATTTCCTGTAAAGTTTTTAGTTTTCTCAATATTTAGTAATTTTCCTTAAACATAGAAATATGTGTGTTTGCTTTTATAATGTAGTGTAGGAAGTACAATCTTAGTTTTGCCAATATGTCCTTGATTTATAAAAACTAACAGCTAAGAAGTTTCTACCATTGATTGAATTGAATTGAAAGCGACTCTAATTTTGCAAAACCCTTTTATACAATGTTGCCTATTGTCTGTTACATGGGAATTTGATAATCTCAGACTTTCTAAGACAGTGGTCAGTGACGGATTTGACATTATTCGCGGGATTACCGCTGTTTACAAAGTCCTAGATCCCAGATGTTAAAATTTATTACTAGTTACCAATTATCTCTCAATGAAGTAATTGAATAGAGGCTTCAATTACTTAAATGAAATAGTAATTACCAACGACTTGGTAATTGTAATTGTACTACATAAATTACCATTTCCATTACTTTCAATATACTCTGTGCTAGTATATCGTTTGAAACAAGCAGGTTAAAACTGAAAAATAATTATCATGAACCAGTGATTAAGATAGTTGTTAATTGTTATGGAATAGAATAAATTATATTTTCACTGTACTGTATTCTATAATCTGCAGACATAATTTTCGCTTCTTACACAGTATTTAGTAGCAAGCTACACTGTTACACAAAAAACATAATATATGCAGATTCCAGATTAGATTTTTTATCGTTGGTTTGCGATGATTCACCGTTTGGGTGTTATATTGTTTCAGATTTTTAATGTGTTTTTTTTATTTTGAGTTTTCCATACTGTATATACAATCGTAGGAAATAAAGGCTTATTATTATTATTATTAAGTAATTCAAATGCCTTTAAAATAAATTACATACTTTTACAGTCAAAAGTAATTGAGCAATTGAATGTAGTAATTAATTGCTATCAAATAATTGTCAAGCACTTTTTCACAAAAATGGTAATTACCAATTATAATTATCGTATTTTGAAAAATAATCCAATTCCAAGACAAATCAACAAAAAAGAATTTCATTAGTAATTTAATTGCAAAGTAAATAATTAACGAGTCTAATGTTTTACCTACACCAAACTCTTCCAATAGGTTTCTAGTTTACCTGACATTAAAATTAATTATTAGCAGAAATAAAAATGCTTTCAGCTTAAAGGAGTTTCAATAATGAATATGGTGTGCAATTGCTTATTTGGTTTCAGCAACTATTTAAATGATTTTTAAGATTTCACATTCATAAATTGAGGGCCAGTACCCTCACCCAATTAAGATTTAAATTCTGTACTTAGATTTTGCTTGCAATGCTGGATTTTAGTAGTGCCCAACTCCAGAAAGCTAAAACTTTTAGGCAATTGCCGTCGCGGTTGAGTGAGAGTGCGCGGGGGCTTACAAATTGACACTTTCCACATGGAAGGGGAAAGCCCTCGTCCCGATTGAGATTATTAGGGTGTTTGTAAAGCTCAATGGCTTCGCGAATCTTTCTGCTTAGGAAGAATTGGGATTTGCAAGTAATAGAAGTTTCATGAATAGATATTATGGCCGTTATTACATTGGTGTTCGCAGATGGCTGATGATGTGATGATGAAACGAGTCCTGACTTGAGACAGCGCTGATGTTTACATATACGAATTTTTACTGAACGTCCTGTTTCACCACTGTATACAGGATTACAAGAGGAAGGGATCTATAAACACCTTTAGATGATATAGTGTTTAATTTATCTTTAGGTGAAGGAAGAACAACTCGGGGGTTTGAATACTGTTTTAATGTTTTGTTTTCGAACACACTTTTCTACGCGATTGGCGACTTGGTGGATATAGGAAAGAAAGACTATTACTGCGGGAGGATAAAAAAGCTACATCAATATCAGTATTTTGGAATACCCGTTTGTCTAAAATTCATGCTTTATTTATAACACAAGTGCAGAAAATATTGTTATGCACACAAGATGTCAGAAAAGTATGGAATATGCTAATTTAGTGTTTCAGAATTTTAGTACATATCCATTTTATCCAAAAATATATCAAATACAAGACGTTCAGTATTTCGTTTTTCAGCACAACCAAAGGTTTAGTTTATATTCTTTGAGAAAGGAGCAATTATTAATTTTTTTTTAATAATAACATATTTTTTATCCTCCTCATTTGATAGATGTTACTTTTTTGTTTTTGACGATGCAACACTTTAGTAGAGTACATCTAAAAAAGATGTGCATGCGATTACTGAGCCCTGTTTATCTGGTTGTATTGGCTGCATAGCAATAGGACAGTGTTACAGCTATTTGAAGATTTGTTGCGCGGACCTTAACGTTAGTTGCCCTAAACGCATTTAATTACTATAATACGAAGGTCAAAATAGTACATGGATTATGAGCTCTGATACGGTCAACGTGGGATAGCAGTTTTTCTTATGGTCCGGACTACTATCTGCGTTTACCCAACGAGTTCTGCGCGCTTTAGCTAGATGGCGACGACTTTCTGAAAGAAATAAGCCGCTTAACGATTTCAATTACAATGCTTACTTATCTGTTGGCTTTGACCTTTGAACATTAATTATAACTCTCAGTTTCGATTAGGAATTCTAGTGTCATTGCGTCACATTGTGGTGGTATTAGTCTATTTTGTTTTACTTTCATGATTGGAAAAATAATAATATATATTGTAATGGTTCCACTTTGAGCTAGCCCTTAATTAATTTCTTTTTCAAATCAATTATGTTAAATTTGACTTTTAACTAATTATTTCAATTGAGTACTCTTATCAGGGTGGCTCGCCAATCTAGTTATCTATTAGTTGAAGTTTAAATTCTATATAAATCCTTGACTACTGAATGACATTAACTGTCAACTTGACTTCTACATTTAATCAAACCAAGTATTGACAATTATCCTTTACATTGACATACCTATTAATCAATTCACCAAAGTAAGTACTGAATTATGTTTATTTTTGCTCTTTCTTTTATTGTTTATTATTCAAAATGCTTTTATATGAATTATTAACACAAACCTTAAAACTTCTCCAGCTTTCACTGCAAATATCCAAATACCAACAGCTCCCAACGTCCACAATTCCCGATGTTCACAGTCTGCAACGCCTACCGCTGATTCTTCCAATAGTCACAACTATGATGGTCCGTCAACCTTCAACCACATCTAACCTGTCAATAACTCCTATTGTTCATAGAATCTAGTCCTGCTCCCTTTATCAATGTCACCGTCACTCCAATCAATTCCTGGTAAGTTTCAGTATTATAGATGATCCCAATCTAACCTTCTTTATTCCTCAGATGGTACTCTGTATCCAGCAACACTCACAGAACCGTCCAAATCAAGCAGCTAATTTCGAGAACTTCCTTTTAAAAGTTTGACCCGTCTTCCATGCAACCACCAACGTCACCAATGAATCCTAAGTATATCTTGCATGTATCAATAAATCCAAATCCCTTCAAATAATGTAATCTTCTGTGTTATTTATTTCCAATTCACGGTATTGCACAATCTCTTCACCGATTGTATGGTTTTATTAATTCCAGGTTATATTTTCACATTTTCACCACGTAAATTTGTTAATAGCCCCTTTATTTTGTATTTTGCCAAACAATTATACAAAATAAGGCATAATTTCAAACTTTTTATTCTCAAAATTAGTTATATCAAAATTCGATATACATTTTCTATGAGTTTGTTTATTTAACTAACTAAACAAATTTTTATATCTCTCGTGGTTACAATTCTTCTTGCCTTCTTAAAAATATTAATGTCCTATTATTAATTACATGCTACAATTCTTTATTATTATCGCAAGCACATTTGTCAATAATTGTAACCTTGGCTTGAAACTTTATTAAAATTGAACTCAACCACCAAAATTGAATACTCAATTGCTATTTACTTATCGAATTACCTTACTCATTGTCTCAATTAATTTTCATTTTTTGAAATTAACACCCAATCTTATCTAAACACCTCAAACTGTGATTGTAATAATCTTCCAAATTTATCAATTTTATATTTTTATTTTGCAACTACCCTTATTAGTGTATCATCACAAAATATATTCAATTTAATTGTGCCACATTTATCTCTTCTTTTACCTTAACTAGGTATAACTTACCAAGTCGTTTGCATTTCATAGGAGCAACAGGGTCACGTCATTTCAATAAAATATTTTTTTTATAAAAATGAGGTATTCCATGTTTTTTGCGATAAAAGATTACTCGCGTAAATCGAAATTATCTAAATTAAATTAGTAAATTTTCACACCAAATTCAGATATTTTATTGACATTAACGCTTCTTAGTCGCGATTAGTTGATGCGACAAATATAAACGATTAGAAGTGTTCACATGGCTGACTCTTAAAATAAATTTGCGAACATTTTTCTCGTTTTTCTCAAAAAAATACTTAACTAAGTTTTAAATGTTGACATCGTTGGAAACAGGAAAAATCTCTATCAAATGAGCACAATATCACAAAAACGAGTTGTTTGTCGACCTTTTGTTTTTCAAAAGACTAATAAGTCATTATAGCCTTGCAATGCAAAACTAACTTCTATTTGAAATGTTTTTTGATAAAATGAATATTTACTAATATTCCAAACTTTTCGGTAATGACATAGTCAAACCTACAGTCGACGTACACGTACGCAAGGAACTATAATTTCTTGCTTACAACAGTACACACGTACGTAAACAGACAGAAGATGGATGATCGGAACACGCTGCTATGCAATCACATCAAGGCTTAAGCCATTGTTAGCCTTCCAGGTGTAGCTGGGCGAAATTATAAAGATGCAGCTAGCTAGCGAAAAATTTATGGCCGCGCGGTTCGTCGGTAGCCCGAATTTACATAATTTCATACGTGGGCCGAGTAATCCAGCAAAGAGGTCGCGGAGTATTTATGAGTCTTGCCTGGATGGGCTCCGAAGAACAACAATCGGAAAATGCGCAGGAATTTTAAAAGCCGAATATATTTGCGTGGAGTAACGCGATACTGCTTTTGAATAACGGTCGGAGCGGCTCAGGTGCTGCCTGGTGTCAGAAGAAACTGATGTGCGAAGGCTGTATTTACATACCCATCGCCGAGGTGTTTTCGAGAGATGGCGCTGATACTCACCTGGAAAAGAAAAAGTTTTATAGTAGCTTTAGAGCTGGGGGATAATCTAATGGAGGAACCGTGTCTTTGGAAAGTTGCAATGATTTTTGAAGAAGCAGTATTGTGTACCTCGCTGATCCTTAGTGCATAAACATAATCAGTGACTGTGATTTATATGCATTTCGAATGTTAAAATATGTATCCACATCAATACTAAACTAAGAAAAGCAAATGTTGCATGTTCACTTTACAATTAAACCTGTGATTAATTAAGTCAGCTTCTACAAGCATGTCAAAACAGTATTGTCTTTATTTCAGAGATTGGGATTTACATGTACACATGTATTTACAATAACTGTTTTCATTATTTATATTTTGAACCTGACAACGTTATAATTTAACCTAAAGACAAGATGAGAATAATACAACTTGTAGGTTTTCACGTCTCGCCGTCAGCATTGGCCTAAAATGTGCCTACGAATCCTGTAAAGATACCCTTTCTTATTATACATCTACTAGCAACCAGTTATACATCTACTAGCAACCAGTGGGACAAATGTCTCATTTAATAAAACAAAAAAGACCGTTTTTCAAATAGAACGCGTATTAAATAAAAACAATACTATATTTAAAATATTTTATTTTCTCGAAAACCGGAAGTGTCACGTGACTGAAATTCGGTTCCGGACCTGACATGACCATTCCAAACATATAACTTTAATAACTTTTTTCTCTATCTCTTACGGTTTGGCTGCTGAAACAGCGTCCCGGACGGACCAGCGTCCCGGACGGACCAGCGTCCCGGACAAGTATATTATGTATATGGATCTTCTTCCAGGCTTTATTTTATACTCGTAATTAGAGGAAAGATTATATTACACTTTTAAATTCTATTAATAGAACGTATACGGTGATAAACATAAATCAGAACAAGAAAGACATAATGAAAATAATGTTGACGAGAGGTGAAACAAGTGGAAGGATGTAGGTATATACAAAATAGATGTTGCAAAGCAAAATATGAGGGAGACAACAATGATGAAAAAATGATCGGAAACATTCGCAACAAGGAGTAAGAGACGATTTACAGAAGGAAAAGGGATACCTAGGTAAAGCAATTGGAAGCAGGAAATCCTACAAGAAAAGTTGTGAATGTACGAAAGAAGCAGAGCTGGAGAAGAATAAACAAAGAGAAATAACAAGAATAAGTAGAAGTAAGAAATCAGTAGACGGTAAATAGAAGATACAGAAAAATGAAGGGCAATATTTAACAAGAAAAAGTGCAATTAACAGAGAAAAGAACATAAATGGACCAATAAGAAAATGAAGACGTAGATAAAGTATATTAAGAGTGCTAGAATAAGTACAAAAATAAGACGTAGAATGAGAAGAAGAACAAGAAAAAGAGAAACAGAGATAGTAAAAAAGTACCAATAGAAAAGTGAGAGAAGTAAAGGCAGCAGAAAATACGAGAAATAATGAGAGAACCGTGATGAATGGGAAGAGCAAGATGTAGAGGGTGATAAGAGTAGAAAAAAAGTATTACAGAAAAGTAGGTAAAATACATAAAAAGGACAGGAAAAGCGAATGCAAACAAATGTTAAAATAGGACTAACATTAAAATAAATGCACCAAAGTAAAAAAGGTCGAGAACAACAGTAGAAAAAGGAACACGGCGAAGAAAATAAGGTATAAATAGCGTTGCAGCGGAGGCTGCAAGGGGAAGACAAAGACAACAGGCAGAAAACCCACAAAAAAAAAAAGCATAAAGTGAGAAGCGTTTACTAGATAGGTAAGCATAAATGAATCGAATGGAGAAGGGAAGACATAGAAAAAGGCATAATGAGAATATGAATAAATGAAAGAAAGCCTGCAAGAACGGTAGGACGGATGCACTAAAGAGGAAGCAGGCATAAAGCGAAACAAGAACGAAAGTAGACAAAAAATAAAGGGAAATACTTAACAAGAAAAAGTGCAATTAACAGAAAAAATAATATAACGGAAATAAAAGGGTGATGAACATGTAGAAGAGGATTAGTGGGTACGAGTGCTAGAATAAGTACAACAAGGAAAACGGAACGGCAGAGAAAAATATGAAAACGAGAAAAGGAAAATAAGGAGGGGACTAGTAGCCAAACAAAGAAAGGCGAAAGCAGAAACAAAAAAAAATACAACAGGGCAAAATATGAGGAACAGTAAGAAAACTGAACGAATGGAAAGAGGAACATGTTGGAAAGAGTATGAAAATAAATATAAGAAAAAAAGAGGGTAAAATACAGACAAAACAAGAAAATGAAGACAAATAAAAATTAAAATAGAAAAATGTTAAGAAAAGACTAGACAGAATCTTCCAAAGAAGAAGAATGAATAGAAACAACAAAAATAAATAGCAAGAAATCATCAGAAGGTTGAAGCAGAAGGAAAAAACAGATACAAATACGAATGTAAACAAGGATTACAATATTATTATATTAGAATAAGTACATCAAGAAAAAAGAAATTGCCAATAAAAGCAAATGGTAAAAAGGAAACCAACAAGAAGAACGGAGAAATTATACCAAAAAAGACGAAGAGAGGGAGTAGAATGAATAAGCAGAAATAAAAAGAAGTGCAAGCAGGAAATTAGCAGAAGGTAAAAGCCGAAAGCAAAGAGAAATGACTGGAAACGAGAAGGGTAAAGAGGAAATTCACATAAATAATAGAAAAGGAAATATAAATGAAACACATAGGAGGATGAACACGTAGATGAAGAATTCTAAGAGTGTTGGAATACATATAATAGGGATTACAGAGTAGTCGAACAAGAGAATGTGAAAGCAGAATACAAAGAACAATGGTAGAAGAGATGAGTAAAAGTGAGAAAAATGAACAAATGTGAAGAAGTTGTAGGGTAGGAAAGCGAATATAAACAAATATTTGGTGAACAGGAAGAAGAAAAGAATGTATATCAAATAATAACGTTTATCAGGCGACTGTTGGAATGATCTTAATGTTATTTTAGAAATTATAATATATCAGTCTAATGTAGAAGATGACAAAGACGATCTAGAGCAAGATAGCGGTGAAGAGAAAGAAATAAAGAAGTTGGACGAATAGAAGGACGAAGATTATGAACAAATTACAACAAAAGTGGCAGATGATTAATAGAAAGAAACGGACAAGTAAAGCAAATGGAAAAGGAGAGACCAACAATAAGCATAGGAAGAATATACCAAAGAAGAGGATAAAAGAGGGATGGATAAAGATAGTAGGTGGCAGGCCAAGAGGAGCGACAAAAATAAAAATAAACTTTTAACATGAAGCGCAATTAATAGAAAAAAGAATGTGAATGAAACCAATTTGTGGATGAAGGCGTCAATAAAAATGGCAAGAATGCTAGATTAGGTATAACAAACATGACGTAGTGGAACAGAAAAACAATAAAGAGAGCAAAAGAAAATGTACGTAAGTAACAATAGGCAAACCAGAAGAGATAAAAGTAAAAGCCAAAGAACAGAGGCAGGGGAAGAATAATGAGAGAATTGAAACGAATGGGAAGAGAAAGTAAGAGTACCAAAGCAAGTACAACAAAAAACAGAAAAATACAGGAGAACAAAAACGCCTAGGTAAGTAAAGATCAAAATAGGGATAATATTAAAATACGTACGCCAAAGCAAAGGAAAAGAAAGAGAACAACGGTAAACATAGAATACAAAAAAGAAATCGAGGTAAATGCAGTGGACCAACAGAAGTTGCAAGAGAAAGGCAAAGAGAACATTACAAAAATATATAGGCAAAAACGAAGAACTAAAAATGAGATGAGAGACGATTATTGATAAAAGGCTCAGAAAAGCAAATGGAAAAGAAGGAGCGACATGGAGAACGGTGTGATTGTATAAAAAAAGAAGAGGGGAAGACGACTTTTTAAAATAGTTTAATTTACTTGTTGTTGAATTGTATTGTTATTTTAATATAAATATCTTTCTTTTGTATCGTAACTGTTACTTAATTGACCCGAACAGTTGATTTTGTTTTGTATAGCAATATCCTAACCATGGCCGTCTATGTAAAAATTTTATAATGTGTTTGTTAATATTATGGTTAAATTTACTTTTATCTAATTTAACCGTCTTAGTATCTCTTACAGTTTCTAAAATATCAATGGCATCGAACTGAAATGTGCACCAAGCTGTATATCATCGTATTCGATCTGATTTCTCTTCTCAATCTATTTTAGAAGCTGGACACAGTAACCCTTACAGATAAACTAATTTAAATATTAGAGTATATAACAAAGAAGAAAAGATTAAGAAAACAACAATTCTGTAACATTTGAATTACAAAATACCAATTTTTAATAATATAAGGTATGCTTAATTTAATGCCCAGCAGTAGTTAAATAAATTAGAAAAACATACACACGTCTGTTTTGATTGAATCCTGTTTAGGTAGTTTGATTTTATATACTGTTTGAAAAATTAAGTTTTGAAACTTATACATTCGGATTAGTTAATCGAACCTTGTTATTAAGATTCCGGAAAAATACTTCCAACTTTCACAATAAACTCGTATCGGTGGTTTACTGTAAGTTAACGATAATATTTTGCCACTGCCTTTTTAGGAGCTGTAGTATTAGCATAAACTGTGAATTAACTATTATAGTAAGAATTAATTATAATTCTGCATGGGATAGAACTGTACTAGCGGCATTTGTTTTAACATTGTAACTTAAAAGGCAATTAGCTAAACCGTTGTATCGTACAGCAGCGTTCCTCTTATCTAAATTCCAAGCTTGTTTGTACCTATTTGAATTTATAATTTCATGCTAGTACAATGGGAGTGTAGTCTCGTGTGTTGTGTAAAATTTTGATAATATCGCTGTTCTATTAACATTGTAAGCATACAACGGGCTCAATTAATTTGATTAGTGGAATTAAATGTTAAAACAAGTCAACGATGAAAAGTTATAGTACACCAAAACTCAATAGGATAAATACATGTCAAAACAAACGGTATAATTACCACCATAACAATCAATACAAAGTTTACGCTCGTGGCAATAATAACAATAGAAGGAAAACTAAAAGCGCTGTTTTACTGTTACAAGGAGTAAGCAATGTCAGCATCAAAATAAATAAAAAAAGTAGTATGAAGGAGGCAACAAAAGCGTTAGCAATAGTAATAATAACATGGATGGTATGTGAGACACATCCCAAAATTTCCACAACCAATCTTTGACAGATTGAAAGTAAATAGTAGTTTAAATTAGTCAGATACTCTGCCCTAAATGGGTAAGTTCTATGTTATATTGTACTCACACATGAAAAAGAATCCCAAATTGCAGGTTACAACGAAGTCTAAACTTTTAACGCAGGGGAAAATAGAGTATATTACGCAGACCTTCTGTAGCCATCCCCCAGGTAGCAAGAATGCATCGGAAACCCTCGCGATAAGCGTTCTCCGCTGTAATCACCGTTTGCAGGTATCGTATATTTTTTGACGATGGGGGCCTCAAGGGTGAATTGTAATCAAACCTTTTGTAGAAATGAAAACTTCGTATGTACAAATCGAAGGCGGACACTTTGCGAAAACTCGAGGACAATTTTCTCTTCCCCGTATAAGGAAGAGCTAAAACGAATGGAGCGCCATAGAATCGGTTAGATAGGCCTACCATTAAGATGTTCTGCTCTGTTTTGCTAAAATCGTAGCATGTGCTCCCTCAGATACAAATCCAGAAACATATCTGATTTTGTGAATTCACGAAAAATATATCTTTCGGGAACTTCAAGAATTCCCCACGAAAGACATCATAACAACAAAGTGAATCCTTAATGTAGGATAGTAGCAAAAATTCCCAAATGAAATGGAACATTAGACTTTACAAATGTAGTTCACTTTCCCATTTTTCCTGATTCAACACAAATTGGCAAATGGCCGAAAAAGATAAGCTACAGCCCAAAAATTTGGAAAACCTTGAGAAATCCAAGGTAGGCAACTAGAATGCCTTGGAACTTGAAATTCTGTAGGAAATGTAAAATTATTTAGGAAAACTAATACATTGAAATACGAAACTTGACTTTAGTTTAGTTAGATTGTGGATAATATTTGATTTATGAAAGATAGGGCGATTAATTACGAAAATACTAAGAAGCAGAGGCAAAGGATATTGTGCGCTCATAGTTACCTCCAAGTCAGATGTGTATATGTATTGTATGTATTTGTGTAGCTATATCGAAATTGATAAAAAAAATAGCAAGCAGCACCAGATGGGAGAAAAATGTAGGCAAGTAAAACTCAAATGGGAAAGAACCAAAAACAATTCGCATGTTGAACGGAAAAGTTCTACGATAAGAAGAAAGTACAAACAAGTTGGGGAAAATATAAAAATGGATTTAAAACTCCTGTGGATAACAGGATGTACAAGAGAAATGGAACGCGGATCTAAGTGGGAAAAACGTGTAAGCACGCTAAAATTACTCAAAATAAAAACCGAAGGTGTTTTGAATGGAAACCACAAATATGTTGAAGCATATAGGAGAGAAACTAACAATTCGGATGAATAGGAAGAATAGGCAGAATAGGATGGAAGCAAAATGTTAGACTTGATGAAGATGCGAAAACGACAGTCTCAGGACAAAAGCACTGCATAAATATAAAAGGTGATATAAAAAGCCTACATGTAAGAGAGCGAACAACAACAAAGCAAGCACAATCGAGATGCAGAGAAATATGAACATGTTTCCATTGCGATGGACAGGATTTACTTTACAAGACTTTCAGTAGACAGTCATAAGCTGTGCCGAATGGAAAACCGCCAAAAAATAACAAGAATATAAAAGTAATCTGAAAGAGAATCTCTATGTCTCCCAATTGTGGGCAGCTTAAAAGTAAGCAGGATGTGTGAGGATGCATCAACAGAAAAGTAAAGCTATGTTTGTAACGGTTTAAAATGATGTTTTCCGTTTCGCGATACTTTTCCAAAGGCCTTTGACAGTTGTCATTTGTGATGGATTCGCAAGCTCCTTTTTTTCAAACATAGCGCTGTTTTATCCTGGAATTAGGTCACTTTAAGCACCTGTGTGTAGAGCGTGTTGCCTGTTCGCGTTGGGCCTCTTCCGGGTTTAACTTCATACTACAGCGGACTTTCTGATGCCCTTTTCTGAAAATGGCTACTCTTTTTTGCCATTTAAGGCCTAACACGTTCGAGTAGGCCGAAGCTTGGAAAATAATTTTATCATTTTAAACTGCATCGGCCTGCGTCGAGGTAAAAAGCGGACCGAACATAGCCAGTTTTCTGGTTGGTTAATACGGCCCATTTCCGTTATGCGTTATCTATACTCGTCAGCAATCTTCAAGCGCTATCAAGATCTAAGGCCCCTTTCCATGACTTGCTTTAGCTAATTTTTAAGTTTATAACGCCAACTTTTTTGGGCGATTCTCCAGGAGCCGTAACACAGGATACTATCTGCACCCTTGTGCCGAATAGTAGCAAAATAGTAGGCGGTTTCATTTCTTTGGTAGCGCACCAAGGCGACTAGAGAAAGCCTGTTTTTATGAAGAGATAAAGTTATGATGGAGACGAAGTTCAGTATGCGATTAAAAATACTAAATCGGGGAAAGCAGTAGAACCTGATGAAGCACCTGCAGAACTTGTAAAGTTCATTGGTGAAATTAAGATGGATATACTAGTGGAACTTTTTAACACCATATATGAGACTGGTAGAATCCCTAGCGATTGGCTTGCTTCAACATTTGTGACTTTGCCAGAGAAGAACAATGCGAAAGAATGTTTAGAGAAAGAATTGTTGCGCTTATGAGTCATACATTAAATATGTTTTTAAAGATAATACACAATCAAATTTTTAAACAACTGGAAGAAGATATTAGTGATACTCAGATGCGTTTTATGAATGGAATGGGGACAAGGGAGCCGCTTTTCAGAATGAGTGTGATGATGCAGAGGTGTTTAGACATGAAGCATAACATTTATGCTTGTTTCATCGATTTCAGGATAGTAAAAATATCAGAATAATATCTCATCTGTACTGATATCAAACAGCACGAGTCAGAGTAAATACAAATCTAAGTAAAGAGGTTAAGATATGTTGAGGTATTAGGCAGGGTTGTGCAGTGTAATTTTTTCTGTTTTATGTGTATAGCGAAGGCATTTTCGAAGAAGCCCTTGCGAGGAAACAGAAAATAATCTGCGTTAGGCCGATGATCATAACGAATATTTTAAGTGATCAGCAATATCAGGTCGAACGAGTGAATGCTGCATATAGCAGGTATGGCCTTGATATGAATTTATAGAAAATACATTTATGATTATTATCATATATCAATATATAAATTAAGGTAACGCATATTTAATTGTCTTCCTAGAAATATCTCATTGCATGGTTAAATGAAATAGTAGAGCAGACAAAGGAAATTAAGTGCCGTATTGAAGCTGCTCGTAGTACTTTCGTACAAAGGAAAAAAAATCTTTGCAATCGTAACACAAACCTGAATCTGAATTCGGAATGCTGAGATACTACGTATTCATTTTATCATACAAAGTAGAATATTGTACGATGAAAACTTAAAATCCTAAGAACATCGAAGCATTTGAAATTTGGTGTTATAGGAGGATGTTGAGAATATCATGGGTAGATAAAGTCAATAATCAAGAAATGTTTCATCGAATGAATAAGAATAAAGAAATCATTAAAACGGTTATATTGGCCATGTTCTAAGGGGTAACAAATACAGCATAGTTCAAGGAAATATTATAGAAAAGATATTTGTGGCTCCGCAATCTGAGGAAGTAGTTCGGTTGGGCATCTGTCGAACTCTTTAGATTACCGGTAGATAAGGTCGTGTATCTGTCATTATTTCTAAATTTCCATAGGAGCGCAACTTAAAGAAGAAGGCCATTTAATTATAAATGTGCTTTATTCTCGAGAGGTCATTGAGATAAGCGTTGCGTAATGTAACTAACTTTAAGAATTAGCCATTGTTAAGCACCCAATGAAACTTCAACTCGGTCAGGGTTAATTTTGATGTCCGGTTCCAGCTTACATTTAGGTAATCAATGTCTTGGTTTGCTTGCATAACTTCCGCATGGTGTTTATTTGATGAATATTTTATAATAATTAAATAATGATAACTTTCCGGGTTGTTTGAAATAGAACGAAGTAATAAAATAATTTAAATTATGAGTTCACTTTAAACATAACGAACCTCGCATCATTTTCTGGGTGCCTTTGAATATAACGAACCTAGCTCTATTTCTATAATATTAATTTTGATGTTATTCTATTAAAATCATTATTGTTATTAATACTTTTATTATCTTGTTAGCTATAGGTGTATTTATTTGCTTTTCATATGTACTGTGTGTTTAGCCGCTGATATCTGAGTGGGTTGCTTAACTGCTGTCGCAAAACGGCAACTGGTTCCCATTTTGCTTTTATTTACTAGTTATCGGAACCATTTACCTAAACGATCTAACGACTATAATCGTCGAGAATTTTGAGTTAATCTGGGCTTTCGGCCTATCGCAAGAGTTGTAAAGGGTGGAATATGTTAAATCAATAAAATATTAGAAAGTATCAACAAAACAAAAACGCGCAAAAGAATATATAAAGGATATAGAATGAGAATGAATGAGAAAGTCAGCAAGGAAGGCCGAATAGGAGGAAGATGTGGCCAGATTCAGAGGAACGAGAAATGGTACAGTAAAAAACTGAATTAAATGGAAATGCTCCACGACAAGCAGATGTTTAAAAAGGAGCTGGTAGAATGCCCACAAGAAAATCTAAAAATATTGTAGGTCAAAAGATGTGTAACAAAGCTTTTTCGGGTACCGTAATGTCAGCTTAAACAAAGGCCGAATGTGAGATAATTGCGGGCAGCTGCAAATTGAGATGAACAAGACGTGTAGAGATGAATAAAAATAACCAGAAGCTGTATCGGCTGGAAAACTATAGTGTAAGCAAAACGGAAACGTCGGGAAAAAATGGTTAGCGCTATAGAAGAAGATCTAAGAATCTCGTGGACAAGATGAAAAAAGTTAAAAAATTGGGGACAGTTTAAGATTCGAATAGATGAGACATGGTGACGATGGGTCAGAAGGATAAACCAAAAACTGGAAGAATTCCAGCAAACAGAGAAGGGGAGGAATAGGACGATAGAAAGGCATCTATACATTATGAAGATAAGAAGACGTACATACAAGAGGAGCAGTATCAATGAGAGAAAATGTGATGCTAAAGTTCTTCAAGTGCTTCTTCTTAAGAAGAAAGGAGAAGGAAATGTCATCAACCAAATTATATAAACACTGAAAAAAGTGATTAAGATTGGAACTGCTTAGAGAAGTATATAAAAAGAGACGAAAAAATGATGTTGCTGATCTTGTGTTTAAAAAAGGGTATTTGTGCCGGTACTGAGAGTTTACTTTGTTGAAAACTACGAATTTCGAGTAATGCATCCTTAATTAGAGAAAAATAAAAACACCATGACCTAAATCTATTGAAAAACCTTGGTAACGCCACTGCGTGGCGTAATTGGTCGCCCGTTGTTCTTCCGTACAATTCAAGCACCCTAGGCGATCCTTTCGTTTGGTGTTTTCTGCACGTGGCTTTCTGCGCCGTCCTCCGAATTTTAAATTCAAACTCCCATAAAAGATCGAGCCGGGCGACTAAGTGTATAATTTCGCGATTGTATTCGGACCATTCTTCCATTAAGGACGGGTCCGGGTCACTGTTTGTACGAAGGAGACGAGCCCTTTCAATTACAACTCTGCCCTGCCCAGTTCCGCTGCCGGAACATCGCCGGCTTACATCATCGCCGCCTCTCTGCGCTAATCCGAATAATGCGATGTCCTGGCGAGCCACCCGACCAGATAGAATTAATTTGTAAATATGTTTGGGATTCTAGTTGTTTTCGATACGCGCTTTGTTTGATTTACAAATGACAATTATTGCAATCAGTAAAAACACGTTGGAGTTTATAACGAGCAGCATCGTCGAATTATTTTTCTCCGAAGTTTTCCGTATTCGAATCGTAGGACCCTGAGGGTCAAAGTGACATTTTTAATCTCACTTGGCGACGTATACCTTGTGCACTCCATGTTCAATGGGAATCTGTTCCCTGCGAAGGTTTCCCGTTGCCTTTCGCAGTGTTTGTGGTCGGGTAAACGTATATGTCAGTGGCGACTGCTCCTTAGGGGCTCAGGGACTCGAGGCTCCAAGCCGTCACAAGCCTATCTATCATTAGACAAAAGTAACTATTCTATAATTGAAAATGTATTTTATCATCTATCCTATCATTATAATATAACGAAGTTTAAGTAATAAGATCCGAAGATTGCTATTCGATACCGCTTAAAACATGTAAAACAATATCTAGGACGTATGTCAATATAACATGAGTTATGTGTCAACACACTCGGTGACATAGCAGTTTTAATGCGACGCGAAGGCTTACAATGTTGCAGCTGAGACCGCTGTAAACCGTGGGCTTATTGTTATATTTACAAATGTTGCACTCCCGCATTGTAATAAGATGCGAGTGTAAAGGAAGCCGCCGCGCCGAAAGCATAACTTGTGGTGCAAGCCTTGGCGTTCAAATAAACTGCAAATGTACAGGGTGAGTAAATTTCGACGTTTTCATATGAAATCTCGATAACTATACGAGATACGGAAAAATAATTCTCGATCTCTTTTTTAAGAGCTTAATGGTGAAAACAAAAATTGGCTATTATCTTTTGTTTTGAAGTTATAAACGAAAGTTCGATTTTTCGACTTTTCGTTTTGTGTTCGTGCTATATCTTGTTTATTTATGGAAATAGAAAAAAATAATTTCCACGTGCTTCAGGCACCACTGCTTTGTTAAGAATGCAGTGGCGTAGTCAGTTTTTCAAAACAAATCTTGAATTTCGATTTTTCCATAAACTTATATGGTACTTCTAGTTGCCTGTGGCATCATAAGAAAGACGATTTTACCAATTTCAGTGATATCTAGGGTGCAAATATTTTAACCCGTAATAGAACTCGCTAAACTGAACAACTTCTCCATTATCAATTTTTTCGTAAACGCCCTAAAAACTGAGTTAAAATTTAAAAAAATTACTCTAAAAATGCATATGGAATCATATTTCAATTTAATGGCGTAAAACACAAAACCCATTTCTTTGATATGTAAACCAAAAGAAACTGCATAGGTGCTGATAAAACCTTGAGGTCTGTAAGTTATTGACCGCATGTTTTCTGTGCAAGAACTTTGCAGCTTTAATATACTTGTGTCGTTCTCCTTTAATTTAGATTTGCTTACCAAGCGGCCCGTCAAATTTAGGGGAGATAAATGATTAAAAAAATATGCGATTAAATGAAAAACGATAAATAGACACGTTGTTCACTTTGGTGATCTCTATCACTGGTTAAAATATTTGCACTCATTTCCATAACACCCTGTATATTATTTGGGCCGATTTAATCATTTTCACTACATTATAGAAAAAGTCACAATTTGCAGTGGTTTTTAATATTTTGTCGTTTTCTAGTCTTGTGTCAGTTAGAATTTACCTGATTAAACAAAGTCACTGTCACTGCGTTGTTACAATATTCACCGTTTTATTGACAGAATTAATCACGTTTGATTGTTGCTTATAATATTATACAGTGTTCGTCATAAATTTGGACACAACATATGGAAATTTGATTTATTATCTATTTATTAGAAAATTTTATTCTTGATATAAATTCCTCCATCTTCTTAAACTGAAAATGCACAAATTTAAATATCTTCTTTCGTATACGGGGGAGGTTCGAAAATATGAAAATGGATCAAGAATAAAGCAGGCACCCTTATTTTTCAAAATAAACAAAAATATTGTTTGGAAATATTTGTTATAACATTTCAATTAAAAATTATGTTGCTTTAAATACTGTCGATGGTCGGATCGTTTGTAATTAATTTTTTTGAAAATGCTTGTATTTTTCATTTTTAAAAAAATTATAACTCATTACATTTACAGCACTATATGTAAAAATATGTAACTATATATAACTATATGTTATTTACTGTGTGGTCGCATCTCAGCACTAATCTTCGCAATAATAATTTTGATTAACACAATTTTCCAACTTCTGTTGGTCCACACATACTTATCGTATCCGATAATAATCCTATTTTCCATGATACACAGAATGGTAAGAAAGGAATAAGAAAAACCAGTGAAAATTGTTTTCGGTATAAGTGGCTGTGACTTCTTTCAATTATAAACAACTTTTCCAAATAACATTTTTGGGTATTTTAAAAAATAAGAGTATTTCATGCTTGACACGTTTTCATATCCCACGTATACGAAAGGGGATATTTAAACTTTGCAAATAAATTTTTAGTTTGAGAAGATGCAAGAACTTTTATCAAAATAAAATTTTCTGATAAATGGACATAACAAATCCATGTGTCCAAATTTATGAAGGACACTGTATAATATTATGATATATATCACTATAATGAAAGAAAATCTCTTTCTTATGACCCCATAACAACTACGAGTTTGATATAAAAAATACAACTTTATGGTATAACTCGAAGTTCAAAACGTTTTGTGAAAAACTGATTACGCCACTGCATTTTGACCAAAAAAGTGCCTGAAGAACGTAAAAATGACTCGAATCGAATTTTTATTTATAACCGGAAAACAGAACACGATAGCCAATTTTGGTTTTCACTATTAAGCTTTTCTCGAAAAAAGACATCGGGAGAGGGGGTTTATTTTTTCATATATCCTATAGTTATCGAGAAGCCATATGAAAACATCTAAATTTGCCCACACAAGGTGAATTCAAGCACGCTTGTATGGTGGTGCGTCATGTTTGGATATAATATCGGTTGCAGTTGGAGCACGTTTATTTATCTTGGGTGATTTCGGTTGTTTCATGCATTTTTATACAAAAAATGGGGGAGAATAGCATAACTAAGTAATATTCTTAACATAAATTTTAAAAGCTTACCGTTAACTCTAAAGGTTAAAATAATAAAACTTGGACAGCTTACACCGGTATTAAATTAAACCTGTAAAATAAAGTAGGAACTCATAATTTTAGAGGAAACTTTTCTGTAATAAGAGAACAATAGTAATTTGTACAACTAGTTTTGAAAGTCATACTTTTTTTATGAATTTGCAGTTTGATAATGAGGGCGAAGCCCGAGTTCATCAAGCAAATGAATGAAAAAAGGACTTTCAAAACGTGTTGTACACGTAGTTTTTTTGCATAGTGATCTCTTGGTCGAAATTTAGTCAAAAAGAACTTCGGAATTGACATTCCCTTAAAATAGTTAAAAAAAGTGTACTCTTTTTCACGAGTTTTGCTTTAAAAAAGTGGAACTTTCAATACGATTTTTCGATAAATAAGACGACTTTCACGATCACTATGCAAAAAATGGAATTGTGGATTACATGTTCTGTTTTGTTTTTCTTTATCAAATAAATTATTACCGTGTTTGTTTTTTAACACACATATAATGTGTAATGTACATTTTGTGTTGTTTAAATACTTTTTGTTGTGTGCATATTCCGTTTCCTTTTGGATTACTATAATTAAAAATGATTGCTATATTTGGATTAAAACATCGACGGAATGTAGAGGGGCCCCAAATTACAATTATCACAAGCCGCCACTGGGTTTGCTACTAATCTACAGTCTACCACTCCGCAGATAGAACCGTTTATTGTAGCTAGAACTTTATTCGTTTCACACGGTCAGATATAGACCTCAGACAAGGGATCGCTTTAAAAAAAATCTCGTCAACCCCGCCAAAGTTAGAACTCCAGATTTTCCGAATAGGAGTCCAGCACTGTTAATCAACCGAGCTCTCATTATCGAACTAAGTTTAGTTTTGAACTCGTAGTTTCGGTTTTCTTGAACAGATAAGTGTGAATATCTCTTACAATATGTATTGGAGAGAGGAGACCCTGAATAACGAAGACTGGTAGATGAGAGAGCTCTCTGGAAAGGAATTTAATTGAAATACATTTTTTATGTGTCAAATGTGCTCTTTTATAGAAGACCTATTAAAGCAGAACTCGATTTTACAAAGATATCGCAAGGTGGGATGGTAGTATATTACAAACAGTAAGTCGTTAACAAAAATTAAAAAGACGAAAGTGTTGTCCCAGAACATTATTATATACAATTATGTTGTCCAAATGAACTGAAAATATCACAACAAGCTGTATTTTCTTACAGCCAAATTTATGGTGGAAGGGTGGTAACTCCTTGACATAAAAGTACATTTCCTTGGGTATGATTGGGAATGAAATATTTCGGCACGACCTCGTATATGGTAGGTACTTAATATGTCGCTTTAAAAGTAGTAATTGCATATATTGCTGCAGCATACTCAATGCTTTTGTGAGATGTATTTATTCACCAAATAAATGATGAGGTTAATTATATGCCTATAAATGATTTAAAAACATTAGAAACTAATATATCTGCAGATGGCAATAATGGTTAATGTACAGAAAGAGATAGAATTTAAATTTCAAAATTAAATTATCAATTACTATTTGTGGCAACTGAACGGGCGAATTTCATTGGCGAAGTTCTTCTTTTGCAAAGATTCCACCGATAATACTTGGTTACTAGGTGTAAGGGATTGGTGGAATGAGGCAGTCTTGCAGTTATTGGAAAAAAATCAAGAAAAGGGGAAAACATTAGAGTTAACACATACGTACAAGGTGATATCACAGTTCGTGAATTATCGCTCTTCACCTTTATCAGCACTATCGGAAGAAATTTTAGGCAAATCATTGAGAACGGAACTTGTGATTAAATATCAATTAAGTGCTGTTCGCTATAGCACTGTCTTCGCACAATGTCTCATAGAAAATGTGCTCAAGATGATTTCAAAGCAGATTTTTCTGGAGCCGGTAGTACCATATTACAAGATCCTTTCGTCGACGATCTTATTACAAATGATACTTTATCGCTAAGACATGGAATCTAATTAACACTGAAGTCGGCAAGATTTGAGCTCCGAAAGTTACTCTCAAGTGATTATCGCATATGTGAGAGTAACAATCAAAAAGTTGTCAATTCATACCAATATTTGCCAAAATAGACTATCGTAATTGTATTGGCACATTTGAGGGCAGATCAGCCACAGTGAAGACGGAATCGGTTCATTACAAAATCTAAAATTTATGAAACATTAAAGTTGCCCCAATGAGTCTATAATACAACAAATATAATTAATTCACTATGTTTCTAACTCACAGTAGGCTGTTATATGTTTTTATGAGGTTGCCTGCATGAAATCTGATAGAAGTAAAACTGTGACATAAAAAAATCTATGAATTTTTTTGTAAATGCTGTATCGACAATGTTGCAATTTTAATTCAAAATTATACGAAAGGAGATAACAGTGAAAGCCTTCAAAAATAATAACCACAAATTGAAAACAACATAACTCAATTTTGTCACGTCCCGTTATTTTGCATCCGCCCCATCAAAAATGTCATTCTGACATAGCCTACTCGGAGATGAAAGAGTTGTGAATAAACGATAAGTCATAGGCTCAAAAGCCTAGCCCAAATCAAAATAATCTGAAATAAGTTATAGCAGTAACCGAAACACATATCAATAATACAATTTATAATGATCAACAATGTGTATAAAACTCAAATAGCTTTAACCAAGCTAATAATCAACAATATAATAATAAGTAGCAACATTTAAAATTTATCAAATATTAAAGGCACAGGGTGCACCCGATAAAACAATACCGTATCTAAATTGGCATACACACAAGTAACACATAAATGCAAATTACAATATTTAGCATAGCTAGTTAAAATAGAGGAGGTCTGAAGGACCCCAATCGACACTGCGTTGGCCTTTGGCACAAACGCTGCGATAGTTTGATCTAAAATTTACTTTGGCAAATAAAACTCGAAGGAGGAACCTGGATCGAGACCGTAAGACCCCAAATAAAGTTTACAATAAAACAGGATGATGCAATTGCAAGAACAATGGCCCATCAAAGGCACTTGGTCCAGAAAATGAGGTTAAAAAACTAAAGGCTGCGGGAGAAACGGAATAGTTGGAAGATGTCCCGACTATAAGCGCAAACGTCGCGCAAGAAGCGAGAATAAATGAACAAAGATTGTCGAGAGAGACATCTTCGTGCTTTCCAATATTAGGAAGGAATGCATTACGACTTAATCACAACGACCGGTGGAATTTAGAAGCTTCTGCCGCGACGGAACGGTCAAAACGGGAATTACGGTGCGGAAATTTGGAAAGGAACTATAACTCGAAACAAGTAACTTTGTGCCGGTAACGCGATGATTATTAAATAGAAACCTTAGGGCTGCTGTGAGGTATATAACCACAGATATATTACTGTACGATGTAAAATCTATGGATGCCAATGAACCTTTTACAAAACGGAGAATCTTATCAGTAACTGTAAAAATCCATTAGGTTTACCAAGTCCGATAACAGCTATTGCTAAATTGCTTATTCGAAAACTTTGTGGTAACTACCAAATTGGTTACGTCCAATTACTACTACTTGATTTTTACGCAATAAGGGCTCACTTTGAGTATCAAATAAAGGAACTTTGTGAATTGTGTAATCAAAAAGCAATCTTTAATATTAATACACACTTAAGTCAATAGTTTATCGAGTGGAATTTTATTCCGCCAAACGCGCTTAATGTCGGGTCTCTGTGAGAAGCTACAACAGTCACCTAAAATTTACTTAAAACGAGTAGTAAGGAATGCTGGGTGATGTATGCAAAAATGTATATTATTTTTAGTCATAGGAACCTCACGTAAGGCCATTTTACAATCGATTCTCAAGGAACTACCTTTAAGGACGTTCATACAAAAAATAAAAACATTTAATTGTTTAAACTGATCAATGGTCTTCCATTTTTCTTCTTTCTCTGAATGTAGGCTGAAAGCCTATTATTAAGCACACGAGTGTGCTTCTTATCAGCCATCTTCGGCTACGGGCCTGGCAGGTCGCTAGCCAGTTGATAAAGAAGAATACTCTCTCACAGGGGTTACGACCACCAAAGGTGTTGGTATGGTGGCCGGAGAACGTATGATGTAACCGATGTGGGGGTGTGAGTATCAAACTAATTGCCTGCCGACTAAAAACGCAAGCGCTTTACCAGCCGGCTACCCGATCTCTGAACTAATGGCCACTGGAATGAAGTTCTATGAACATAAGTTCACACAGGTGGTTGCGATAAGACTGAATCTAGATATTAGTTGGGACAAAAGGGTAGTTACCCAACTCTTCTTTTTTGTTGGCCGATATTCCTGCGTTTACGATATAGCTCCGACTGTGGTAGAAATTGCATCGTGACGTTTAGACAAGTTAGTTTTGATTGTTCAACTCGACGACACAAATCACATTTGACATTACAGATCTTTCTTACTGTAGGCGTACAATTAACTCTTTCACTAGACCTGTCACATCGCGAATTTTACTTTTACTAGCTCGTTTAGTCACGCACCGTACAATTACATTATAGTGTATGGTCTTCTCTTGAACGAAAGACGTTTTCAGGCCATTCATTACCGCTACGCTACAAGGCGTTTGAACACGTACTGCTCGATTAAACAATACAATTAAAACGCCCTAATAAGTAATTTTGTTATCAAATTAATAATTTTCAATGTTTCATTTAAGTTTTGTAACTAAACGTCTGATCAGAACAATTTGTTGGCTTTGCTGCTCGTCTGCCATATTTAGTAAAAAAAAACTTGTTAACTTCTTGCTTTGAAAAACTTGGAGAACTCAAAAATAATGTCTATTTTAAGCGACTTTGCAAAAAACAAGGGTGGATCCAGTCTAACGCCCTCATGTATACCTACACTTAAAAACTGGAAAAAGTTGCCCGATTAAATGAATGGGCGAGCAGAGACCCCCGTAAAGGACAACTGGCCGAAGCGACTTGAAGATTACGTGATGGACTCAGAGGAAATAGCCGGAATTGGCTCTGTTAAGTGATTTTCCCATTATGAAATTGTTTTGCGATCGACTATCAGTGAACGCCCCCGAGCAATTGGTCGCGATCTGATGAGACGCGGCTAAGTTTATTTTCCGTTATTTTCAGTTTCAGCCGCGTTTCGCCCTCGCCGAGCGCTATTTCTAAACTCACTCTAACTTTGTGACAATACAATTTTCTTATATCTTGTTTTGTCGCGAGATTCATTCCGAACTTTGTTACATTTATACAAAGCCCGGGGTAAGTTCGCACCTAATGAAAATTATTATCCTGTTATTTTTGGCAGGGGAACAAGAAAAGCAATTCTGCAAAGTTTAGAAAAGAAAGCTGGAATAGGAGTAAATTTAACTTTACTTTTATTTTAACTACCTTCCTCCTCGCGCTGCCCTTTTTTGCGTTCACTTCGACCATCCTTGATGGCTTCGTACGGGTCGCAAAGATGCCGGTAATCAAATCTGTAAGATTTTCTTCGCAAAAGCTATATCTACAACGACTAAGAAATTTCAACAAAAATGCTACTCTGATTGATACCCGAGATTATATTTCAACACTTCCAATTTTGACAATTGCATTCAAGCTTCAAAGTAAACTTATATGAGTTTCGTGTGTATAATCGATCGATTTCTTTTGCTGGCCCTGGAAATATATCAATTAGAACTGTAGAGCTTTAATGATTTTCGGGATAATAGACCAAATATACGTATATGAACCTAAATGTCTAGCACCTATCTCAAGTGCCATAGCCACATAAACCTTATCTCTTTTTCTGTTAGACACATTCAAGGTATAGGATTAACTTCTGGATGGGACATATTTGCTTTGTTAATGCAAATAATTTCCAGCCTCGTCGATCTTAAATCGTAGCAGAGTGTTGTAAACACAGTTACCATTTTCGATTTTTAATCTGTAATATAAACAACTGTTCATAATATTTAGCAAAAATGGTCATAAAAAGGTACGTTCATACCTGCAATAATAGTTCACTTCATGAGCAGGTGACTACATTAGATAACGCAGAAGCATATTTATAAAGAATGTAAATACAATTTTGAAAGGAAAAAGAAATTAGATCAACTTTCAGTTGAAGCGAAGAGGAAAATGTGGATGAAAAAATACTGAGATGAGAATTTCTTAATAAGAAACAGCAAAATCAATTCCAGGAAAACTAGTTCTGACTAAAAAATAATGTTGGAGCTGTAATTCATGACTTATAGTATGGAAGAACGATTGATCGGTAACTGACTGATTAGCGTCGAAATGAGAGGCGTACATTGCGCTAATGTGTTTGCGCATACCGCACAGGAAGTAGCGTCGGGGTTGCAGAGTGCGCCAGAATTTGCTTTAAACTCGCAGAGAGTGAGTGTATGCTTTGTTTGGGGGCTCAAGTGCACGCAGGGCGAGCTTAGTTTCGTAGGTGTTGCTTCTGAGTGCCAAATAAAAGCGAGCGTCTCCTAGACTAAAAAGCATTGTAATAGCGGCCTGTTAACTTCAGCTAGGGTCTCGAAGGCCTGCCGGTATTGCTATGGGCTAGATCCAGATCGTTACAATAATCACTTAGGGTAGATGATTCGTGTCATATTCTATTATTTACAAGCCATTGAAACAGGTGTTATGTAAATCATTTCTGTTGTTTTGTGCACCCCCACTTTAGGCGTCTGCGCGATGGAAACTCCTTTCGGCGTGTCGCCTAATTATTGTCAGTATAAATACGTGTTGGAAACAGCTTCTGCCCGTAGTTTAACATTATCGCCACTAGCTCAAAGGCGTAGTAGAAACAGCTATCCCCTTTGTTGTTTAGTATCTAATTATATTAACTAGCATTGTTTCTTGTACAGAAAATATATAGGTACAGGAACAGGGTGAGTAAAAAATCGCCCTACAGAGGTTGGATATGTATTCTATGAGAAAAAAGAATACAAAAACTTCGAAAAATGGTTCGTCTTCCATATAAATTGTCAATAGCAAAGATTAATGAAGACATTAACTGCGTTAGCAATAACTTTAGTCAGCGGCTACATTAAAGGCATTGCAAAAAATGGTGACGTTTTTGACGGATTATTAAATTAATCAATTTTTTTTAGTTTTTAATATAACTTTTGCTTTGACATTTGAATTTTCTACTATAGTTTGATTAAATACAGGGCCGTCTGTAAGTTTATGCCAAATTCGAGGTTATCAGGTTAAGTTTTCCGTCAGTTTTGACACAGACTGACACAAAACCTTGCTAACCTCGAATTTGACATAGACTTACAGTGCCACCAACATATTATTTCTACGTTGTATAACCATGACCATTTAAAAACGTTCTAATTTTTATAATGTTTCAAAATACGGTGCTCTAATAAACATTTCAAGTTTTCCAATTTGGAGGAAAAATGGCGGGCAAAACTAGTTTTTCGTGAATATCTACGTTTCCGAAATACATATTATAATTCTTATCAAGCACGTTATTTCCAACAAATTTTGTTTGAAACATTTCAAATAGGTTCTGAGTAGCGCAAGACGAATTCTTTTCTGTTTTCAAAAATATTTGCGATGATTAAATATTATGTTTTCACGTTTTCCCTAGTATCACAAGAGTTGACAGCTCAAATAGTCGTGTTATAGTCGCGGAATTCTTACAAATCTCCATACACATGCGTAAGTCAGAGTGATATTCCTGCCTGCAGACACTACTAATTATGTTCAAACCAAGATTGAGGCGTACAAAGGCCAGATGTTCAGTAATAGAAGGGAGGGCATGTGTAAGAATTCCATCGGTAGAAGTGGGGTCCAACACGACTACCTGAGCCGCCAAATCTTGTGCTAGTGTAGAAATCTGTTGAACACAGAATCGTTTTGCGCTCTAGCTCAGAATCTATTTGACATAGAGAAAAATATTTCAGACAAAAGGTGTTGGAAATAACGTCTTTGATAAGAATGATAATAAGTATTTTGGTTGAATGACTAACGGGAACGTAGACATACCCGAACAATTGATTTTGCCGGCTATTTTTTAAGATGGTGTAACGCCCCGTTTCAATGTCACTTCAATAGCGCGTTAATGCATTTAACACCTTCTTTCGGACCACCTTATAGCTAATAGTGTAGCAAAAGAATCAGATTTATCGTAGCAAGGGTTTGCCTTTAGAGATAAACACCTGCAGTTTTTCTTGTCGGAGTATGTTTGCAAGCTTTCGATTGCGAGTAGGCGTTAGAAAACAGCGGAATCGCTCAATTAGTATAGATTTTTCGAGAGGCACGCTTTGGGGATATACATTGTTGGGAAAACTGAAGCCGTGGTGGTTTTATTAAACAAAGATGTTTCAGCGTTAGTAAGAATGCTCATCTAATTGTATCTTTGCGTAACTGATTTTAATATTTAGGCTGGATCTCTCTGCGCCTTCTAATAATTGAGACCGTTGCTGCGCGTTTTCCACACAAATAGGTCGTGAACACCGCTGGTAAGAATGCTATTTCTATTTAAATTTCGTACTCTAATTTTAATATTTAGGCCGGCAATTATGGGCTCACATGAGGTTAATACAAATTCGTCAACTATGGGGTCGGACTAATAAAAATTCGTCCTTATGGGCTAACTTGAGAGCTTTCCTGAGGCTTATTCAGTTTCCTCAATTTTGTTTCTACACGTTGGCCAGGAATTTCAGAACATTATGCCGCTTCTTGCTGCCTTATTAACACTGGCGACCTTGGGATTTTAAGAATTATACAGCCAAATCCGGCTTAGAAGTCTTCATGGATAAATGCAACCCACCAGGCTCTCCCCTGCGATTGTCGGACTTTAGCAACAATTAATTATAAGTACTGGGATAGTTTTAAGCGCACAATTTAGCTTTGTATGCAGAGATAAATATTGAAAAAAGTCAATTAAAGCACATAGTTGAAATATTTCATTTAATTGCAATCTAAACAGTAGTTAAAGTTGTTAAATGCATTGGCAATGATATGCAAGAAGTATAATTACAGGGATAAAGGCTAGCATAAGAAAATCATGTTTCAGAAGGATTGAATTTAAAGTTTGAGTAAAAGAAAGATTCAAGATAGCAAAAATAATATAAGTAATAGGATAGGTTTGAGCATATTTGCAGCCGGACCAAATGAAAGTAAATATTTATGTGCATAATGAATATGAGCGTAGAGTTATTAATAAATGTACAGGCCAGTGAAAAGCAAGCTAGCTGAAAGGTAGATGGAAATCGACGCAAGATAAAATAAAAATTGCAAGGAGCAATACAGAACGAGAGCAACTGAAAGGAAGAAAATAAATCAGTGACGTATTTAAAAATGAACTCAAGTGCCAGTGCATTCTAAAACTAAGTATAGCAGAGCAGTGAATAAAAACGTTGTATGTGACGGGAAAGAACAATTTTTATGTATAAGAAATAAAGACAATTTTAAGCAACAAACATGTTATCAAATTTTATTCCTTTTTGTAAAATTGTAACTAATACTTGTTTCCTTTAAACAAATTCAGATCGCGGTTACTAAGCAACGCGATGTTGTTTTATTAACAATAAGAAATGCATTTCTGTAATTTGACAAGTGTGGGCAAATTTTGCTCCAGAAAATTCAATGTTTTAATATAATAAAAATTATTTGCCACATATAAAAAGTATACAGTTTTATTCAACAAGGTACGGGGCCCAAGTGAAAGTGTTAGCAGAAGTTTCTGCGTTTTTGGTTGAGAAAGAAATCATGCAGCCAATGTGAAGACAAGCTTTAGTATACGATTAAGTTTTGGTTAAAATTTGGTTAAAATCTTGACGTTTCGCTACGTCTTCAGTTCTAATTATTAAAAAAAAGTTGTATTTTGATTAGATATGTGCAAAGAAAATTTTTAACTTTTAAATCATTAAAATCACAAAGTTTTGGTTGCATGCGAAACGTGATGATTTTAATTAAAAAACTTAATCATAAATTAAAATTGTTTTAACATTGACTGCATAATTTCTTCCTCGAACAACAAAATGCACACTATTATTGAGTGCAGAGCAATTTTTGCTTGAACAATGCCAATTTGCGATGTGCACGTTTTTCAAAAAATCAGCGAGACCTTTTAGAAGTTTAAAGCTCAATTACGCCGTAAACCATACCCAAACCTGGAAGTGTGAGTACATTTAAATACATAAGTAACAACCCTTGAAGATCCGGCAGTAAATCACAAAGGCAATAATCTTTAAGGTAATGCGCCTTAACAAAGGAAATCCAATTTCAAAATTTAGTCACAAGGCCGTAAATTATACAATCTTTCTGGGAATCTCTCGGTAATAAATAAATCGAAAGTTTGGAACCGAATTGTAAGGCAAGCAATACTGCAGGAAATTTTATAGTCGGCTACGGCGAATTTTACAAGTGCTGAAGTAAATATTTTAGTGCCTTTTTATAGCTACGCCCGTGCTCTCGCCTATCAATAAAGGCAGGCCTATCCGGCACAGAGCAACAAATTGCTCTGAAAATGATAAAACGGGATTAATTGGCTCTGCAAATGAGTTGGCAGCGACCGGCGGTGCGATCTAGCTGCTAAGGAGCTGTTTTAATAATGGAAACCGTAACGGCGAAAAAACGATGAGGATACAGATCATCGAACCTCGACAAAAAGCATCGAATTAGTGTAACGACTTCAAGTAGCTGCAGCGCCCATTATGAAACCAATTTTTGTTTATTCTGGGCACAATTTCCTTTTCATAAGAAGGTTTCAGGACGTTGCCCTTTTCAGATGAATATATTGCAATGAACACTTTTTAAGCCTCTAAAATTCTGATAGCAATTAATAACATTTCAAACGTATTTTACAAAATATTGTATAAATGTGCTACTTTAATTTTTGCAAATTGCATGAATAGCATTGACTTGGAGTTAATAATTTGTAAAACGGTATTAAAAATAGCAGTAGCCTTGATTGAAACATAAAATGTAATCAGAGCAGGATTAGAAATAATGAATAACAATGTAAGACGCATGAAAACAAAAAAAAGAAGGGGGAAGCAAAGTCAAGCTGTGAGGTGTGTTATTTTGGCTTCTCCACAAATAATCCATTTAAAAGCGAATAAATACTTACCTATTTTTCCCAATTCAGTGTTTAATAATTAGTGCAGTTTTTTTTTTGGGTAGGATGTAGAGAGTTGCTTTGATTCGTTGCACCCTGACAGGAGTTTTAAAAAGTGTTGAATAGTACATCGAGCGGTAGCTGGTGTTCCTGTGGCAGTTTTTGAGCTGTTCGGAGGTTAGAATGGCTCTGGAAGAGGGAAGGAGGCAGCGACATTCGTGCTGAGCAGTGCGGAGCTTTAGAACTAGGACGGAGTTGTAAGCAGTTTTGGAGTGGTGTAACCTGCAGGCAGCGTTCGAAGATGTATCTGGCTTGTCACAGCAGGTCAACGGAGAAAAAGAGGAGCCCCTGCCCGTCGTAGGACTTGCTGTGGGAACGTCTGGTGTCATATTTTTCATCAGGGGAGCCAAATAAGGTTAGAAAGAAATCCTAAAAATAAGATTTGGTGAAATTTTAGAGTGACGCGGTTTTTGCACATTTTCAGAAAAAGCGGAGAAGGTTTGTTAAATCACTTAGGCAACGCACTCTTACTTAATCACTGATGTAATTATTAATACGAAGTCAACTTGTTTTGATAAATTGTGAGGTTGGAGCGCTATGTTTGTAAAGTTGTTCCATCAGTTAAAATATCTAATTTTCTAGAGGTCCCATTGCATAAACAAGCTGTGGCTAAAGCGATAACTTTTAAAAAATGTGAATACCACGATAATTATATTATTAGCAAATGTATTGCCTATAATTATACATTCAATCATATGTGCTAGGATGTAAAAACCCAACCCCTTGAGATGATAGTCATTTATTTAAATAATAGTAATCATATACAATATCAATTAAAACACAACAAGTTATAACCATAACAATATGTTTGCATAAGAACTAAAGGAAAAGTAAAATATAGAAATAATTCAGAATAGTTACCTGTAAGCACTGAAAGTGGTACGTTAAGAGACAAGTAGGTAGAACATGAATCCAGTAAAATCCCTTCAACGTTGAATGGTACTCATTTTTTAAGTGAGATGATGCGTAATTGCAATATTTTTATAAAATTTTCATCGTGTGTTACATTAAAATGCCATTTTTGCATAATTTATGTGACATCATGTCAGTTTTTGTAAAAATTTATGTGAGATGCTGTATGATTGCGTGTTTTTATTCAAATTTTTGTTACTTTGGGGGTCAACACATACGTATTTTCGTAATTTTTGCGTGTTTTTATTCAAATTTATTTTCATTTGTCGTCAACACAGACGTATTTTCGTAAAATTATACTATTTTTCAATGAAAGTTGTATAAAAATATTGTTTTTTGTCGTATTTGCAGAATTTAATGTGACAAGATGCCGATTTTTATAAATTTTCATGGGAGACGATGTCGATTTTCTAAAATTTTAAACGAAACGCTTTGGAAATTGCGTGTTTTTATTCAAATATTAGTATTTGAAGCTATTTTACACATACAAAGTGTCGAAAATTCATATAAATTGAGCTACGATTTCATAATTGTGTGATGTACTTTAAAAAATTACGGTTTATTTGTTAAACATTTGCAAAATTATGCATAGTTTATGTAACATGATGGCGATTTTGTAAAAATTTATGTGAGATGCTGTGTAATTGAGTGATTTTTGTTCAATTTTCGTCGTATGTTGAGTAAAAAATGTCGTTTTTTGTATAATTTCAAGTGACATGATGTCAGTTTTTGTAAAAATTTATGTGAGATGATGTGGACCAACACATTTTTCAGCGAAATTGTGTGTTTTTATTCAAATATTACTAAAACTGCTGCAGAAATTGCTGTTTTTTATTCAAATCTTGCTAAAACTGCAACAAGTTAGAGAAAAAAGTGTAAAACATTTGCAAAATTATGTTTAGAAATAACTCTTAAAGCTGTTTTTACATCATTTTCGTTTTACAAAACGATTTATAAAACGAATTGTGATCATTTTTTAAGTGAAATAATGTGAGATGGTGTATTTTTTATCGCTTATTGGATAAAAATGTCGTTTTTTTGTATAATTTCAAGTGACATGATGTCAGTTTTGTAAAATTTTAAGTGAAACAGAACATTTTTTCAACCAAATTGTGTTTTTATTCAAAATTATGTTACTTTGTGGCCAATTGCGTTTTTATTTTCGCTCGTTTGCATTTATACTGGAATTTTTTAAACTAAAATGCTTGATGTTTTGATCGATATAATGACACAATTTCAGACGTTTACTTATAAAATAGGGTTCCGTGGTGAGAGGAAACAGTTTATTCCGAAAGAAGTCGCTGTTTTCGTTAAAATGTTCTAAATTACCAATTTACATTAAGTTGTTATATACAAATTGACCGTGAAAAATCTGTACATTTACAACAGCACAGTTTGATTCTTCCACTTTGTCAAAAGACCCATCTTATAAACGCACAATAACTAAAAGATTTACGTATGTATAATACGTTGCATTTATTTACTCAACACTTTTCGCGATTAAAATAATTATTCACATGTGGCTAGGGTTCAAATCCGACTTGGGCCACCGCAAAAAGCTTTTTTTTAAAATTAAATAAATGATGAGTAAGACGGCAGACTTCGGCGTGACGTAATCAAGCCACAAAGGGCACAGCGTAATTATAAAACTCAAGCACGAAATAAAATAATGTCTATTTATTTTTAAAAGCGACAAAAATCATATGAACCAAATCGTTAGAAAATCGCAAAACGCTTATGCATAGCAATACGTATATCTTCTTGTTCATGTTATCTTATTGCTGATATATATATATATAATTGTGGCCGACAGGCCACGACCTGTTAGGCCCCATATTCTAGCATTCCAAATATGACAATGGATAATAACAGCGGTTTTATAAATAATTTAATAATATTATATAAAACCTTTTCATACTTAGTATTTCAGGAATACATTAAAATCAAATTTGTAACTCGTTTTTATATCTACGATCTGCCTTTACCTCTTATCGAAACAGCCAACGGACTGGAGCGGTCAACTTTCGTTATTGTTTTAAATAGATTAGCATTCAAGTGAATTCCTAGAATAAGTTTATCAGATCGATGCCTTGTTAGAAGTTGTACGCATATTAAAAATACACAAAAATCAAACAGCGTATGCGCAATTAAATGAATCAGACAGCCACATCCATTAAACGGCTTTAAACTGGCCTCTTTTTGAAATTTCTTCGAGGGACAAATGTAATTGCAAGTACCCTTTTAATAACATACACAATATAACAGAGCGATAATATTACAAATTGGTTACGATCTGGCGCCTAACTTCAATCGAAAATAACATTTAAAATGTATTATAATATGCTTGCAACGCAGGTGTCTATGGTTAAATCCTTTAACCTCGAGCGCCTCGCCAGTCCAGTTGGTTAAGACCTCAGCCTCGTGATACTGTGATCGCTGGTTCGAATCCGGCCATGGGTCATCGCAGGACGCTTCTTTAAATTAAAATAAATGTGAGAAAACCAAGATGGACGACACCCGAGAAGTTAAATTCAAAACTGGGAAAAATTTAAAATTAAAATATTCGCGCGAAATTAAAATGGCCTCCGTGCATGAGAGAGAGAGAGAGCAGCTTCGATGAGGAAGACGGAAGATTTAGCAGTTTGAAATTCAAATATTTCCGCGAAAATTTAATCAACAGCCGTGAGAAGTGCGCGCGCAGAAAACCAAGATGGCGGGCACCCGGGAGATTTAAATTCAAAAAATTGAACTTAGAAAAAAAATCTGAAAATTCAAATTTCAAATATTCCCGCGAAAATTAAAAATGGCCGCCGCGTAATTCCGGAAGTCCGCCGCGTAATTTAATCAGAAGCTAATGCGTAATTTAATCAGTAGCACACATCAAAAATAATTAGGTCAATCCGCGACATTAATTAGAGCATCTGATTCGCGGTTTAATTCGCGGTTTAATTGACTTTTAATTGATCCGATTAAACAAGATGGCCGCCATGTGCCAATCCAAAATGGCCGCTATAGTCCCAACTGTTCTACTCTCGTATAAGTTGATTTAGTTGGGATAGTTGTTTGGTAACATCAGTACAGATTTTAATTTGTTTTAACTGACAATCAGAATAACTAAAGTGAAAGCCAAACTCAAGTGATTATCTGAAAAAGTCAATTATGAAATGTTATAATAAAATATATAATATAGAAATTTGGTATAAATTATTATTGCTAGAGAAAATGATATTTTTAAAATAACCAATTTTTCTGAATTTGCAACCTCTAAAAGCAAATTTGAATAATAAAAAACCCTTTATTATAATGGTATGTATTTACTTTCTGGATGGTGTATTAAAGGGTGTGATAAAGTAAAATTAAAGAAATGGAGAATAAACGAATTTTAATAAACAGACTGAATAAATAAGGTAGCAAATGGTCTGAAGAAGAATAAGAACATTTAATAATGGTAAATAGTTCTCATGGAATAAATAAATCTGTAACTTGTATTTTGTGTTTGTTTGGAAAATAATGTTACACTATGTTACACAACAGATGAAATATCTACGAACGGTTTTTCTAAATCTTCGTATCTTCTCTTCCTTCTTTAAGCTTTCACCGCCCCCTTATTTTTATTCACCGCCCCCAAATGCACCCCCTCATAGGGCAATTTAAAGTTTAACCCAGGGAAAAATGTTTGGTAGTAATAGTTTCACTCGAAATATCGTGTTACTTCGTTCAAACTTAAAATTTAATTTTTGGAATCGTCCGACTGAATTTTACATATTTTTTTGCATGTTTCAGTTTTTACAGTAGCCCTTTCTTGTAGAGAAATGCGAGTTTACGATCTAAAATTTAATCCAATGAAGAAGATGTTAGTAACAGTTTTTTTCAAAATATCATGATACTTTATTCAAACTCAAATTTAAGTATTGGACGGGCCCAAGTGAATTTTTAGAACTTTTTTGTCTCTTTCAGTTCTCACAAACGGACTTCCTTGTAGGGCAATTCAAAGTCATAATTTAAAATTGATTTCATTCGATAGTGGATGTTGGTAACGGTTCACTTAAATATTGTAATGGTTCGCTGCCCATAGAAATTCTGATTACCTAATTAACTAAATGAATAAGGTCAACATGAGTACAGAATTAAATATTTTATCTATTGCAAAATAATCAATACTTTACATTAATTAGTGCATTTGATGTAAGGACTAGTAACTAATCACTTGCGGGATAGAAGTTAGCATGAAACAAAGCAGGTTACAGAAGGGATACATTCAGAGTTTCAGATATCATAAATGTTCGGAAGGGCTAATTCCAGTTAATTTGTAATTGACGGAATTGAGCTTATTAATGTCAGACATAATTTGAATAGAATAATACAAAATTATTTGTTTAATACAGAAAGAATATCAGCGTTATGTAGTAAAAGTGTATAGGTAAGCCAGCAAAAGACAGATTAACTGAAAGGTAAATGAAACCGTGCTAGCAAAATAATTATTGCAAACAGCAATGAAGATGGAACGCAACCGATTGAAAGACAATTAGTGAGAGGTTAAATGAACTCAATGTGTATAAGTGCATTATAAACAAAAGTGATTTAAAAGCAGAGCTTTCGTGGGTTGCAAGGATTGAAGTGTCGTCTGCGAACGTGGCTGTGATCGTGTCGTCGTTGGTAGGTATATCTGCTGTATACAATACATAGAGCATGGGTCCTAGTGTGCTCTGCGACCGCATCACAAAAAATTACAGAGCTGTCTCAATAAAGTGCAAGATTGGCTACGAATCTGGCGCATAAAAGCAAATGAAGCCAAATCTACACATGTTACCTTCACACTCAGAAGGGAAACATGCCCTCCAGTCACCCTCAATAATACCCCACTTACACAATCACAAGACGTCAGATACCTGGGCATGCATCTTGATCGCAGACTAACGTGGAGAAAGCACATATTTAGTAAAAGGAAACAACTGGGGTTGAAGTTAACCAAATTAAACTGGCTGTTAGGACGTAGATCTAAACTGTCTCTGCAAAACAAGGTACTACTGTACAAAACTGTGCTAAAGCCCATATGGACATATGGATTGCAACTATGGGGAACTACTAGTAACTCTAATCTGGAGATATTACAAAGATTCCAATCCAAAACTCTGAGAACAATTGCGGATGCACCATGGTACGTAAAAAATGAAATCATTCATCGCGACTTGCGTGTAAAATTAGTGAAAGACGAACTGAAGTACGTGAGTGCAAAATATCTTACTCGACTTGGAAGTCACACAAACACTCTGGCTATAAATTTGTTAGACAACAGCAATACCACCCGAAGACTGAAAAGACACGACCCTCTAGACCTGCAAGACCGATACTGATTTACATATTACTGTATATCAATGTTATGTGTATATATGCATAAGTAATACTTAAAGGGGCATTCCATTGGCAAAGCACCCATCATGTACCAATCTTGTAAAATCACCAAATTTACTTATTGCTCAGTAGAGCAGATTGTAAATAAAAATAAAGTTTAAAAAAAAAAGCAGAGCATGTGTTGTAACAATATTATTTTAAGAAAAAGACAATATTAGTGGTTAGGTAAAGCCTGTAGTCCATAAGGTTTAAAATTTTATCAAACTTAATTTCCTTTATAAACATTTGAATAACTAGTTGCTTGGTGACCTGACTGTCGTCTAGGTTAAGAACTAAACAAGCTTAAAAATTGTGTGTTGGGGGCCACATTGAGCTCCCCAATTATCATGTAAAATCATGAATAAAAAAGTTATTAGCTACTCCAATTGTGTGTATTGTTATTCACTAGTGTCCTGTGCATCTGTGGGTGTAAATTGCCAGGTGTTAAAAGGTCCAGGGGCCCATTTCCGTATACAAGCAGATTCGCCCAGCGAGAATAGCGCCTGTTACGAATAGGAAGGATATTTAAGAAGCAGTACGTGCAGAAATCCCAACCAGCAAGCAATTCCGAAGTCCAGAATTCCCGTGGCGTCATTTGGAAGTCTAACCAGCGTCCGGGAAGCCTCCGATTAAGGAAGATTTTCACCGGGAAAGCCTTGGCGTAGGTCCATAATTTTTGGACTTCTTCTGTAAGATAAGACTGTCTACGAGGTGGAGAGCCGTATTTCAGTGATCTAGAGCCGTCGAGAAATTTACGTAGCGTCCCTTAAAACTGCGAAATTACGCCGCACTTTTCAGTTTTGTGACGGATATGGAACAAAAACCAGTCGCGCGTCTCTTGTTACGTCACAGCTAGAAACAAAACGAACTTGGTAGTTGCTATGTCACAGAATTAATGTTTACCTGACGCATCTTTGCCATTTTGGTGGTTTTAGAATTCAAATTACGGTGTTTTGTGCACCACAGGTCATCTTGTTGTCGAGTCAAATTTATGGGTTAGCTAAATGAAATTGTGCATTTTCCCGAAAGAGTTGAGAGTATTTGTCATACAACAAGTCAATTGTTATACCAAGTTTTTCTTAAATTTTATGAATCAACGACTCTGAAACAAGATAATCTCATGTCTACGGAGCTAGTCCCGAATTTAATGCAAATAGATAAAATAAGAAAAGGGCAATAAACCATTTATTTGTTGTACTTTTTAGTACACTCTTTTAATTTGCCCTGAGGTTGACGGGTGAATTTCGATCTAAACTAAGTAATTTTTACAATATATCGTGACGCTTCGTTAAAACTACTGAAATTTCATTTTTAGAGAGACCAATTTAATTTTGTCTACTTCAGTTCTTATAACAGCACTTTCTTGTAGGGCAATTCAAAATTATAATGTAAAATTTAATCGTGTGAAGAATCGGCGTTGGCAGCAATTTCACTCTAGATTATACTTCGCTCAAACCTTATTGAAATTTTATTTTTAGAGGCATTCAATTGAATATTATATGTTTAGTTTTTACAGCAGCGCTTCCTTCAAATCTATTGAAATGTCTGTTCTTTACATAGCTAATTCTTCAAAGGGTTCAATTAGAATTTGCAGAAAAGATTCTCCTCTTTTCAGTTGTTGTTACCCAGCACCTACTTGTAGCAGAGTTTTAATCAAATTCATAGGTAGATCCTGTGGAACAAAATTAATTCATTCTCACTTCAAAGGAACCCTCTAAAATTTATCTTTCCATTAAACTTAATAGAAGCAAGAAGCTTTCATTTTTATTAGTTTTATACCATTACAAGTGGAACAAATGTAGCTGTGACTGAAAAGTAAATTCGGTGAGAAATTGATGTTAGTTAAACTTTCACTACAAATATACCTACTAATCAAAATGTGTTGAAAGAAAGCTGTACAGGATTCTACAGTAGCAATTCTCTCGTTTTAGTGAAGAATTAGTATTGGGTAAATTTTTCCAAATATCCTTAATAGTTTCACAGGCATTCAAACGACGTTTAACCATACATAATTTGCTTTTTTCAACAATATGTAGCATTTAGCTTATAAAGTCTACTCATTACCCTTTTTCTGTGACGTCAGAAATAACAAAACATAGCGTTTAAAACGCATTTCTTATATTATAGTGAAACTAGCAGTCCAGTGAGACAAATGTCTCATTTAATAAAACAAAAAAGACCGTTTTGCAAAATAGAACGCGTATTTACTACACGTACGTATATGACGTCATTGTTGGTAGCAAACTGCCAGTCGCATTCGCCTTGATAAAATTTGCCTAGAATCTAACCTAAAAAGTTCGGATTAGGATAATTACGATAATAATTAGTGTTAGAGACTGAAATTCGGTTCCTGACCTGACATGGCCATTCCAAACATATAACTTTCATAACTTTTTTCTCTATCTCTTACGGTTTGGCTGCTGAAACAGCGTCCCGGACGGACGGACGGACGGACAAGTCTATTATATATATGGATTAAAAAAGATCATTTAGATCACAGGTAATAGACTTCAGAAACAATTTGACATATGCCTAATCCTTAATGTAAGGGATGCTCTAAATAGCACATTATTCAAACCAGGACATTATTGACGTATGCAATCTGATGTTTCTCCTCTTCGAAGAAGACTCGAACGCTTAAAATAAAATGTTAGGCTTGCTCGCTTGCTTGTTATTGCGCGTTATTTTACTGTAATTTTGGACAAATGTTGCATTGACAGTATTATAAAACAAGCCATACTTAAAGCGGTCCTGACCAAAAACTGCAGATCTTTTGCTTCGTCCGGTTCCGTATTGTTAAATAAAGAGAGAAAACTGTGACGTCACAGAAAAGGGTCATGTGTAGACCTTAGTTTGTAATTGTTGCGGCCTACTCTAATGTAAACGTCGCACTTGTTAATCGATGTTTTTAGGTCGAGCTGCAGTATCTTGACTCTATTTGTAATTGTAAATATAGTTTCACGTGTACGCAGTACTTACAATAAGACCAGTCCAGTGGGTCATCACGCTGAATCAACAAAAACCCCAAAATAGCGTAGACATTGAACTTGAAGTAATGTATAAATGCAGAATTTGTATGTCATTAATTTTAATACAGTAGTAACACTCACTGTGTTCATTTTCTATGTGAGTTAGCGTAGACTAAAATTGCTATCACAAGATTCCAACTCTTCACTAACTAGCAAACATATTAACCTGGTATTCTCAGTCAACTACGTTTTTTGAATTACTTCCGGAAGGTGCAATAACTGAAGACTATCTGGTAAACTAATTATTGTTACACTGAATATTTCAGAAAGAATGCTCATACTTTCGGGTTCTATATTAACATTATCTTTTCGGCCGAATGTAGTTACAATTAAAAATTAAATATGTTGAGGTGTGTAGATATATTAAAACTGTACTCAGCATATTCTCATACGAGCCTTATATGTAGATGTATAAAAATAAATTTATACCTGGCTAGTTGATCTGCAGCGGGTTCTATTGAATCTTTTATACGCAATTCTTCCATTGTATGGTTTTTACAATATCAGTACTAGTACGCCAGATCTAGTTGCAATTGAAAAGTATATTCAGTGAGAAATGGGTGCTGGCTAAATTTTACTTAAAATATGCTGATATATCTATCCCGGGTGGTGTAGCTTGAACAAGCGTCCACGTTCGATCAGCAGAGTTAAGCAACGCTCTTTCTGGTCAGAACTTGGATGTGAGTTCCACGGCTGCATCTCTCGGCGCCTCGTGATACGGCTGTCACGGAAATAGTTGGTCCCGGCGGTCATAACAACATCATGGCAGTCGTTAGTGGGGTTGGAAGTCCCCATAAATGCACGGCGATGCCTATAGTTGGCCTAACGGCGATATAAATATAAATAAAATCTTCTTAAATAAAGTTGTAAGGTGCCACTTTATAGGATATTATAAGACTCCCTCTTGTAGTCTTTACAACAACATTTATTTATAGGACGTGTCTACTGGGTACAAGAAATAAATAAAGCGGAATTGTTCACTTAAAATATTCTTAATTTTGTGGAAGAAATTTTCTATTTTACATGTGCCTACTTCTAGGACAGATTGAAACGATGTTGCATTAGAAGATATAAGATGTTACCTAGTCACTCAGCCTGAGGTGTTTTATCGTATAACAAGGCAACACCTTTACAACAAAATCAAAAATTTTGTCTACTGTAGTCGCGAATTACTCGAAACGCATTTCATCCAAAATAGCTAAAGCGCGCCGATTCCGAGAGCAACAATCGAACATATCGGGGCGTTTTCTAGCAGTGAAACTACTCAACAACTACTTATGCAAATTGGACGCAAACATGCTCTGGCAAATCTCCAGGGCTTGACCTTACACCCCTTTTTGCATGCCAAGGAGAAATCAATCAATTTGATACACTATCTCTCCGCAGGCCACCCGCCATTACACCACAGCTAATCTGCCGGATTTTCGATTTCTGAGAAAAACTGCCCTGAGCTCGGGTCTTAACACATTTCCTTGGGTTTACCTCAACGCTGTTGGTAGGACCAAGGGCGGAATGCCGGCTCGAGTAGGGCTTAAGTTAACCGCGGTGTAATTGCTTTACGCCCATTGTAGGTCAACGCCGCCTGCGCTCTGATTGATTAGGATTTCCATCACTTTCGGCATTGATGCGGTTTAAATTATGCCTTTTTTGGAGCCGGTCTTTATGTGCCGAATCCTCGCGGCCCTCGCTGGTGCCTCTTGTTCACTGACCTGAGTAACTATTAATCCCGTTAATATTAATGGCCTAATTTGGCTACCAAGAGATCTGATTTCAGTTAGATATAGGCAGCAATTCTCGAGGTATTTGCAAGGGAATTTTTTAATGGGTTTTCTGTAGGTGAATGTACTACCGGTTAGTAAAAAATACAGTACAAGAGGTGTCATAAAAAACAAAAAAATGTAAACAGCGACTGGCCATATCCAAAATTATACTTCTGTTCAAGTACCATCTATCTTATTTATTCCATAATATTCATTAGCGAGCTACATAAATCCAGTTAATTAATTACTGTAAAATACAACAGCAAGTTAATTAAAGTTCAGCGTCTTTAGCCTTCAAACTTTAATACTTCATGTTAAGGCCGAGGAAAACCAACAGCAGGCGTTGTCTTGTCTAATTTGTCTTCGTGCGTAATATCGAATAAAGTAGACACAGCGATGAATACTCAATTGGAGTAGAATTTCTTACGCCCAATAGCATGGTGGAAGAATATATCAGATTAGTAAATTAGTTGTATCTTGAAGTAATGTCGTTTCGTCCATTCTGAACAATTTGTATGAACATCCGCTACAAAAGCGAGATATTAATGAGAAAGTGGTGTGCACTGGAAACGCAATAACTTCCTTGCAATTTCGACCAAACTTTCTCTTGAAAGAAACTTTAAAACCCTTAATTAATAGTGTTATACACATCCTATTTCGGAAGTAAAATTCACCTGAACGCTGCGCAAAATCTCAAAGTCACTTTTTTCTTTATGATTCCGTCCCGTTTGTCGAGTAACCTTGATGTTCTCTAAGCAAATTACAAGGAACTCCTGACATTTTGCGAACTCCGAAGGTTGACACGGTAAACACTGGTAAACGGTCACACTCTGGCTTCATTTACTTCGCTGCATCGGTTCCATGCGCCAGGCTTATTATTTTTTTAGCTTACATAATTTCCGCATACTATTTATTTAATGAATATGTTTCTGGGTTTATTTTAAATCTAACGAAACCAGTGCAGTTTATATAATAATTTGAAGTTGAACCCTTTAACTAACTCCCAAGTTTGATTTGCGTAGCTATACAAATTTGGTGCATTTATATATTACCCGCAATTTCAATATTATTTATCTGGAGTACCTATTTCTACCCTTGCTGAAGTTAGATTTATTATAACCTTGATATGTAGACTGTTGGTTACTGTAACGGTTTTTGTTTCCGTAACTGGTGCCCATTCATTTTTATATTCCCTAAAAAGAGTTGGGTAGGACAGTTACTAGCTGATACCATGGAGAAGTCTCAATGGTCTCACATCCTGTGAGTATTTATGTTGGGAGAGACCTCTTCTCTGTTATGTTTACTATTTGAATTTTCTTAGGCCAGGGCTTTTGATTTACTTTAACTATAAATTCTTGAAAACGTTCCAATCCGCCTGAAATAAATTAGGTGGGTAAATGGGTAGGGCCATTCGTCCCCAATTTCATACCGCCGGGGTTCTGGGGAAGGCCAAGGTTCGGCAAAATTAGAGAAATTAAAAGACGGTTCCCAAATACGAAATTCGCAAGATTACACATTAGATCCATTAAATGGAAGACGAATTGTAATAACTAGAAGAAAGATCATAAAATTTTACATCTTTGGCTTAAGTGATGTCGGAAGAAAAGAAACAAAAAGGTATCACTACAATCAGGTAGCATCTTACACGATAAATGCGAAGAAGAAGACAATAAAAATGCAATGGGTCTTTTAAACCATTAAATGTGAAAAGAACCCATCACTTTCAAAACGTCATTTCATCTAGAGTGTCACATATCATCATTCAAATAACTACTAGATATCACATAGATTTTATGACAGTAGGCTTTTGGTGTTATAGAAAAACGGACACTACTTAATGCATTGAGATACCGAATTGACATTATATAATAATCTCAATAACACCTTAGATGAGAAAGCTGCAATAACTGTTCAGGCATTTAAACAAACAAGACCAATAGAGGTAAACCGTATATCCACAGCACGGTATGGAAAACTGTAATAAGACCGATGGTTTGTATGGATCTAAAACGTGGACGATGACTAAGCATAATGAGGAGATGCTCAGAAAATTTAGGCGAAGAATTATCAGGAAAATGTATGTACCCTATAAGAATCCCCATATAGAATCAGGATAAACGACGAACTACTGGTAACGCTGCATAAAAGTAAGGATTTTGTACAGGAAATCAAAGCTTAATTCCTGAGATTGGTAGGCCATGTACGAAGACAACCAGATGATAGAGTAATAAGTATAGCTTCGGATGAAATACCAGGAGAAAGAAGTTTGTCGTCCATGGGTGAGATAGCAAGACAATGCCAATGCTTACTAAAAGCAATGGGACTAAATAATAGATAATAATTTATGCTTGACGAATAACATGGCGAAAAATAGTGCTCAAACCTTTTCCTCAGTTGTAAAGCTTCAGAGTAGCAGTCGTAGTACCAATATCCGACCGGGAGACACCATCTATCTAAAACTACTGTAACAGATGTATTCAATATTTTGGAATGGGAAATACAGTAAAAAACATACATGAAGACTATTTAAGTATCCTGGGATTAGCGGAAAACATAGTTTTACTATCAAATAACATGGAGGATCTAAGTATCATGATACCAAAGTTATGAAACACAACAAGAACTGTCGGCCTAATAATTCTTTTTCTGATTGTAAGAACAATTCTTCGAAATTAGTACGTTCCTGTATTTCCCGCATAAGTCAAGCCCAAATTCGTAGTTTAGTGGTGAAGACTCAAACCTTTACTCCATACAATCTTTATTTCCGCTCATTTTAAATGCTAACATTTTGCAGGCTGTTTAGGATCACAAATTCAATTTCATTTATGCGCGTTCTAATTTTGGATATGTTTTCTGGAACGGTCGAAATAACGTAGCCTTCTTATCTTATTCTTTAATGCCCCGTGGCGTCTGGGTGTCGCAATAGGGCTTATTGCATTCTAAGAATTGCGCCGCTGCTTGATGGCCGAAAACTTTTCCGAGACTTCCGGCAGAATTGCCGACGCCAGATTCCATTCAGCGCGATGTCTTTCGCATGGTCCCCATAAACTAAAGAGGGAGGGAGCAATTTATAAGTCACGTCTGCGTGGTTTTATTTGGTTTCTGGCATTTTAGCGCGGAACGGTACTCAACAACCGGCGCTAGGATTGTCAAGAAGTGTGGGTTGTTGTCCGCAAGGCCGGCTTCGATTAGCCGTGCTCCTCGTAATGTCGAAATTTGTGGAACTACCTTGTCGCTGTCCTCTGCATAGTAGTTAGGAGTTACATTTATCCGAGTTTTCCGTCCCGAGAAGCTAGCATCTTCTGCCACGCTGTTCCAGCGGATCTTATTTGGAATTATCAACCATGTGCTAAACCTACCAGTGTAATGAAGCTTATCGTAAGGTGCTTCATTGGTACCCGTTACGAGGATATAATGCTGCTTACACTCGCTCGAATATCGCTCCTCCATGTGGTTCCCAGCATACGCGTAACTTGGGAGGGGCTAAGGGGCAGTGCCCCCCCCCAAATTTTGATTTTGAAGTGCAAGTGCAGATTTTTTTGCAATTTAGGTTTAAACATTTTGTGCAGTCTTGATTTTGCCCCCCCACCCCAAAGTGATGCCCCAAGTTACGCTCATGGTTCCCAGTAATTTCGCATTTCCGGGCAATGGCTTGGAATGTAGTTTTGCAGTTGAGCTGAACCGATGTAACCAGAACATCTGACTTCGTACCAGGTATTTGTTAATTTAATAGTATTTGTAACGTATAGAAATTAATAGTGAAGTGTTGTCTTGGCAAATGGTGCCATTGGTTGATTTAAATCGTGAGAGGTTGAACAATATCGTCAAATTGTAATATCTATCTGTTGTTTTGCGCTGAAAGTCACGTAAACATTGTTGTTGGGTCACTATTTGAATGACTGTTACTAATTTTGATACTGTAACGTAGTTATTTTGTGCGAAACTTAAAGTTAATACTGTTTGGAATGTACCTATGTCGTTTGATTGTCACTGTACCGCTGTATTTAGTTTAAACGTCGCAATTTAACCTGACTAACCCCTTTCGCACATATTTTTAACTGTAACGAGTAAACATTTTCATGTTCATTGTCATCTTTTATGTAATTTATCTTATTATTTCAATAGAGTTCATTGTTAAGTACTTATGTTTTTCATTGGTGTTTGCATGCATATTTTGTATTTTGCTTCAATGTGCAGGAAACCAGACGATTGTAAGTTGATGCCATTACAGGTAGGTTCAAATCAGCGGTTGTAGTCGCCGCCACAAGCTATGCCAAACCGGAAGTAGAAAGGTGACGCACTTACTTCCACATTCAGAGTGCGTTCACCTGTGTTGCTAATTTTGTTTTCCTGATTTAGTCTGAATGTGGTGGCGCATCAATGTTTTACCTCGCTTACAGGAGTGCCGCCCCAATCTTAAGGTAGTAACGAACCCGCCCCTTCTCGCTGAGCATCCCTAAAGCGGAACCCTTGTGTTACAACCCATCGTAACGGGGATTAGGGCTGCAAATTTGGTTAAATTTACCGATTGTGTCGTTAAGAGTGTTTACGTTAGAACCAATTGCTGTTTTTGTTGTTAGATATCAGGTTTTGGCTGTAACAAACTGGCCCCCAAGTGTGTGGTTTTGTTTTGCCCACTTGAGGATCTGTTTGTGTCGTTAATACCGTTTTTGGCTGTAACATGGTTCCTCTTCTATCGAAGGTTGGAAACTATCATGACTATTCATCATGACTTTATTGAGCGCTGTTGTAAACAATTCTGCATTGCTGCATCTAGACCACTCTCTTAAGTTTTTAAGCCAGGATAATCTACGCTTGCCCACACTTTGCTTTCCTCGAATTTTAGCTTGTATAATTAATGGTTTCCTTTTTTATGGTTATCAGGATTTCTGGTTAATTTTACACCCTTCTTGTGACATCTATATTTGACTCTCTTTCCGTCCACGATATTCGTAGGATTTCTCTATAACATCACAGCTCGAAGGTAGACAGTTTATTCAGATGTCCAAGCTTCCAAGCCATATAGGAGAGTGGAAAGCACATTTCACGGCAGCATAGCAATTTTCCGAGTTTGACAGACGATATGCGTGCCCCTGCAATAGGTGTTTTTATCTGTTTGGTTTGATCTATGCTTGATGTTCTCCACGCTCCCAGATAGTTGTACGCATTTGCTCTTTCTATGCCTGTGTTTACAACGTTCAGTTGGGTGTTTTCAATTATAGATTTAGTAATAACCATATATTTGGTTTTATTTAAATTAATTCTAAGCCCATATTCGTTGCAGTTTGTATTAAGGCGTTGCATTACGTTCTGCAGGTCATTAATATTGTCTGTCATTATTACCGTATCATCTGCAAAACCTAAGTTGTTGAGAATTTATTCGTTTGTGGATATACCTTCTTTGGAATCTTATAAAGTTTTTTGAAATATTGTTTCGCTATAGACATTAAACAGTAGCGGGGACAGCACGCACTGTTGACGGACCCCCCTCTGAATTTCAATGTTCTCGTTAAATTGATTGTCAACTTTATCTTTGGCTGTCTGATTTCAGTATAGACGAGATATAATTTTTACATTGCGGCTGTCTATATCCTTGCTATTTAGGATCTGAATTAAGCACAATTAGATTTATACTTGTCAAGGCATCTCTGAATTAGCACATTTAAAACAAATAAGACCTCCCTCGTGCTCATAGCATTCCTAAAGCCTAATTGTGTGTCACTTATTTTATTTTCCAGAGTTTTTACAATTCTGCCATGTGTAATTTTCAAGAACACTATAAGCATGTAACTCATTAAGGTTATTGGTTCTGTGATCTGAACAAGTTGTTGCGTGAGGTTTGTTGGGGATCGCCACAAAGGTTGATTGAAGCCACTGTTTGGGGATTGTACCCGTCTGATGTATTTTATTGAAAAGTTCAACCAAGACGTCGATACAATCATTATCAATGAGCCTTATTAGTTCGAAGGGGGCTTCATCCGGCCCTACTTTACCAGTTTTTGTATTTTTATACCATAGACTACCTCTTGTCGTAATAGTAGTGGTCTTGTGTCCTCCGTTTTTTGTACTAATGACTCTTCTCTATCATCATTAAATAATTGTTCAATGTAGTTGGTCCATTGTGGTAACTTCTCTTTTACTTCACGAATCATATTTCATTGGTCGTCTTTGGGAATATTCGAAGATGCATTATTTCGAATTCCAGTAATTTTTCTTATCTTTTTGTGTACGTTGAAGCTATTATATTTTTTATTCAGGTCCTCCATTTCTTTGTATCTCTCAGAGAACCAACTTTCTTTCTCATGTTTCTGTGCATTTGTCTATACTTCTAATAAGTATAATTAAAATAAAAATTGATGTTAATACCAAGTCAATACGATGTATGTATTGTTCTGGCTTCACGTTGTGGCGCCTATTTGTGTTATAATTGACTATATTATAATGGTCGTTATGTCTGTAGATGGTTTTATGTTATAACAATAATTATTATACTTAAGCTATGACATCTGACTTTTACTATACTTTAGTTTATTTTCAATTAATTCTCTTTTAAAATAAATTTAAGTACTTATCTCATTTGCATTTTTATAAATTATGGATTATCAATATTATTAAAACTCTCTAGCTCCGGTAGAAAACATTTTCTCTTAACTGAAAACACAGGTCGGATTCGTTCATAATCTAGACTGCTTTTATTCCTGAAAATTCATTCTTTTACTTCATTACTACTTGTACGTCTGTCACCTGTCGCTTCAAATTATGCAAGTGCAAAATCAATTGCAAATACCTCCTCGTTACATTACTTGTCATTCAACAAATATCAAATAGTCCGCACTCCTCTTTAAAATTACCTCACTTCACTCTTTCCATATTTTTCTTTCAGTTTTTACATAAATACCTGTATTCTGTCACCTGTCCATGGACCTCGATATTCTCCTTTACCAAGCCAAACGCATCCGATAGTCTCACAGCGATCTCTCAACGTCCAGACAAATCCTACCATGAACTCAACCAAACACCAGGAACCGCAAAGACTTCCCAGACAAACACGACAAGGCACCTACGACCTCTCTCCAACATAACTACCAAAAACTGATCAGCAGCAAACACCTTCCACGCCTTCCTTCCAAAATTCTCAAGCCACCGACGACCTTTACGAACCTTGACTAGATGCAAGTTACAAGATGTCACTTCAATAACAAGCTTGGCGAATTAGAACTACAGTAGACAAACAACCTTCTATCCACACCATAGGACGCTCACTCTGCTAACAAACTCGATGTAAACCATTTCCAGAAAAACCATTCCCTGCTATCCAATTCTTATGATGTAATTGATTGTCAATAAACTTAGTTCGGCATCCAATTCCAGAAATTGCTTTAGCAGGTTACAACTGTATTAGTTAGGGCATTCTCACCATATACATTTTCTTCCTCCTTACCATCTCGACATCTTTAAATCTTTAAAAGTTTTATTTTAATTCTCTTCTCGCCAATTTTAGTTTAATGCTCAACCCTTTTATTTTCCAAACAGATTATAACTTTTATAAAGGGTTTATTTTAGTAATTTAGCCGCTTACAAAGGTATTATATGTTTTTTGTACCAAATTATTTTGCAGACTGATAAATATTATAATATCCTTAGTGATATTGTTTAGCATATATTTTAAAGTCCAACACTCTATATAATCTGTATCATATTTATCTAACACCCACTAAGTTGAATGATCTTTCTCGAATAGGTATTTGTCAATAATCCTCCACTTTATTTCAGATAATAATTAAATTATGTTAGAATCTCTGTTTTTTATTCAATTGCATTTAAATTCTATTTCATTTCTTTACCAAATATATTTTAATAATTTCGATATCCTTGTATAATACTGTATTTTTTAACCTTTATAATCCGACATTAAACCCTTATACTAAAAACCAGTACGGTATATAATCATTCACGATGTTTCCTTCTCTCAGCAGCGTCTGTTAGGGTGACATTTTTGTTGGTGCGCAGGATATACAATACTAGACGTGACAAAATTGGGTTATGTTGTTTTCAATTCGTGGTTATGATTTTTGAAGGCTTGCACTGTTGCCAGATATTTTTTTTCCTTTCATACAATTTTCGGCATTTTGACATTACAATTGCAACAGTGTCAATAAAGCAGTTGTAAAACATGTCATAGCTTTTACATGTTCCAGTTTAGCTTCTATCACAGTTCATGTATATAACCTAATAAAAATATTACAGCCTACTGGGAGGAGGAAATATTGTGAATGGTTTATATATTTGGGACAAAAAATATCACTCTAGTGTGTTCTTCCAACACTCGCCTATGGTTCAGACACTTGAAGTCTAACAAAGACCAAAAGTAAAACTCCGCAAAGAAGATACTAGGCATAGAAGAATATAATAAGAGTAACAGACGTTACAAAACGCATCGCGATGGACCAAAAAGTGACTGAGTGGAGGACGAGAACGGGAAGGAGACACCGTAGTGGACCCAAAATATGATAGAGAGACAATGTTTAGGAAGTGGCAGGATAGCAATAACCCGCGAAGAGCGACGACAGCTTGTAGAGGCGTATGTCCATATTGTCCATAGATGGAGCACCTAAAAGCTAGTTCTGATGATGATGATGAAGGTGAGTATGAAACAGTTTTAAGGACGAATTTGGAAGTAAGAATAGGAATACATTTTAAAACTTGAACTGAAAATAATAATGTCGATATTAGTTTCTCTTCTAAACCTTCTAAACTTTTAGTTTTATCGTTAGATTTCGAAACTTTGAAATATAAACGACCTGTCTATTTTTTACATTGAAAACTTGGGACATTAATTTAGTTCACGATCGTGCTTTCAAGTAGTAAAAATTAGCTTGTCACAGTAGCCAGCAAATCCCTCGGCGACATTAGTATAGATCAATATCCCTCAACCCATTTTTAATTCTGACCCCTTTTTTACTATCATTTTTTTTCGCCCCCATTATAATTCTTGCGTCGAGTACACTGACAGAAAACGTTGGTTGGTTAGTGATAGTAGGTTAGTTTTTGTTACACGAACAGTATTTCTTGTCAAACATAGCTATCTTAAATTTTGATTTATACCAAAGCTAACTATTGCACAGATCGCCAGCGGCACGATAAAATATAAAAATTTCTCATCACTCTGTGCAATTACTAAACCGAGACTTCTTCCGGAATTCTAGAAACTTATTCAAGTCCCGAGTGTTATCGAAAGGTGTCTGCGAGTCTAATATGTAGAGACTAGGGATGACACGCATTCACAGTACTCATTTAACAAAACGTGTTTCACTATTTAAAGTCATCATTTTTCATACGTTATAGGTACAGCATTCTCTTCTTAGTGGTTGAACAGATTTTGACCAGCGTTAGTGTCAAACATAGCTACAGTTGCGGGTTGCTGTAAGGAGCCATGGCCTTATTATAACAAATCAATGCTTGATAAAAAAAATTTAATCTGAAAAACATTTCTTGTTTGTACTTATTTTTCATCATTTTTCTAATTTTAAAGCTCAAAGAAAACACCAGAAATTTTTATTTTATGAGTTCAAACCGTACGAAAAGCGCTTGCTTGCTGTCACGGACGTATTGGACCCAGATCGAAGTGGCCTAGCTTTTTGACACTTTATGGACTGCAGCGGAAAGAAAGCCCCGAAGGAGGTGGTGCAAGTATAGAATGTTTAGCATTTCTTCATGTTGGTCTAAGCAGTCTGACTGCGACTGTGCTAGAGGGCCAATCCAGTTACTGATTTCGAGTGGAGATACTTCATACACTACAGATGAAGACGAGAATTTCATTCGTACGCAAGGTGTCCAAGATCGAGCGTGTAGTTTTATTCATATCTATTTGTATTAATTTAATTAATAGTTCTCATTAAATTATTCTGTATAGATTTTGAAAGTTGAATTATTGATGTCATCTTTTTTGTAGTCTCATTAGAAGTTTCCCAGTTAATTTTGAATGATCAGTCTGTTGATGATAATAAGCAACTCTACATGGATCATTTCGGCGGTTTCTTTGATTCTCGTTTCCCTTTGGGTTTACCATTTTTTAACTAGTGTGACCAGGCGGTGTTTTTCCATTTTCACCGTTGTCGTCTTTGTTTTTACTTTGTATTGTAATGGTTTACTGCCCACAGCACTTCCGATTGCCTATGTAACAGAATGGATAAGGTTAAAATGAGCACAGAATTGAATATTTTATTTATTGCAAGATACTCAGTATTTTACGTTAATAAGGGCACTTGATGTGAGCAGCAGTAACTAATAATTTGAGGGATAAAAGTCAGCATGAGATAAGGCAGGTTTCAGAAGGTTTACGTTCAGAGTTTCAGATATAATCAATGTTCGGAAGGGACAATGCAATTTAATTTGTAACTGACGGATTTCAGCTTAGTCACGTCAAGCATAATGTGAATAAAATGATACAGAATGATTTGTTAAGTATAGAAATTGTATGAGCGTTATGTATTAAAAGTTTATAAGACAGCAAACGGCAATTTAACTGAAAGGTAAACGAAAAACAGTGCTAGCAAAGCAATAAATGCAATAAAGCAATGGAAAAATGTAAGGCAACCGATCAGAAGACAATTAGTGAGATGCTCAAAGAACTCAAGTGTATCAGTGCATTATAAACCAAAGTAAAAATTAAAAGCAGAGCAAAGTGTGGTGATATTTATCCCAAGAAAAGGATAGTTTAGTGAAAATGCAAACAACATCAAAATTGTAGTCCATAAGTTTAAACATGTAATCAAACCTAATTTCTTTTAAACAATTGTAAATCTAGTTGCTTAGTTACGAGACAATCAATTGTCATAATTAATCAAACAAGCTTAAATTTTTCATGTTGGGTGCAAATTGAGCTCCATATTTATTGTATTAAATTGTGAATAAAAAGTAATTTGTAAAGCCAGTTTCGTGTTAAAGTTATTCACCAAGTTGTTGGGCATCTGTGGGTGTAATTTTATCAAGTGTAGGGGCTCTCAAGATAGTACAATTAGGCCAGTAACTTTTTCACCTGGTCCGTCGTTGAGTGCGAGCCATTTCCAAACGAGTGTTTGCCGTGGCGTCCTTCCAGTATGCCAACCAACAGCTGAGTACCTCTTCAAAAAAGGTAGGATTCCATAAAAACTAGAAGCAGCAGCTTCGTAGAAACTGGGATTCGTCAAGAATAGACCTTTGCCCAGAAGTTCAACGTGTTTCCAGAGTCCCAGGTTTATTGAGCTTCGAGTAATTTAGCTGGCGTTCCGAAAAAGTGCGAATTGAGGCGCCAGTTGCAGAATTTGCCGGAAATTGAACAAAAGCGAATCACGTGTGGGTTTGCATCATACTAGAAACAAAGCGAGGTTAGCCTTTGCTACGCCACAGAATTAATCGTAATTACCTGATGCATTCTTGCCATTTTGGTGTTTAAAATTAAATTTTAAGCTATTTTTGCACTGACGGATCATCTTGTTTACTGCACTAAATTTAGAGTTATTTAACTATCAGTTGGGAACCGTGCATATGCCCTAATATCAGAAAGTAATTGTCATACAACGAATTATTTGTCATACAAAGTTTTCTACTTAATTTTATGAACTGACCTGTTGAGTTAAGAATTGTTTAATGTTCACTGGAGCTAAGCCCTAGTTTATTGCAAATAAATAAAATAAGGTAAGAGCAATAAACCATTTATTTTTGCTAATTATTAGTACATTCCTTTACTTTGCCCTGAGTTCGACAGACAATTCTCAATTGAAAATTTCATTTCATAAAGTGTAGTATCCCTTGCCCTAATTATAAATTTTATATTTTATTTAAAACCCCATTTTAAGCAAGGGTACTATTACAGTATATGACATATTAATTTCTGATTTGTTTTAAATTTTCAGTACCTTTTCGATGATTCGCTACCTGGTTCTGTAATGACTTACTTCCTTGTCCTGAATGTAATTACTTTCGCGACGATTGCAGAATTAATATCTTTTAATACCTCGAATATATTAAATTTTAAAGGACTGTGTGATCTAATATATTCAACCCTCGCGAAAAAAACAAGCCAGGGAGAATCAGCCCCAATTGCCGGCCTGTCCTCGTTGTTCGTCATAGATATAAGCAATTTTAAATTTTTAACGATAAACTGGAAGTTTAAATTGTGTTTCCGAGTTCTGACGGCCAAATAATTCCGGGGCCACGTCATCGTCGCTCGCACCTTCGCAAAAGTTCGAGTTGGCTAACTGCCACCGCATCGTGGAAAATCAAAACGACGCGAAAACCGCCCCCGCAGCCTTCCTGGATGTCACCTTTCAACAACCTAAAAAGCGTCGCCGAGTGTCGCCTGAGACGCCTTCTAAACGCTGTTTGACGACATTATGACGGCCTTTGTCAGGCGCCGTCAGGACGAAAATGTATTTACGAATTGTCTTTTGATACGATATATAAAGGAGATATAGCCGCGTTCGAAAATGTATTGCATCGGAGAAATTAGATTTATTTTGACGTCTGCGGAATCCAGTTTGGGCTCGCGAGACGCGATAAATAGCCACTTTGCTCGGCGAATTCTATTCTCCAAATGGAGCAATAAACTTATTACGGAATTTCGGACGCGGGCCTCCGCTGCAAGTGCGATGTAATTATGCCCAAGTTGGCTGCGAGCGCCGCACCGCGGCCTCCTTGACTACTCCGCTAGATTTATTCGCCTTATAAATAAAATAACGCTGTTTTCCGTAGTTTACGAGCTATTTTAATGTCGTCTAAAGCCAAAGTTATTTAGCCAGAATCCGCGAACAGCTCGGAATTGCCGGAGCTTCCGGCATATTGCCCGCGCCTGACTTTATAAATTTTATGAAATATTGGAAAGACTTGCTTTGCAATCTCATACAGCCACTAGTTATGTTATGAATTTATGTACTCAGAATAGGGCCGAAATTAAATTACATTAAACCTTGTTAGAACAACACTTAATTTATGAGCTATTGCCCCTTTGAAAGGTTATACCTACTAGTACAAAACTGTTTACCTTGGTTCTAGAAGATATCTTTAGGGAATTCAAACGGGGGAGAACATGAATAAACATACAAAGAGAATGTGAAAACATAGGACTGTAGAAAAGAACAATAATATTTATTGCGTTAAAAAAATTCTTCGCAGAATCGCCAGGTGGTGCGCATATATCCATATATCCTGAGAAATAACAGGTAGAGAACGAATCCGAAAGCTACATAAAGCAATCAACCGTAGTTACAATATTAGAACGAATTTAAATTTTTCACAAAATAACGTGATTTGGCAAGTTATGTAATTCGAACGCAGCGGGAGACACAAAGGTGATTGTGCCATGTATGCTATAAAAGAGGTTAGATAGAAGACGACTGATCTGCAACTCGACAACCACAAGCGTCTGAGAAGTTGCAGTCGATCCAGTACGGATACGTGCTACCAGGTACTACGATTTTTCCAGCGAGTGATGTGATGCTCAACGGATGGTTGAGATCATTAAATGGCTGCTTAAGCTTTTGAAAATTTTCCCGAACTTCTCAAAGATAGCGTGAAGAACATCGGGCTGCTTCAAAACGATAGAAGGAAAGGAAGTCTGAAAGTAAATGCGACTAAACGTCAAACCATGTAAAGATAAAGATACCGTGCATAACTTCTATTTCGGACGACCAACAATTGTTTACGTCCAAATACTATCAAAACCTAGTGTAAACAAACTGGTGCACCAATCCAACACACCAATAAAATCAAACCTACACCAGATTAGGGGCGTTACCAAAAGGAGCCACTTCCAGGACACAAGCTCTAAAAACCGCTAACCTAAATTTAGGCGAAGGTGATTGAAACCAGAGAAAACGACTACGCGAGTTAAGCTGATGTAAATATCACAAAAGATAACACGCCCACAGACGTCCACTCCAAAAATAAATCAGGACTACTGACGTCAGAACCTAATGAGCCCACAGAAGCAGATAAATCCAACCCTGAAAATTCCAGAATATTTGTTAGAAAAGACAAAGATACCGGGTTCATGGCAATACCAGACTGCAGTATTTACAGGCTACCAAAAAATGTTGGAAAACAATATCATTTTATAAAAGACGAGCGAATTCGAAATCGTTAGCGAAGCCCAACCAATTACGCCAAACAGAAAATTAATACAACCCCTGCAGGAACTCTCTGGGTTACTACATTATTTAAAATAACACTTTAACTTGTCCTGTTGCTTATTTACTGAGAGAAATTAAATTAGTACTCTTCCAGATTTAGCAAAGTCGATCGCTTTTGAATGTACTCGTAAATAAGACTTTTTGTTCGATATTTGCTGTCGCGATAATTTGTATAAACACATTTATTTCCTGACATTCCGGTAATGTGCACTCCACTATAAATATAACTCAGTAATAGAATAAATTTGGTCGTGTTTATACTCGTTACTTCCCGACATCTGACGCTTCTATTTTTAGCTGCTATCAGAAAAAGTTGTTTTCTAAAGACATTTCTTTCAAAGCGCATCTAAACTTGGAACATTAATTAGCGATTTGTAAAATCAAGGCGTATTTATTAAAATGGATTTCGCACACGCATACAAGATTTTTTCAAGGAAATGATAAATGCAGATACCGCATTCAAGCTTGCATTAACCAATGTAGAAAAAAATTCTCACTACCAAAGCAAAATGGCGACAAATTAATACAAAATTTTTCAACAACGATCAATAGAAGTGGAGCCTTAATGTTTGGGATTGTAAATGTGTTTATGGAGTTTGTAAAAAATTGTTTTCTGAACTCAAAAAGTTCTCTATGTTAATTAACTCATTTGTATTGTTTTTATTTATATTTAAATTTGGTTTTCTTAGAAAGTATTTCGATTTTTTTCCTAGGTGGTAATGCGGAAGTGCAAAAGTTTCCCTTGGAAACATTTTAAACATTATCCGTTTTTCCTTTTTTTTTCTTCATTTTTGCCATCTTAATTTATTATCTAATTAGTAGTTTATAATCTGTATTGGTTCGAAAAAAAGTTATAAAAAAACCTCTGTAGAAATTCTATTTTATTATGTTTTATTTTAATAGCACCAACTAGGTGGCCACTAAGGTCAGTGGAGCCAGGATTTTTTTCTGTGGGAAACCGTAAAATCGGATGTGGATTGTACTACACCTTTGTGAGTGATAGGGAAGATAGGAAGGAAAGGATGCGCCAATCATTTCTCAGGATTGTGCCGGAGATGTTACGTAATATGGCCACACTTAAACTTTGCATTTTACAAACTGAGAGATATTTTAAACAATTATCGACAATATATTTGAATTTTGGAATGTGGAAAACACTAATCTTCCTTTTATTTTCATGAAAACACAAATTTCGAAAATAAATTACAAATACAAATAGTGAATTACGTCTAAACGCACGCCGTAAGCTGATTTGGTAATCAGAGGCTAAGAAATCTGACCCGCGCTCTTGTCTTGGTCAGAGTGACGCAATACGGATGGAGATGCAATCCCCTAAATCCCAAAGTGTCTACGTTTATATAAGTCGCTTGTGCAAGAGAAAGGGTTCCCTATTCTTTGCATACAATAAGATTGTCCAGCCAGGACTCCGGTTTTCTATTGTAGCGCAAATGGTTGAAATAGCTTTCGCCTAAACGGAATTCCATATCACTTTTTTCTCGGCTCACGTTTTAAGGTTCTATTGTCCAGCAGGGTTGACTCTCACTTTACTTTGGCCTATTGTTAGTCGGGTCGAACGTTCGTCCGTTTATTGACTTATGCAATTGGCTCTTTTCCATGACGCAAAAAGGCTAGATGGGAGTCCCGTTGAATTGATACGGAATGCTTGCTATTGAGAGAACTGTTGTTTTTAGAAAGCTCGTTTAGCGCGACGCTAGCGGGACAACATTACTGAAACCTGACGTTAAAGCGACTTCTAAAATGCACGCGAAATTTCTTGACGGCCGGCACACTCGACTCACAGTGGAAATCGCCGTCAGCCTGATGCGGCGCTATAAATAATTGATGCTTCTAGCATTTGCGTTAAGCGAGCCAGTGTTGCACTTCAAGTAGGTGCCAATTAACCGAGTACTTAGGAAGAATACATTTGCGACGCCACTAAGGGAGTTTCGTAGCGTCCATATTGTTCCACGACGCCATCCGCCAGAGTGCTGATTCAGCGTGCAGCGCGGAACTTCGACACAGTAGCGGATTTTGCAGAAATTTCCATATGTCGAGTGATACAAGTGCAATTTACTGCGCAACAATTCCCAAGCCACGAGTTTAAGAGAACCCGGGGTTGTCTTTGCAGTTGGAACTATAAGAGTTCGCTCTGGGCTGTGTGAAAGTTGCGCTACCGGAAATGAATGCGATTAATAGACAAATAAATACGTACGCAAAATAATTGTAGGAGCAATTAAAATTTAGTTCCATTTAACTGCATGCAGATGTGAAATTTGCACGTTAAGGTTAGTTTGTTTCGCCTTTTGCTGAAAATATATCTTTATTAGTAACAAATTGGTTCAGGTTCGTTTCATCGCCTAAGTTGCAGATCAATTTTATGGTTCTTAGTACCTACGATATGAGGAAATATTTCGTGTGAATTGAGCTAGCCAAGTGAACAAAAATGGCATACGTACAGCCGTGTTTCATTAATGAAACACAACGGCTCGGCCAGATCAGCGAAACGACTCGTTACAGAAATGACGCCCACGATAGGGCTACGAGAAGCAGCGTTACACTCTGTATATAGATAAATAATACAGGGTGAGGAAACACGATATTTAAATGTATTTCTGATGCCATACACTAAAGCAAAAAGTTAATTACAACACTTTAATGGGACATACTGCTCTAAAGTTCTACGCAGTCAATTGTTTTCTTTCACGGTACACTGTTTTGTTAGCGCAAACAAAAAGATTTTCTTAATTATGTAACTAAATTTTGCTGTTTATATACTATAGGTTTACGACTCTTATACTTTTGCATTTAAGTAGGCAATCGATCACCGTAATAATGAAAAAGTATCCGTATGCAAATTTTTCAAATGTTTTTTAAATCTTAACATAATATAAAACAGCAAAATAATCTGCCAACTGCCCTTTAATCGTGACAGCATGAAAAGATATATCTAATGTATCTTATGTTAGGCGACCTAGGGGAACGTAAGATTATGAGCATCTATATAATGGATATTATAAACATAGTAATATATTATGATACGTTTACAAATATCTTTTCAGAATATTCACACGAGGCTATCCTTGCTGCTCTTAATTCCCAGAGGACGTATAGCATTTCACCTTCTCCAATATTCAAAAATAAAACTAGCAACCGCCACTTATAATATCACGTAACATCTTCACGAATTACAATAACAACAAAAAACTTCAACGCTCGAGGAGCAGACGAACCCGAACCGGGTTAACCCTCTGCAGGCGAAGCGACAAGCCCGCGCCTTGGAGCAGGACGACGGACGAGGACAGCGGCATCCAAGGGATGCTAATTACCGCTCCAGGTCGCGTAAAAAATTAATAAAGCCTGTCCTTGCTTGACGAAATTCGATCCTTGTAAAACTGGTCCTTTTGTTTGCCTCGTAGCCCTGCATGGGCTCCCTTCCGAGTGTGAGCATGTCGCTAAATTATTCCCTTTGAGCTGGAGGAATTACTAATCCCCTGACCTTATGCCTGCATCCCCTCGCAGTCGTTATTTTCTGTTCCCCAGGTGTCGTCCTTGTTTGCCCCAGTCCTTTCTCTCGGGCGCGAAGTGCATATAGACCAGTGTTTCTTAACATTTTGAAGATGTGACCCGAACTGAACTAACAGTCTCGTTGTAGCGACTCACAAGACGCAAATTGTTTTATATTTTATACAGGGTATCCCTAAAATATATGGGCATGGCTTAAAAACAGATACCTGGGCCTAAACTCAGAAGTTTTAGCATTTTATTAAGCCCGTATTCTACTTCGTAATTCTTTATAAAATAGTTTGGATCGATATTAATGGTATTCGGTATGACTCATCTTTGAGATTTATTCATTATTACCAGTGGATGAAACATAGGTGTCACGACACGGATCAGGCAGTAACTCTTTAATGAGACAAATTTTAATATGAATTGGTGAGCGACCTTTATGCAACTTGTTAAAAGCTTTTGAATAATAGCATTTAATAACATGGGATCCACAGGTTCAGAAACGCTGATGTAGATGCGGCTCTTTCCAAAAGCTTCATAATTTTTTAATGCTTCTGGTCTCACGACGATGCTCTGCATAATGGCCAAGAAAAAATTCGAGTCGCATTGTGTTAAATAAAAGGCTCTGCCTGACTGGCGTTGAGATGCAGCCTTGACCTACCCTTTTGTGCTGGCTGTTAATCTAAATCAGCGTGTTTTACTCCAGATAAAAGTAGGCTGCGGCTTTGCCATTGTTTGGGGAAGCAATAATTTCGGGGTGCGTTTAATGGGTTACACGATGTAGTTACAGCCCTTCAAGCTTTAATGTCAGTGCGGGAGGATTGATGGCCCTTTTTCGGGAAATCCCTGCTTTCAATCGTCAAATGTCCTCTGTCAAAATGTGTACTGCTGAAAGGCTTAGCTGTTTGGAGTTCTATGAAGTAGCCATTAACATGGTTTTATAAAAGATTTTTGTGAGCAATATCAGATCAAAGCAGCGAGCAATTCATGGCACAACTGATGACTTTACACCCACACTCGTAGCAACCTTTTCAGCGCAAAACTAACAGAATATGATTCGATGAAGTAATATTTTAATGCTTATATTTCTCTAAAATAGTAAGCTTTTACAGTATTCCCTCTTGAGCGTATGGTGTTAATAAGGTATCTCCATTTCTGTTTATCCAGTTTCTAAATTCAAATCCTCAAGAAGAATCGTTACAATGCCAGCAGTAACCCAAGATGATAAATTTATAAAAATAATAATATAAATTACTCCATTTTGGACGCAGTGCGTTAATAAATACTTTCCATTTTTGATTATCAAGTTACTAAATTTCCAAACTCAAGTAGCACAGAATTTCTGAAAGAAAAGCTCCAGGTAAACACAGGTAGCAGCAACAAATAACGACACCACAATGCCAGTATCACAGTATAATTGTTTCTAATTCGGTAGTAATCATTAGTGCACATTTCAAGTAATTATTGGCCAGTCTAAGGTTAAACATTTGTACAAAGTTCAAATAATTATTAGTACAAATCGCAAGTACTCGTTAGTACAAACTTCAAATACTGATTCGTACGAGCTTCAAATAACTATTGGCCAATTTAGGGTTAATTAGTAGTACAATTTTTAAATAATTATTGACCAGATTAAGGTGCACCTCCATAACATTCGGCATGCAAGGAAAAGGCTTACACAACAGTCCTAACAAAGGTACAAACATGATCCACCAGTTTAAAATTAAATGCGGTCGTAAATAACCTAGACGCCGTAGTTGGGAAATCAATTATTCAGGTATGTAGTTCGTGAAGCGAACTGTACGCACAATACCAGCCGACGTTCGAATAGTTAGCAATCGGATGAACCTCTAGTACTGGTTCACTGATCGCATCTTGTATAATTTCACTTAAAAGAAAATAAGACAAAACCTGATCTTAGCTACCTTTGAGCCCCTTATGCACGCTATGTGATGTTCCAGATAAGCGGAGGCCCACACATTCGAAGTTCAGAATGATAACAGTTCGAACCAGGTCAAGATCGACGTGTTCGGTCGCGGGGATGGCGTTTCACGGCCAATTCTGCACCTATGAGTTTTAGGTGCCCCGGACTGGTTGCTGAAGGAAAGGGAGAACCCAAAATAGACTAATGGATGCTTTCGATAAGAATCGGCGCAAACAGTTTCGAAAGAACTTTCCTCAGATGAATTTGGGCCATGTACAGCTTATACCAGGTGAAGTGCATATAAAATCCGCCAACTAGGCGTGAGAAACCAGTTCTCCACAGAACTGCCCGGGCTACAACAATCCCCAACTTATGCGGGGGCCACGAATCAAAACAACCATATTCTATAAGCCCGTAAGGCCGCAGGGTAATTTCAAAGGCGCTACAACCACGTCACCATCACGGCGTTCGACAGAAAAAAAGAGACGCGTTCAAACCAAAGCCAACATTCGAGTCGCTTGACCGCGCTGATAAGAGTCAAGGAAAGCCGTGAGTGCGCGAAAATACGGAAACCTGCACCACAGACATTAAAAATATAGACGGCGCATACACCGAGCTGTGAAAATAGTAGAAGATCCATTTAAACGTAACAGTGTTAATAGAAACTCTCAATTTCTATTTATCAAGTTTCCAAGTTTAACATGAATTTTTTCTGTATCTGAGGACGATTTATTAAAATACCAGCAGATAGTTAAAAATAAATTTGAAACCATAATAATTTTCATTATTCGATTTTGGCCATATTTTTCATTTCTAACTTGACGGGCAAAATCTCTCCACCGATTTCTTAGTGCGCCATAATAGGCGGTATTGGTGGCCTGTTGTATGTGGTCTGCCTGCCTTCTGCTGAGGAATTTTCTGTTAGTATTAATCTTTCCAGGTTACCTTTATTTCTAGGCCGAAAATGCAGTATTCCTTGAAGAAATTGTTAGCTCTACTATCTGAAGATGAAGATAAACCACTTGGCCAAACTTGGAGTAATGCTCGTTAATGGGAGTTTATTTTGATATTATATAATAATAGTAAAGGAACATTTTAGATTGTTTTGAGCTTATCAACGACAGGGCACCACTTGAAGATGAAGATGAATCAACTGGCCGAGTATGGTAGATGATACAGTCTGAAGATGAAGTCATAAATGCATTAGCTGTAGTCCTAACGTAGCCAACATCCAGTACCCAACATAAAATCGTTGTCGATAATTTGGCCTACTATTTACGTTTGTTGGTGACTTGTATTTCTAGATTATCCCCATCTCTAAATGTTTTATTTCTTCTTCTTATATATTTAAGTATTCAGTTTCTTGAAGTTTTGTTGTCGGTAACTTAGATCTCAGTCGTCTTAAGCAACTACTATTTGGTCATCAGCGAAGCTGTGTACTGTAAAATATGTGACTGGATCAACTACAGTACCTGTGCTCAGGTGTCGATTTCTAATACATATTCTCATCCAGTCGCATTTTGTTTTTCGCGTTTTAAGTATTTGTTCGAAACAAATTTTAAATAGGGAAATGGGCTATGTGAGTTGGATCATTCCTGTAGAAGACCCCTCTTTGTTTTAAAGCTTTGGGTTAGTTTATGTTCCACCTTAACTTGTACTTTGTTATTTTTGCACTAGTTCTTTGTCCCTCTTATAAGCTTACCAGGAATATTTAGGTCGCTCATGGTCGTCTTTTTTAGGGCTATAAAAACTAAATGTACCTCTTTTTATTTTTCTTTATTAAAGTAGTTGTAGTATTGTATAGATGTGATCTGTACACGATATTCCTGCGGCGAAAGCTGTCTGATATTCGTCTATTTTCCCTTTTATCGGTTCTTCCATTTTGTGTCATAGAACTGTTTAGTATACTCTTTCTATTGTTGCAATTACGCTAACACATCTGTAGTTCTCGCATTTTCATCGTTCTCTTTTTTAAGATGGATGGTACGAAGGCTTTCTTTCATTGCGTTAGGATTGCCTTCTCGCCTATTGGTATTGGAGTAATTCCTCCGGGTCCTGATAGCTTGTTATCTTTGAGTTTTCTTCATGTCTTTCTCAGATATTATAATTTCATCCTCTTTCTTTTGTTTGGTCACTCTTAATTCATCTAGAAATTCTGCTCAATGTTCTGTAAGAAGTAATTTTTAGTAGTTTTCCCACTTTTTTCGCTGACATAAGGAATATGTGTTTTTTAAGCATGACTGCTTATTATTGTTAGTATGCTGTTATTCATCCGTCTTTGTTTGGCTGTGTTGCCTATCTCTTTACTTCTCTTTTCTTTTTCTAATTAAGCAAATCTATTTATGAGTAATTTTTCTACAGTTATTTTTATCTTAACTATGTCCATACGTCATAATTTTCTCTTTTTTGAAATAATCTGTGTTTCTCCCCTATGGAGACATTAATGTTTTTAAATGACCTTTGTATATAATTCTATGTCGTTCCCATTTAACCAGCTCAAGGGGGGCGCAGTATTCAAGGGGTGGTGTAAGAGAGATGAGGCACTGCCCCGGGTTCTCTGAACAGCTGTTCTCCGGAATGGCAGTAAAGAAATACCGCAGACAGGCAACTCAGCAGTAATTCGCAAGGAAGTGCCTCACGGAGTTATATCGAAGAGGACATTTTGAGGGCGGCCCACGAGTCCCATTCTGTTAATTCGATAAATGACCAATTGTGGCAGAAACTCAGAGATTGGCAGCATAATTATCTGCTGGGAAGCTTTAACACCAGACTCTTTGTGACGGGAAACATGGGTCGCTCCTTGCATGCTGACAGTAGAACTTAGGCATCAAAGACAAACACTGACAATTTTAAAACGGCAAAATCGGGAAATAGTGGGTTAACCTAACATAACAGCCCATCTTATCGCGGTTTTATAAATTCATAATTTGACACTATGAGTTATACTTTTTGATTTTCGAAGAGCTCTTAGACTACCTACAATTTTCGTACTTTTAAATCTCCTTGCTTGTATTTTCTTGTGTTCATTCACTTTTGCGATATCAAAACGCTTAAATATAAAAACTCCGCTTCTATATTTCGTTTATCGGTTACCTTAATTTTAAGGGGTTTATGGTATCGTATGTTTATTTCAAATCAATGAATATAGTGTGGTATGTATGTTTATTTATGCTCATTTCCCAGTATGCGCAGACATATTGAACTAACGTTGAAACATAACTTGGGACCAAGCGTTATATTAACGTGGAAGTGTCGCAAAAATCAACCATTCTTCAACATTACGTGGTTGATTTTACGTCAGTCGATGACGGTTTTTTAACGTTTAAGTCACGATCAAAGAAGTCCCTTAAATGTGGACGTTTAAGTGGCGATCCAAAGCACGTAAGTTTTCAACATTGGTTCCGACTATTTAACGTGTTTTTTACGTTTGGTTGCCAAGCCGACGTTTTTCAAACGTCATGTTATTGCACAATTTTTACCGATACGGTAAAGTTGTAACGTCGTTGCTCTTTCAACAGAAGGTTTACGTGCTTTATACGTTAAAACAACGTTTTATTAACGTTATTGTTTAGTTAAGTGTTAACATTATAAGCACGTTACGTTACGTGCTTTATACGTTAAAATAACGTTTTATTAACGTTATTGTTTAGTTAAGTGTTAACGTTATAAGCACGTTACGTTTCAATTAGAACTTTAACTTGTCTTTTATGTTAAAGCGACGTTTTAATGGACACAAAATTGATATTTTATTTAGGTCAAGTATTAACCACAGACCAACGATTTTTTTTTCTGAGGCCAAGCCCAACTGAATAAAATGAAGACTTGATTTGATAAACGAAACCTCAAAACAAATGGGGCAACTGCTTCAACACTATGTAGTTCCACCCAAAGTCGACAGTTGTATCTTAAATGGGAAAAAAATAAGCTTACTTGAACATAGGACGTATTATTTCCCATGTTTTCTTCTCAAGCATACATTTATGTCAAACTGGAATAATGAACACACAACATTCTGACTCACAGATTTTCAGATTCTATCAGCGACATAAATGACGACCTAAACAGTGAATGCAGACGAAAGGCCCATCGAGAGAAAACTGTTTGTCAGCATATTGTAACATTCCACTGTGGCGTTGTCGACTACTAACCTAAAAGGCGTTTTATATTAACATTATTTTAACGCAATATTGAAAATGTAAAATTTTCATGTTTTTAAAAACGTAAAATCTACGTTTTACATTAACTGCTGGTGCAAGAAGCTCTTAATATCAATGACATATCAGTAACATATAAACACGCTCAATAAACGTCCCAGCCAACACGTTTAATAAACGGAAAAATTACGTAAACAGTAAAAAAATACTAAAAGTTAACATGTAATTCACGTTGAGAAAATGACGTTAACTACTGGATTAAAATTGAACGTTCAATTTTATAAGGTTTTATAATAACGTCTTTTTAACTATGTAAACGTCTTTTCGATGTATTTCAAACGTGTGCCTGCTGGATTTGGTCTGACATTGAACGATTCTTTCTGTAACCTCCCAAATACTTTCCTTGCTGAATATTTTTGAACCAATTCCTAATATATACTGTAGCTATTATTCTATATGTTCTATATGTTTTCTAGAAGGGAACAACAGCTGTTTTTCATGTTTTTGACATTTATTTTTGTTCCCATACCTTTTATCAACACTTCCCCTCCACCTTTTGTAACGTCTACATTAATATTTCTGCATAGACTTGGACGAATGCCACGGACCTGAGTCGTGTTGAAAACCTCTGCTTCTCCATTCGTGTCCAGTTCTCGTCCAAATGTTGGTACAGCAACTGTTTACACTTTTACCTATATTCACCATCCCTTACATTGGCCCCAGCGGTCCGTGCCAGTTCTACGTAAAACGGCGCCAAGATATTACCATTAGATAATTTTTGATTGTCTGGTCGATATGAGCAGCAGTCATTTCTTTGTTTGGTCTCGAACAACACCTTCTGTTTCTGTTTGCTTGATTTTTACTGAAAAATTTAATAGTTTTCGAGGGGAATATTTGAATCCACTAGCGCATTATCTATTTTGATGACAAGAGTATTCCCTAGATTCTAGAGTCTAGATAGTTTAGACGTAGTTTCATTCTTTTTGGAACGCCCTATTGTGGCAAAGGCAATTACTGGAATGAAAACCTCGTATATAATTTTGTTTTTAATAAAAAATACTAGAATATTTTCTTTTTTTCCAATATATTTTACAGTCCGCGCTCTTCGCCGCCAAATCAGGCTACGCCACTGCAGCATCAAACGCCACTAATAATGTTATACTTTAATCTCCCGCCAGTCGCCATTATTCTCGTTAATGTATGCATCTACGTGTTTGTATAACAGGAGAGCCTCTAATATTTTCCGTTATAATAGGATCCCGTGAGTCAGTCGCGCAATTATGCATGGGTGTGTTGGTAATTATGTGGGTGATTTACCGACCAAGCGGGTCAGCTTACCGACTGAGCACCAACAATGGCATCCTCTGTCCGTAATTGGAGTTATAAGGTTGGACGCGTCTCCGTTCACTGCCGATTAATTGAAAATCGCTCTTTATTTTCTAGACAGTGACTCGCTGGCTCTGAGGGCTAATGGCCGTCCTTTTTGCGCCGATGCAAATTTTACATCCGGCATTCCGGGCCCATTGAAATTTATTCTCCCGTATTGGAGCACCATGTTTTTCAGTTCGAATTATTGAAGAGAATAAAGCAGTTTAGAGTTAGAATCTTAAGGGTCAATACAAATTTCCGATTACCACGAAGGAGGAATGAAAAACTATCCAAGAGCTACCTACTTCTAACGAACCCAACCAACAGCTTCTTTATATTTACATCCATTCATACCTTAAAGATTGGTAGAAACAATTATATTGATAATACCTTCCAAACTAACAATACTCTGACATCAATGCTGAATCGCACAAATCCTACAAACTGTCTTTTCTTCATTCCTGCTTTGTCTTAGGGGTTGGAAGATTTAGCCATTTCCTGAAGGCTATTCCCTGAGTTGCCAATCTTTTTGCCAATCTAGGATACAGTTTATGGACATCTTCCCTTTTTCTCTGCGGTCTGGCCTCCATAATCTGTTTCGTCAATCTCGCATCATTAATTCTATGAGTGTGTCCATACCATTGCAGTTGTCTTCCTTCTATTCTTTGTATTAATGATGTTACTTCTAGTTTTCCTTTTATTCTAGTGTTCCTAATCTTATCCAATCTTGTTTTTCCGAGCAGATTTCTGCTTTGGGGATTCTATTGTTGTTATCTATCTTGCATTCCTCATTAACTATTGTACTCATATATTGATATGTTTCCACCTGTTCTAATTATTTTCCATTGCAGTGTACTTTGTCTTCTCGACTTTCGTTATCTTCGTTTGTAATCTTCATTACTTTACTTTTACTTTCATTTATTGTCATTGCTTTCTCTTTTATTAACTCATTCCAGATATTTATTGCTTCTTGCAATTTCTTCTGTTTTCCCGGAACATTTACTAGATATTGGATTATTATTTGTTGCAGTCTCCAATTTGTATTTGTACTACCTGTTTTCTGTTTACTTTCCTTAGGGATTTGGTTTATTACTATGACGAATAGCAAGGGGCTTACGCTATCTGCTTCTTTAAAGCCTCTCTCAAGGTTCAAACGTTGATGTTTGTCCATTTAATTGTAATTCAGCTTTTACATTTCTTCCAAGTGTTATTTTCTTTATTGTTGTTTGTATTTCGTCGATCCTAATTTGTCTTATATTTTCTTCTCCTCGATCAATGCCCTCGTTGCTATTATGTAGTTTATCCATCATCTGTTTCTTTTTTGGCAAATGTATTTTCATCGAACTCTGACTCCGTATTCAGGATTTCGTCTGACGAATGAATATTGTCATGGTATAACAGAATCCGAAGTAACTATGTTAAAATGTAAGACGAGAGGGTGATAATAATGAGTAGTTTTTAAGCCAATATTTCGAAAAACTTTATTTCTTCTAGGCGAAAAAGTGAAGTGGCACGATGACTAATAAGAATAGTAAGCGCCTGTTTACTAAACTCTGTCTCTAGGCGTAGATAGTCTCTTTGCGGGCTGGACCTGTAAAGAATTATAACGGGCTGTTTATCATCAATACCATAGCAATATGTGTATGTTATAATCCGTTATAATTCTTCACGGGCTTAGTCCGTAAAGAAAC